>VWZP01008835.1:2343731-2354100 GCA_013396995.1 Dicaeum eximium | reverse complement strand
AAAAGGTAACAAATTAATATATTGGCAGCTGTGTATTTGTGTGCTTTATTTAATTCCTGAATTTTATTTCAAAAGTTTCAGACAATGTAGGATTGAGAAAATGGTGGCTGGAAGCAAAGCAACTGAGAAATGTATTTGAAAAGCCTACATATGATATCCATTCCTTTTGTAAAGAATATTTCCTTTATGACCTCCTCCTGCTTTGTATTTAACATTTCAAAGAACTTTGGGGGACTCTCTGTAGGCTGTGTCTTCATGAAGCCAGTAGCCAAGGATTTAAAGTATTGTCAGTGCTGGCCTGAAGCTGAAAACTGCAGGCGGTTTTAATCTCAGGGTGGGGGGTGGGTGTTTAAACCCAACCTTTTGTGTTCAGATTAGGGAGTGCAGGAGGATAGACTTAAGGGGTGTTAGTGAGAATTTTTTTTTCACTGGCAGTTCAGTAATAGCATCAGGCTTTGGAAATACTTTTTTCCAATTCTTTGTTATTTCAGTAATTACTATGTGGTGGGTAGAAATCCAGAGGGTTTGTGGTTTTTTTAAGTACCTCAGCAATGACATGGGGATATGGGCAATAAAATGAAGTACTTGTTTTTATAACTTTTTACTCCTTGGATGACTGTGGGCACTTAAATGCCTTTTCAGATAGTCTATCATTGTTTTAGTCCTGATGTCTGTGTTTATTTTGTCTTGGTGCCATCAGCAGGATAATAGTAAGATCCATCTTTAGGGAGGAAAGAAGACAAAAACAACTTGACACTAACATCATGCTCTGACAAATCTGAACCCTGCCAGTTGTGAAGGCAGATTGCCTGATCTACTTTACACTGTCTAAGAGATGGAAAGGTTACTAAACATCTCCCCCATTAAGAAAAAGATCAAAGGCAAGTTGCTGAGCACCTTGCATTTGGAATTTCTTTTACTTTATACAACAATCTATGAAACATTTGTCCTGAGTCTTTGTTGATTCCTGGAATAGCTGGGGGTACAAAGCATTTGAAATTTTTATGTATGGGAACATGGTGACTCCTTGCTAAAGTTTCTCAGATGATCACCATAACTAATAAGATTTACCACAGTTGGGTTGTGTAGGTATTGAGTTCATCTCAATAGTGATCAGTTTTAATGAAGTCTAAAGAGTTTCTAGCTCTTAATTTTGTACATGATTCTTTAAAATAGAATTCTAATGCTAGGAAATTTTACTTTCATGTAAATGGTTTCACTTAAGATGTTTGTTTCATTTGAGAAAGATATTTTTAGGTTCCTGGAAATTTTAAATGTCGTTGGTTCGCTGTGCCTTACAAAAGTTCATTGTAATACATAAGGCATTTTGAAAGAAATTTTATCCTATGCTACTGCCATTCATGTGCTTTAAAGGATGTAAGTATGGTTTTTTGGTAGATTGCGGTAGGAGTGAGGAGTACACTTTTCAGAAGTAGAAAGGAATTTTCTTCTTAAATTTTCTAATTTGATGTTAATTTACTTTTCCTAATTTCACAATTTTATTTTGATTATCACAATGATATTTCTTTGTCATAAGGCAATTTTTTTCTTCATAACATCTGTGTGTTTCACTTGTTCTTACTCTTGATCTGGTCAGAAAGTTATAGGTTGAAAAATTCACACCAGAGGTTGTTCTTATCTGGTGTGACACTTCAGTGTTGGGCTAGAAACATTTTGCTAAGGTGAGGCTTTGCATGCTGCTCCCTTCTGCTTGGCTCCACAGAGGAGTCAGAGATCTTGCACTGACCTGCAGAAATCTGGGAAGTAACAGTGCTGTCCTAGATTTAAGCCTCTCTTTGTGTTAAAAACCATATTGATTAATAACAAAGCAAGTGACAGCTACACAGTAATATATAAGGATATATAGAAAAAGAAAGTAGCAGAGCTCCCCGTTGTTGATACATTTGCTTTAGGAGATTGCTACTGTTGTGTAGAGTGTCACTTAGTAGGACAAAAATTATTTTGTTGCACTAGACCCCAGAGGAAGAATTTAACTTTCTTACAAGGTGGTGGGAGAAGTTAGAGACACAGTGCTACAAAAAGTCTTTTTCTTGTTCCTCTACTAGAATACAAAAATCTCTGCATTCAGGAGAAGTGCTAAGAACAGCTTCTACAGAGAGGCAAGTGCAAGTAGTGCCTGCATAAACCTTCATCTGAACAGAGCAATGGGAAATTGTCTCTGGTTGCACACAGGTGGGTAATATCAGAGCTTCAAAAGCCAAGTGGAGCATGGCAACAAGCTGTGGTAACCAGGAGTAGTCGGGTAGGTGTCCCAGGAGTGGAATTATCCTTCTGATGGCTGGAAACAGAAGAGAAGGGACAAACTCCAGGGTCCCACTGAAAACCAATGACTAAAGAGTACCACCTTCACAGGAACAAACTGACTCTGCAGTGCTGCAGTCTAGTCCAGAGAACAAGCAGACTGACCATTTTGCATTGATTTTCCAGAAGCCTTTGAGTCAGGCATGTGTAGAGTCATGTAATTTCTGTCTTTTCTTGTGATTCCTCTCTAGAGTTTTTTCATGCCCAAATGTATGTGCCAATGAGACAGCCTCTGAATCTGAGACCATAATAAAATATCCAAGAAGTGATTGAATTACTTTTCTGTGAGGTTAGAAATTGGTGCTTTTTCATTTGTAAGTTTATCTCTTGCTTATATTTTTTTCAAACTTATTGGTAGAAACCATACATTTTCAGTACTAAACCAATGTTTTGAAAGCCTGTTTAATTTAGGCAGAGCTTTGTGCACATATGGAAGTAACTGAATGACAAGAGGTTGTTTACAAAGGGTGGAGTAGCCTATTTTCAGGCCTCCCAATTTTTCTAAGGTTTTAAAGATCTCTGCCTCTTGTACATGCTATATATATGCAACTATAAAATATACTCACTATATTGCACAGCTGTATAAGCAAGGATTTTGAGAGGGCCCTTAGTACTGGGTTGTTCAGCAAATGTTCTGCGGTGTTATAGCAGCTGCTGGGATTTAGTTCCCTTGGTATGCTGCTTTTAGGACTGCCCATCAAATACCTTCATTGTCCTCTTTGCAGGACAATGCAAGCCATGCAAGATGCAAAACACTGTCCACTCCTTACTGCCAAGGGCCTTCTTTTCTTAGTGGATTTTTTCTTTAAAAATTACTTGCCTGACACACAATCCCCTTGTTTGTGTTGATGTAGCACCCAGAAGTTTCACAAGAGCCCAAGACCTGCACGTGCATGGTGCCACCTTTGCAACATAGGCTCTGTGGATGAGTGGGAATAGATAGACAAAGAGATGTGGGAATTAGTGTCTAGGAAGATAATTTGTGATGACTTTTACTGCTGGTGGGATCTACACTGGCTGTTGACTTCTTGCTCTCCATTGTTTCAACTCTCAAAGCAGAAGGTTAGGCTGTTATTCTAACTTACAGTACAGCTGGTCCCCATATATCAGTATGTTACTTAAATACCAGGGTACTAATGATATGTGACACCAGTGGAAAACAAGAAAGTTGGGGCCAACATTTTTGGCATGTCTTTTGCTACTATATCCTTTGGCAGAACAGCCGGTGAATGAATTGACTTGTGATTTGAATTGCTCTAAGTCCACACCTCCAAGTTTTAGAATTCTGTTACATGTGAGAGGAAATTTGTGCAGGATTCAAGGCTTGTCTCCCTCTCTCGTTAGGTTTGTACGCTGAGGAGTTACAAACCCAGCTTCCACCCTTTATCTAACTCTTTGAGTCAGTGATAATAGGAGAGGAAAAGCATGCATCGAAACAAAAGCTGTATCCTACAAGTGTTCCTGCTTGTACAGTGGCTTTTAGGTAGACTTGGGTATCCAGATTGAAAAACCTTCTGCATCAATTGTCTTCTGTGCAGAGGAAGCACAAATGCAATCAGAAGGTCTGGCATGAAAAAAAAGAACCAAAACAGGGGAGCCTTTCTTCTCATTACACAGACAGGTTTTTCTTAAAAGTCATGCAAGTTAAAATAAATACCACAGCACATAAGGCAGCACACAGAAAAATGAATCGGTGAACTACAGCACGTGTGCAGCAGCAGCGCTGCATTCCTGTCATCACACATTCCCAAAGCATAACATTGAGAGAAATATGATCTGAAACTAGTTTAAGAGGTGCTGTAAGTAAGCCAGGATTACTACCATAGTATAACACAACCTGATAGCAAGACTGAAGACTTGCTTGTGATAGGCTTTTAAACATTTTCCTTTTTTTTTTTTCTATTTGGAAATTTTTTTACTTATACCTTTGCCCTCGGGATTTTTTCTTTCCCTTTTTGGTGGAGTTTCTCAAATGCTCTCTTCAAGAAGAGAGTTGTCTGGGCAAGCCCAACTTTTCCCTTGCCAATAAATTCATCAAGAAAGGCTGCTTCGTTCTGTGACCTGGACCACAAGCATGGATTACAATTACTTAGCTTCTCTTGCATATTTGAGTAACAACAAATGCTAGTGAGATGTGACAAATTAATAGTGTTAGTGTCAGAAGTCTAAGGACTGATGTGAAAGGGTGTGAGTGAGTTTTCTGGTTTGTTCTTGCTAGTATATCTGATTACAAATATCTGGAAAAGTAATGCTTCCTAGAGACAAAGACAATTACAGTGTATTGCCAGACCTGCTTAAGCTGTAAAGGAGTGCTTAAAAACATGTCTTTTAGAGTCTGAGTTCTTAACCTTTGTTAATAGAGAGATAAAAGAATCCACACATGAAAATGGTGAGTTTATGATGTGGAAAACTTTCTCCTTCATGGATTTATAATGTTGGAGATGCTGGCAATGTATTTTCTCAGGAACTCTATTATGCAGAGCTGTAAATCTAATAAACCTATAGATTACCAAGGCCTGTGATGTTATACATGAGCTTGGGGTTTTTCACAAGTTCATAATTACATTTTTCCCACCTCTTCTCACACTCCATTTTTCTTTCTCCTCCTCCTCTTCTTTACAACTGCTTGTACTACAGGGTTTTTCCTCACTTTATTTTTTGTTTATTCCTTTCTTCTCTTCCTTTCCTACTTCCAAAACCCCTACAATTCCTTCCCAGAATCTCACAGCATCCTATCTCCCCCTTTTAAAATGTTACAGAATGTGATGGTTGTGTTTTCATAGACCACAGAACGACCCTCTGCTCCCTGTTGTACCTAATTGCCTGTGACTGTGGCCTTACTTAGTGCAAAGTCTCCTGTGTGTCCCAGTATTACCAATTTGTAATTTGTAGTGTTTGCTTCTGAAGCTGGGCACGTGGAAAGGATGCCTATCATAGACCTGCAGAGTACGATGCCACAAAACTCTGTGTAGCACTTGGCATCTTGTGAGTGTTAGCTCCCCCAGTGGTGGTGGGTGCTCGTCAGGCACCAGCTCAGCCGACAGTAATAAAGTGAAGCCCTTCTAATTTCCTCAGTGAGGCAGCCAGTGCAGGCTGTGTGCAACAGGCAAGGTAGTGACAGGGGAAAGGAGAACCCAGGCTTTGAATGCAGTTTGAGAGAAAATTATTTTAGAGGTGTAGTTTGTCTTAGTGAAGAGGGGGATTGCTTTCCCTCTCGCATGTCCTATTATTTTGCCTTTTTTATTTTAGTATTTGGCTTGTGTGCTTATTTAATTTGAAAAACCTCCTGCAGTCGGTCCCCAAGCCAAGGAAGTATCTAAGGCAGTAACACCAGCCCACCCTCTTACTGAAGCCTGCTGCTGTCCCTATGAAAACTTGTTTGTCATAGGGAGGAAAAAAAAAAGTAGTCCCAGCTGAAACTTGAAATACCACATTACATGAGAGCAATTACCATATATGTACAAGCATGCATGCACATACACATGAAGAGAAATATATATATATATATATATACAGATACAGCTCACCATATTGTACTCTGCTACATAATTATTTTTCAGATAAGGAAAAACAAACCTTGAAATGGGAGCTGATATCCCAAAGTTTTAACAGTGCATTTGCCACTGATTTCCTACAGTCTTCTGGGCCAGTTATGTAATTTTCTTTTATATGTTTTCCATCTACAAAATGGGAACAGGCCTGCTCAGCAGCTAGTAAGTGTTTATGAAGATCACATGCAATAGATATTCTTAGTAATATTTCTTTTCTCACTTTTTCAAAGATAAAACAGATTTTCCGAAGCAAAGATTTTGAATTGTTTCTCCAAAAGGCTTCAGGCTTTTTATGAACTTGGACTGAAGGAGGGTTGTGATTGAACACATAAGAATCCTTTGTAATGTCTGATATGGAACTAAGCTTCTTTTTTGAAATTCATAATGTTAAATCTATACTTTTGAAATGGCTACTATTATATTGCAAATTCCTGATAAGGAATTGTTAGGTTATGAGGGAGGCAGAATACCTAATTTTTGTTTACTTCAGACCTTTTCCCCAAGATCTCTGTGGTCTATTTATCCAAGCATCACCTCCCCCTATAGTAATCCAAGATAGAGATGGTTCCTGTTGGACTTTAAATACCAAAATATAAAAATGAATGCTTTATCTGATTCCCAATGAAAAGCTTCTGAGTTTAGTCTTTCCCTTATTAAACAAAAAGTCTCCCCAAACAACAAACAAAAAAATCAAAACCCAAAACAAAGTCTCCAAACAATTAGGGATGAATAAAAAAAAAACAAAAAAAACCAAGGCACAAGCTTTGCCACCATCTCCATTTTTCTCATCGCTAACAAGTGTTCAGATTCCCGTTAGTACAATTCATGCCTGGAAGAAGAATTTTTCCTTACTTCTAGTAAGCTCTACTAGACAATTTCCACAGCTGAGAATCTTTTCCTTCCTCTGCTCTGACATAGCCGTATGAATTCAGAAATTTATTTTCCTTTACTAAAAAAAAAAGTAAACTTAAATGTCTCAGAATAAAATGTTGTGGATTTGTTTGTTCATTTTTTTTTGTTTCGGTTTTTTTTTTTTTTAAGCTCTCAAATTTTAGCTTTCAGATTACGTGAAGAGAAGAGTTTTATTTCAGTTTGGCCACTGAAGCAAAAAAATCAATTACACTCACAGCTCTAGCTCTTATTCCAAAGAAAACAGCCAAAACTTAAACTTGGTCTTTAATTATATATATTTGATCCATCCCAGTAACAACACTTGACTTCAAACAATTCAAGAGCAGGAGGAAACTTGCTCTGAATTCCTCTCTTCAAAGAGGAGTACTCTTTCAGATACCATGTCAGAAGATTTTAAGCTGAAACCAAAGAAGATAACTGTGAGAAGACTTGGCAAAAGTTCCTTAGTAAAAAGGAACTTCAGCTGACCACAGGAACAGCATCTCAATACTGAGACTTTTTAAATTGTTTTTAAACAGATCTCCCCACATGTGGGAAGGGAAAATTGACCTTGCTAGATGGTCAAACCACTACAGTTGCTTATTTCTCTCATTCCCTCCTCCTTTCATAGTTGTAGGAGCAAATTATTATTAATCTAAAATTACCACACGGTAAGATCCAGAAACAAGAGATGTGGGACTCCAGGTGGCTCTATAAAATGCTTTTTATTATATCCAAGATGTTACAGCAGTCAGGGTCGTGGGTGACAGAGCCTCGCCTACAGCTGACAGCTACAGCCATAGACATGACTGAAGCCACCTCAGTTCTGGTTATAATGCATTTTATATTTTCCTTTGCTGAGCATCTTAATACATAACAATCAATCAATACCTTTACTATTACCTATAGCCTATCACAACTACTAACATTACCATATTAATGTCACCTACTATGCAATCACAAAAGTTGGTATGTTACAGTTTAAGTTGAAGTTGTTTTTCAGTTTTTCTTGCAGTAGAAAATTCTGAGACCTTTTTTCTACTTGCTTCATCAACATTTCTGTTTACTTCTGGTATCTTTCTGCTTGGTAAAAACATCTCTTGTTTGAGGTGGGCTTATCCTTTGCTCTAAGTTAAAAAATCCCCATTCCCACTCGACATAGCTTTGCCTTCTCAGTTGTCCAGTAAGACTGGCTCAGCAATTCTTTAGATGTTTATTATTCTTCTATACCAAAACTTGCTTCCATTTCTATTCCTTTCTCAGTTTCTACAATCAAAGAGCTTTCTGCCAAGCATACATATCTGTGAGACTTTCTTGTCAAACTTTCATCCTTCCCAACCCCACACAATGAAAATGCATCATTATCTGTACCCAAAACTATGAACCAGTCTGATTCCTACAACTGATAAGTAGACGATACCATGTGTTAATTATATGTACTGTATTACTCTCGTGACAATTTATGGAAGTGTACAAATTAAGTCAATTAAAACCACTTGAAAGACTTCTGTGCACTGTCACCAGTTCATTAGTGCACAGCAAATTGCTTGAAAAGAATTGGGACATGTGCTTTATCTGACAGTTGCAAAGCCATCCCATCTTTTTTTTTATTTGATACTTGTTAGAATATTTTAGTTGGGAATAATTATACAGAAAGCCAGTGTAAAGATACCTGTGGCCTTGTTTGCTGTTGTGTTTGTGTGTGTGTCCTGTTTTGTTCTGTCTTTCTACTTCTTGACCTCATTTTCCCTCCTCATTGCTGATTCCTATTTGTCTCTTGTCTCATGTCTTCTTTTAATGGGACAGATTGATATCTAGGGCTGTGTCTAGACTAGGAGAAAAGTTGAGTTTAGTTCAGCAATAAGTTGAAGTTAGCTGGCCAGCTATATTCAACCACTTCTTGACTGCTGGAAAGGCAAAGCCATCATTCATTCAATGTTCAGATAGTGCAATGTGAATTTATGCTCCTATAGAATTTAATTTGCTTCTACATCTGGTAAAATAGGTACATTTCTTAGGTTTGACTTAGCTAGGCAGTGCTAACCAATCTACCCCAACCTCAGCTTTCAAGGAGAAAAATGGAATGATTCTCAAAGTTCTTATGGTTTTTCTGGTCTGAGGGTGAAAACATGCTCTATTATAAGCTGTGCGTAGGTTGATGAGTAAATTGCTAGATGAGTAAGTTTCATGATGGAAAATCTTATGTTTTTATTAGAGGAGCTCTAGGCCATCTTTTTTCTCATTTGAACTTTTTCCTGTTGCTACCAGTATACAAAGCATCAGTGGAAACATGTCTTTCCTGATAGCTTTTCACAGTTGGAAAAAGATGAGGCTGAGTGAGCAAGAACCCCATAGGATTTAGCTTTCAACTTTCTCGCTGAGTTTCATTAACGTATATTCTACTCATATGAAAGGCACTGCCATATAAGAACCCCTGAGTAATTCTATAGTGTGTGCGCTGCCCGCAGCCAGATGGGCTGAGGTGGCTGCTGAAGGGACTAACCCATAGCCATGCAGCATGGCAGCTAAGGGATAATATCTCATGGTCCACTGGCTTTGGTATTAGGTTTGTTCACTGATGGTCATCCTTTTACTCGTCCACCACTGTTGAAAATTTCCAGTTACAAAATAACAGTCCTCTGTTTTTCCGTGCTCTTAGAAATGTGACACAAACCACTGTAAGGAGGGTTAATTATAAAAATGTAAATATATAAGTAATTTAACAAAACTGCAAAAGCAACATTTTCACATCCCTGCATTGCAGTTGTCCCCACTGATAACGGTGGCAGCACCTGACACCAGGCGTGCTCAAAGCTGCCTTGCAGAGGAGGGACCGAGTCTCTTTGCACAGTTTGGGTTAACTGGTTAATGCCCAGGTGGCCAGGCCCGACTCACGAGGGTGGCCTGGGAGTAGATGCGTGAGCCACTGTGAGAGGGCGGACAACCCCCTTCCCGCCGGTGAGGGGGCAGCCCGGGTGTCCCGGATACCCTTGTGGAGTGTGGTGGGTTTTCAATGTGGCAGTGTAGCTGACTAGGCCCTCCTGGGGAGAGCCGCTTCTTCGGGCGCCGATGGGGAAAGGCAGCGGAGGATGCGTGGCTGAGCCCCGCAGGCTCTGCGCAGGGGTGCCCCGGGGATGCGGATCCGGCCCGGCGCCCTTCCCTCGCTTGTGTCCACTCGCCCCGCGGCTGGCCCGAAGGGGCCGATGGCCAGGGCCCGGCCCTCAAGGCCGCCCAGCCCGCGGGTCTCCCCTGCCCGCTGCCCGCAGCCCGGCGGTGCGGGGTGCCCAGGTCTGCGCACCCGGCCCCGGCGCTCCGCCGGCACTGCCACCGCCAGGCAGGAAGGAAGGAAGGACGGACGGACGGAAAGGAGGCGGAGCGGGCAGGAGGGGGCCGGGTCCCTGCCGTGCACGGGGCTTTGTACGCGGGCGCCTGCGAGCCGGTGCCGCTCGGGGGAGCGCGGAGCCCGGCGGGACTAGCACGGGTCCGGCGGGAGTGGCATGAGCCCGGGCGGCGGCGCGGCGCCCGGCGCTCCGGCAGCAGCTGCTCTGTGCGCGGCGCGGCGGAGGGCAGGCGGCGGGCGGGCCGGGCAGGCGGGCGGAGCGGCC
>VWZP01008835.1:2235115-2343455 GCA_013396995.1 Dicaeum eximium | reverse complement strand
AAAAAAAAAAAAGGAAGAGACCTGCGGCTGGCGCCCTAGAAGAGGGAGCGGCGAGATGCGCGCAGGTTGCGCCCCGGCGGTGCCCGCGCTAGGCTGATGCCCGGCAGCGCNCCGACTTCTCCGACCGGGCCTCAGACCGCATGAGGTCCCGCAGCGAGAAGGACTACCGACTGCACAAGCACTTCCCCCCAGCTTTTATTTCCCAGGCATCACGGGGCTACATGACATCAGGTTTGTAACATAATTTGTGTATGCGAGAGAGCTTTATTGCGAGGCTGCTTCGGGATGTGTGTCTGGCCGGGAAGGCTGTGTTGGTGGGTACGGAGGGGAGCCTGCGATCGGGAGGCTGAGTTGTTAGCATCCACCATTTTGTACCTCTGCAAGATTCACAGCGGGGTCCTCGCAATATGGTGTTTAAAATGTATTAGTCTAGTGAAATAAAATATATGAGAAAAACGGTTGCATCTCCGTTGTGGAAGAGCAGACAAAAATGACTGGATGTGCAGAGCATGGAGCCCTTTGCGCCTTTTGTGCGTAAAAGCATGTGCTGGATATTTACTGCTCTCCCACACATTCCTCTTTAAATGCAGTTAACTCTAGTTAGCTCATCAGGTTTTCATGTTTTTACATTTTGGAAAAGAAAAGGGTTACTTGTGGTTGCAAACACGGTTGTCTTGTTAGAGACTCTTAGGCTTTCAGCTGCATGTTTCTGCAATGGCAAGGCATGTGTTGGTGAAAATGACTGTAAACACATTTGCATTTGTTTTTTGAGGTGTAGAAGGAGACCAGACCTGTGTATGTAGTGGAACACACACGTGCATGTATATTCATTTGTCAGTGGCTTTCAAGGAAGGCCGTAGGGAAATAATGGACACTGCACCAACATGTTTGTGCATGGGAAAGAGAAAGCACAAACAAAACAAAAAACAGCGCAGGGAAAGGCAGGCATCAGGGAGGGCTTGGCCTCCGATGGAGTGCTGGTGAGATTTTGGAAAGCCTCAGTACTGTTAGTAGAATCTGCTCCATCCAGAAATGCATCTTAATGGCCTTGGAATTAAGGCATTTCATAAACACCCAAAAGAAGACTTGGGAAAATGCTGATGGGGAGGGGGCTGGGGGCAGAAAATCCTCGAAACCTCCTTTGTTGTTCTGCTGCCTGTTTATTGTGATGATAGGACATAACATTTCATTATTATGATGGAAAATTCCAATTTATCACAAAGGCACGTTTCTCCCTCTGAGGCACAATTTAGGTTGAGTTGGCAGATTCCTTTAAAGGAGAAAACCAAGGTATTTATAATGCATTACTGAAAACGTCTCCAGCCCTGTACTGCTGTCCCCTCCCGCCCCATTTCTGCTGCAAAGGTTGAGCCAAAGCTTGTGGTTTTCAGTTATATGCTCACTTTCCTGTCTCTGGCCCTAATAAACATATCTCTTTAGGCAGGATTGGTTTCTCATGTTTAAAAATGCCTCATGACTCTTTTTTCTTTAATGCCCAAGCGCAAGAGAAAAAATATGCATTTTACTGAAGAATCTGCCTATGTAAGGGTATTGTGCCATTTTGGCAATTGGTGCTCTGGTTCCTGGGAAGTCACATACTGAATGGAAACAACAAAGATAATTTATGCTTGAACAGCTGAAGAAGAGGAGAATGGTTGTGATGGTGGAGTGGTTGACTTGTTCTGTTGGTGCTGCAGCACCTGAAAGTGTCTGGAAAGCTGGATCTGGCAATACTGCAAAGATTTTTGTTGTTCTGGGTGAATGTCCTGATATTCCCAGTGTAAGATACCCCATTTCAGTTCTGTTGGAGTCAATACTTTTTAGGCCTTTCTTTCAGTGTGAAAGCCCATATTTAAAAGAGAAGGAGCTCATGTGAACATTTTGTGCCAAGTGGTGTGGTTCTTGCTTGTTTTTAATTCTTCAGCAAAGTGCTCTGGCTCTGTGAAAGCTTTATGTTGGCAAGATTGGTATGATCCAGCCAGACAGTCAAACACCAGCAATCTGCAGAATCAGATATGTCACCCTGCATTTGTTGGCAGATACCTGTGTCCTTGAGAGGTAGGAGGGGGCACAGAATTTTAATCTGCTATAGATATTTTGAAGTAATCTCCAGACCAAGAATACTTGATTATGAATATAGAGGACACTTATTTCAACTGCAACAACTGAAGATGAAGAACAAATGTCATGTTAAGTTTTACTAATTTGCTAAAGTTTTTGGAGGGAAAACACATTGAAAATGAAAATCAGCAAATATTTGTTGGTTTTGTTGGGGTTTTGTTGTTGTTGTTGTTGTTGTTTGGGGGTTTTTTTAACTCTAACAACAACTTGTCAGGTTTTTATCTGGAAATGTAATTGTTCTTTTATAATGGATAGTTGCCACATTCATTTTTTTAAAGGATCCTTGTCCACTGCCTGTCCAAATATTAGTTTTGGGAGGAATAGCTACTGTGTCTAAACACTTCTCACTATTTGAAGGAAACTCTCTTCCTTGCAGGAAATTTGTAGGAAGTCCATTGTGGAACTAAAAATTGTGGGGATCAGGAATACAAATACTTTCTTTGTCACCCAGAATGTTGTAGGGGAGAAAGTGTCCCGAAACACATGGGCTTTTCAGAGGGCTGCATTCTGTTTATCCAACCATTTAACCTCATCACCATTAGCATTGTTGTGGTTATCTTTTAATTAAATGCCTCATTGTTTGGAATGGGGGTGGAGGGTGGGAAAGAAACCTTGGGGTTTTGCCTCAGTTACTATGCTTGAGGAAATATGGAAATGAATACAATCGAACAACCTTCAGTAAGATGCTAAAAAGCTTGAAATGTTAATATTCAAGTATGCCTGAATTGAGCACAGGGAAGCTATATATATTTCTTTCAGCACAGAGAAATACTGAGTAATGGTGCTGCAGTCAATGCCATGGTGTTTTGTATGAGGAAAATACAGTCTCTAAGCAGAACCGTGTTTATAATGGAAGTGCAAACCTCATGCTACAGTGGTGAAGCACATCTGATTTTAAGCAGCCTTTTCAGTAAAACTGAGTAAGGAGCAGTTTGATATTTGCTTGATTTGAAGCAGCATTGCTGGCTGGCCAGTCACATTTTCGATACTCGGGGAACAAACTGCCCATAATTATAGAAAATTGATGCAGATGCAATTCATATGAAATCTAAAGATTGTTTGACAGATGAATGGAGATGGAAGTAAGGAGGGAAAAAAGCAGACAATTTAGAAAATCACACATTTTTGCTTCTGAATAATCTCTTGATACTTGCTATTAAATAGGCTGTACTCCAGGGTTTCTTTAGGCCTCCTAGCAACCACTAGGTTCAAAGGCCATGCAAGGAGTTCATTGTTCATGCAGAATATTAATTTCCCAGTGGAGGACTGTCTTGGAGAAAAAAACACTGAAAAAGAAAATTACAACAATGTAAAGCTTTGACCTTGTGTGAGAAGAGAGGCTGAAAGTTTGAATCCAATACAATTCATATACATTTATACAATACCTCTTATTGAAAAGGGGGAAATATACTTGAAGTTTTTGATATATTGCTGCTTAATTCAAGGGAAAATAAAGAAATCATATGCATCTGCCAAGCAGGATAAAACTTAATGCAACTTAGGAGGTCTCCAAACACTTAAATGAAATTATACATATAGCTTTTCAAATATTGGAAGCTTCTTGCTTTTTTTATCTTTTCCTCTTTTATTTCTAAAAACAAAAGCAAGTCCTGGATTTTGCTTTAGCAGAGGGAGGAGCTGCAGCTTCTGATTGACCCAGCCGTCAAATATTACCAGAACTGACTAACACTCTTGAAAGAAATAACTTTTCCTGCAGCCTTCTTCATTTACTTTAATTGACAATTTTGGTGTTGGAGGTAGCATGTCAGTCTGAGATGAAGGTGGTGTAGGGTAATAATGTAACACACACAGCATGAAGGAATGTCTGAAGAGCTTTCTGCAGTGGTAAAAACTAATTCCAGAGCATGATCATTTGGAGGTTACCTTCTGAAAAGTGTGCAGTTACTTTACTGCTCTTTGCTTTACATTTTCCTTGCAGGGGTTTCAGTCCTTCAAATTTGAAGAGTAAAATTGAGTCTCAGTGTTGCCTCCTGTTACTAGAGTTTGATTACCAAGTTCAAGCAGAAGGGAAAGGAGAGAAGTATGTAATCCTGCTATCCAACTGATGGTATCTGTATGCAAATTAAAATTTGTAGGAGGAAAAGGTAACCTCATTCTCTCTTTCAGGAATGTTTGATGAAAGGTCTAGGACAAGCTCTTCAAGCTCCTTGAACAGTAAGAAGGATCTTGGGAGTCATCTGAGCAAATCTGAGAGTCCTAAGTATTTTTTTTTTAAGCTTGAACCTCTAAGTCTGAAGATTAATATTTGGAGATAATTACACATGAACTGAAGAACTCAGTTTAACGTAATTGAGGAGTGCCAAATACACACAAAGCTCATTCAGTTCTCCTGTCCCTTAATTCAGTTATCTAAAGGAATATGTTGTAGCTTGAAAGCAGCAGTAATTTAATTAATATTTAATGGAATAATCAGTATTGCATCACCTTTTTTTAAAATGGGATATTAAGAAACACCTTCCCATAGATCTTCTTAACAGTAATGTGATCTCTTTGCTTCCCTGAATTCTGAATAGTTTTGTGTTGTTTTAGGCCAGACCCATTACTAGGACAATAAAAACTGAGTGTGTGGGTGTCAATGGCTAGTAGGATCAGCTTTACCTCCTGGATGCTGCTCTGTCTCTTTTGCTTCAGTCTATGGTGAACTGGTGATCCCTGAGGGAGTCACTCTGTTCAGTTAGCTCAAGGGCTGTGCCTGCTTTATTGTTTGGGAGGTTACTACTGGGCTCACTCTGTCTTTCCAGTCCCTTTTGGTCTCTGTGGCGTCCACTTACCTTGGCAGAGAATGAGGAACTTTCACTACATCCTGATATGGGGGAAGGGTCTGAGTGTGCTGTGTCTTCAGACCACAAACTTGGTTCAAGTCCATGGATCAGTCATTTTTGCACAGTTTCTACTTCATTTTGTTTTCTCCCTGGTTTCTTTCCTAAAAGAATACAAAAGACAAGCTCTTCTCTCCTGTAGAGCCCTTGTTTTCATTCCTGCAGTTGTATGTGTGGTATTACTTCATATACAGTGCTGCCTGTGCCTGTGTGTTATATCACGTGTGTGCCTGGTCCTTGCCCTCCAGATACCAAGACATTTCTGCATACCTGTGAGCTCACATTCAGACCAAGCTGTGGGCAGTGTCCTGAGCACTGCTTGTGTGTTCAGCTGACCAAGCTGCAGTTGAGTACCTGTTGCTCTCGCTGGCTGCTGTGACCTATGAGTGTGGGGATCCAGTGTCTCTTTTCTTCATGGCATTAGAAGTAAAATCTAAGAGGAATCAATATAACAAAGAAAGAGAAGACTGTGTGTGTGCCTGTCTTACCTAGACCTGTTCATGTTTCTATCTCAGTTCAAAGCACTCATCTCTGCAGGGCTAAGTTCCAGGTTAGTTTTCCTTCCTAGCCACTTGTTCCTGCTTGCATTCAAAGTTTCTATGTTCTCTCTGCTGGTTTGCTTGGACCTTTGGCCAGGCTGGGGGGCACAGAGGTGCTCCAGGATCAAGTCACCAAAGGCTGTCATTCACATTTGTATTGGAGTGTCAGTCTGCATCTGAATACATTTCTAGTTGTGTTTTGTGGTAGTTCTGTGACTGAAGTAATTTTTCTGTATGCGCACTAGGTATCGTGATAGACTACTGAAGGTACAGGAGGCTCCTCTTTCAAGAGTAGACAAGGGTTCAGAACAAACACAATACTGATTCATCACGAATAGCTCCCAGTCTTTCACAGGTATAGAGGTTATACCCTCTTGGCAACATTTGATGAACCTGAAGGGTGTTGAATATCTTGCCATTTTGGAATTGAATAGCAGCCACATCTTTGCAAAATGCATTATTTGTTGGAGGGGCTGAAATGTGAGGATTCTGCAGATCACCTTGGGTTAGCTCGATGACCTGCTCAGTTGTGAGCAACAATAGGCCTTCATTTGTATGCTGGAGAGTTCATCCCAGAGTAAACTACCATCTTTGTCACATTCTTTGCTCAGTTTAAAGACATATAAGTACAATCAGAAGACCAGAAAGATTCTATTTTGCTAAGCATGTTGTAGAAATTCTAAAAAAATTGGGGGTTTCTTTGTAGTTTTCTGGAAGGTTCTTTTGCATGACTCTGCTTTATATTCTATAGCATGTTGTAGAATATCTCTGTGAATAGCATTAAAACAGAATCAAATCCAAATTCTGGGCCATGACTCAAGTAAAGCAGTGCTGAAAAAATTTCCAGGTACAGTTACTCTTGCATCCCTTAAGCATGCTTTTACATAGTTGGAAGTGGTCAGACAATATCAGTCATGACCAAAAATTGTCAGCTGAGTTAAAGCTTGTGTAAGAATTGCTGAATAACACAATATTAATGATAGTTGGTTTTTTCCTTGAAAAACATTATGCTTTCCATTAGTTTAAATGACAAAACTACCACTGAATTATCAAAATTGGATATTTGATGGGTTTGGTGGTGTAGGTGTAAATCTTAGCTTAGAAATATAGATTACCCCTTGTAAGAAGTAACTAATTAATACTTCATGCAATTCTGTCCAACCATTTGGTTTAATTTTTATCCGAAGAGGGAAAAAAGACAGTGACCATTAGAACTTGAGACCTGGGTGCGTGAACTTAAACTGAACACTTTCATTTATAGGTCTTTTTTTAAAGATGAATTAGATAGGACAGGAAGGAGAAACAAGGGTCAAAAGCTTTTCTAAGAATCTTAGGAAATTGTGCTTCTGTACTTTTTCCTGCAGAATTTTTGGTATCAAGGCCAGTAGCAACCAGAGTAGTCCTAGGGAAAATGCTTGAATATTGAAGTTGCAAAAATTTCCCAAACCAGAATTTGTTGCTCCCAAGTGACTGCCTGTAGCTGTGAAAGGGTATGAAAGTTGTTTATAGCTACTGGCTTCCTTTTTTCAGCATATTTTATTGAGTTGGCCGCTCTACTGATGCTGTTTTGTATCTCACTCTTGGATGACATATAGGTGCTGGAATTATCTTCCTCAAATTGCCTGTGGAGGGGGGTGGGGGAAAAGGAAGACCTGGCTTTACAGCAAGTATGTTTGGGTGTGCAGCATGATGGAGTGGGTAGAGCAGTCTAGTTTAGACAGAATCCTGATCTGTATTGGCAGCTTTTAAACAGGCTGAAAAAGGTAACTGAAACAAGAAAACTTGATTTTCGAGAGGCTTGAATTCATTATAAAGAGGATAGCAACTTTCCCTTTTCCTTCCCTCAAAGAGAGATTATAATCACTGGGTTTGAAAGTTAGTAGGTGAGGGAGGTATTCCCAGTTGTATCAGTCATTGACTTTGTTTTCCTGGGTACTTTTAACTGTTTCTGCAGTTCTCTGCACTTCTGTTGTGATTGGTTTGGTAGGAGAACCTTCTCATTTGTTTTATACTATAATGTTGTACATCACAAAAAAAAAAGGATCCTTTCTCAATCTAGGCTTTGATTTGGTAATGGTGGGTAAGAGCAGACATCCATTAATAGGTGTGTTCAGTGTGAACATAGCAGTCCTCATTCTGCAAGTGAAATCCTGTGTTTAGATCAACACTGTGTTCTTAGAATTTTCCATCTCACTTCCTGCAAGCAAAAAAAGAGAATCTGTTTATAATACCAGCAGTAAATGATGTGGAATGAGTGTTATTCAGTACTGTTATTGCTACTACCTTGTTAACCAACTCCTCACAACCCAGAAATAGTTCTGTTTTTCATCAAATTTTAGATTATGTGATTCCTATAATTTTTAAAGTAATGAGTTTTTCTTGTTGCTTCAGTGGGAAATACTATCTGCAGAAGATAGCTACAAATGCACAATTCACTAGAAATTTCAAGTTGTGATACTGAAAAAACAGATCTCGGTGTTTTTATTGAATTTGATAAGGTGTGGAAGCACCAGAGTAAGAATGAACTTGAACTGCTTTTATTTTGCGTACCTTATGTGGGTATTTGGGTATTGTGAAAAAGAATGAAGGAAAAGTTGATCACATTTATACTAGGTCGTTTTATTTAACTAAAGGAACAAGAAGAGAGACAGCTGAAGCATCTTGCCAATCTTTCATTTTATATCTGTCTTGCAAAGTTACTCCTAACTTTTGTTTCTGTGTGATACATTAAAGATGTAGGCAGTACAGTACATTCAGCTTTCAGCTCTAAACAATTCAGCAATAACTGCTTCTGTTTAGCAGTTTTTCTTTTCAAAAGTTGTCCAGATGACCCAGATGAACTGTAGCTCTCTCTCTTCCTATGCCTTACTGACCAGGGTTTTTATTTTGAAAAGCATGTCTAACATGAGAGTAGAACAGGCCCACATTTCCATTACTACTTGTTATCTTCTCAAACACATCAAGAGTGCAGGTGCAGTTTGGCTGGGATGCTGAAACTGAAGGAATATGAGAATGTCTTCTTGTGTTTGGGTGTTATCTGTCCTCACTGTGGTATTTGTGTCAATGAAGGATCTTGTACACCCATTGTTGAGGTGCCAATAGTGATAAATCTGCATTTAATGATCTCAAAACACCTTTTGTAGTTACTATTTCCTTTCCCAGGTATAGTGTTTAAAGAAAAAAAACATGAATGGTTCTTTTTAGTGAATCTGACCTCCACATTTTGAGGCTTAGAGAGTATAATAGACAGTTCAGAAATACTTAATGCAGCCTGGAAAAGGCAAAGTTCAGTATGAAAGCTGAGTTCATCATAGCACAGGAAGCTGTGCTGGGAGAACCTAGATTGTATAAATTAGTTTGCTTGCCCATTTGTGTTCTTTTCATTTCCTCCATAATTTCCCATGAATTTCCTGTTGATGACCTGTGACCTAGTTTGTAGATGAACTTCTGACCATATCTGATAATGTTGTAAATGCTATAAATTGGACTGTTTATCCCATAAGCCAGTAAAGACGATGTACTGAATTTCATTGTGGTACTTAACTTTGCCTCTTAAATTTTCGCAGCATTTTAAAGTGAAGTACCATTCTTCATTTTCATAGGACATTCTAAATTCTGCTCTTGTGAGAATTTGCATTCTTGGACCATACTGTGGCCTGTTTCACAAGATGTAAGCCTTTAAACATTTTTTTAAACAGAATGAAACAGAAATATTTTTACAAGGTTTTCTTCAGATTTGTGTGCTTTTAGGTGTAATTACTGCGTTGCTGGCTGGGTGAGTAGAGTGGCCAGAAACTTCAGAGGAGAAGTTTATTGCCTTTAACGTGAAGTCTGGAACAGCTGCAACCTCCACTTGTAAATTGGGCATGTCTGCAGTTCATCTCTTTTGAGAGAGGGAGGACAAATACCAGTGGCTATGGAAAGTTCACCCAAGGCCCAAGTGATCCCTCAGCCTTTGGTTTCAGGGCAGTTTCATGGATGAGGAGATGGGATTACGGGTGGGAGCAGGTTGGCTGACTGTTTGTCCATGCACTGACCTCCTCCCCTTGCACTAGTCCAGTCAAAAATGATGAATAAAGGAAGTCCATCTTCAGGGAATATTTAGGGGTTTGTAATATATTACAAATAGATCTTTAGTCTCTGCTTTCATTATGGATGGATGTAGTTACTTTTCTTTCTCTTTAGATACAAATGTTGCATAAGCATTGAATTTCAAGAGTGAAATCTTAAAATTGTATTTGAATGGGAAGTTTGCATAGGAATGGATTTGACTGAAATGTTTTCACAGAACAGAGAAGCAAGAAACGGTTTTCTGTATTTTTTTTCTTCCAGCTTTAATGAAATCTCAGTTTCTGAACAACTTCTTCCAGTTTTGTTGGAAAAATATATAGCCATTTCTAAATGAAACATTTTGCAGTTTTTGTTTTTTGCTAAAATCATGAGGCATTTTTCTCTGAATCAATCTTAGGTTCAGTCTGTGTAATTATTTTAATTGCAGAAATATTCTTCAGTAACCATAGGTGTAAAATTCAGGCATGTTTTAGAAACCTTGCTTTAAAAATCACATTCTTAACTACCTCTTTTCACAAGAGGCTGGAGTAGCTATGTGAGGTATTGTTTATATTAGAGCCACATAGAATAACTTTTCACCAGATGTGGTCAGCCATATTGCCTGTTGTGCAGCACAGTAAAATATGATTTATGTAATTTTATTTAATTGGATACGTAGCGAGCCTATGCTCTGTGAGCGTGTGCTAATGGTTCTACATGAGAATGTACCTTAAGGCCCCAAGGGTCTGACTCTGTGCTGTAGTGGGAAAAGTGCACAAAGTTTTGGTTGGCTGTTTAGATAGGAAACCTTAACACACAGCAGTGCTCCTTCCACGAACAATGCACGTACCCATCTCTCTTGCACTTACTCTTTGCCTACATATGAGAATTGGAAAGGCTGAGGAGGATGTAGCTGTAACTGCTGAGTAATGCTCCCTTTTAATTGGGGTCTGCCTTTGAATTAGGGCCACAGATTGGACAGCTAGAAAAACTGGGGCAGGTTTACCAGAAACAAGGGCAGGTATGATGGCAGAGCACAAGAGGAGTCATGGGCAGAGTTGCTGTTCTGCCAGAGAAGGCTGATGTTGTGTTCTGGTCACGAGGAGTATGCTTCACTTTTACCAGCTCACCCTTAGATTTCAATTTAAGTCACTAAACTGGCTGTATTTAAAGCAAGACCATTGGTCCTTCATTTGCATGTCTCTGAGCTCATTTCAAAACTGATACAACATTTTTTCTGCCTACCAGGTGATAATCTCATTTGGTTTTCATCACACTGCTGATTGTTGCAAACAGACCAACAGGCTCTACAATACAGTACACTTGGCTTTTCATGGTTATTCTTTTTTATCCTAACAGTGATCCCTTTTTCACACCCACAGCAATGTACTTAAGTACAGTGAAGTGTTTCACTGTAGATTGCATTTAGAGTTAAATCATGAAAAGGTAAGTTAAAAGAGTTGAGGTAAAAAGCTCAACATGCTCTGTCATCATAATTCATTCACTAATTAATGTTGCAGTTGAATGGGATGGTGTGGATCAAGCAGTGAGAAAGCATACAAAAAGGTGTTGATACTGAATTTTACTATAATGTTGGTGTCAAACCAAGCTTTGTCAGTACTAGGCATGTCAAAATTGTCTGACAGCACAGCTACTCATGGGAAGTGTCACTTTATCTCTAATAGCAAATTAGCTTCAAACCCAGCTTTTCAGATCAGAGCATTTGACCTCTTATGTACTCCGGAATGGATGGATGCATGTATGTAATTGCTGTGCATAATTTTGGGAGGGCTATTTTGCTATGGGGGACCAGCAAGGAGGAAAAAAACATCTAAAACCTGCTCTGGTATACATTGCCATTCAGTAGCAGTTTTGGATTATGTTTTTCCAGCAGCAAGTAAGAACCTAAGAGTGGCTGTGCCAGTTAAGACCTAGGTCTGTCTTGCCCACTCTGCTGTGTCCAACTATAACTACAAACAGGTATCTGAGGAAGTGGAAGGAGAAAGCAAGTGTGTGTGGTGCTCTCCCTGGTATGCTTCCTGTCCTTTGCCAGTTGGTTCAGGCAATACAGTCTGTTTAGCAGTCCTCATCATGCTTTGCTTGCAGGTAACACTCTGTGATACCAGGCAGTGTTAGGGGAGTGACAACTGCTCTCCTTACATGAGGGGAGCTGCCCTGTGGCAGCCCCAAGTTGTGAGCATTGTCAATACTAAACTAGCATTAGGTTTCATCCTGTCCTCTTTTGCTGCTTTCCCTAATAAAGAGAAATATGTGCACATGTGGAGGAGGTTTTGAGGTTCTTGGTATCTTTGGAGGTAGAAAAACAGATCAGCTGTTAGGTCAAGAGGCAACATTAATCCCATCTCTCCAAACAACACAGACATTGCAGATTCCTGTAACTAGGATATTAATAGGATTCATGTCATCACACATTCTCTTCTGAAGTCATGAAAGAAGCATTTTTAAATTATTTCTGTAATTCCATTTATTCCTTTCACATAGTTTTCTTCTCTTAGTTCTCTTAGTTCCTTCTTTTCCTTTCCCTCTGACTTCTGGGCCTCATGCGCCGTCTCATCTTGAAGGTGACATGCCTACATGAAAGGCTGGCATTAAGTAGGAATTTCATGTTATATCAACTCTTGCCATTCCAAAAATGTCAACTCCTTATTCAAATTGCAAGCAGGATCTGGTACCAAGGCATTAGTTGTTTCCGAGTCTTCTGCTTATTGGCAAAGTGGAACTGCTGTTTCAAGACAGCCATTGACCTGAGAAAAGGATGCCGAAGTGGGTCTTAATGTTTCATGTCTCCAAGGTATCCCTTTTCCTTATTTTGGAGTCATTGGCTGGCTCACAAGATTAATCTTGGTTCAGCTAATAGCTAAAGGCCATAGCTTTCCAGTGTGGCTTCCTGAGCTTGTGACACATTGGGTGTCTCTGTAAGAGTGCTGTTTTTTGCAGAAGGCAAATGTTCAACATTTCTGAAGGCTGATAAATTGGATTGCATGGATTTCAAAATTCACATACCTAGATTTTCATATGGGCCTGAACTAACTCTATCCATGTGCTCAGCAATTTTCAAATTTCCTTTGAAAATAGTGGTGGAGTGTAGAGCTGAATACAGTCACCATTGTCTCTCTGCAGAGCTGCCTAAGTGTCCATCAAAATTATGTCCCCAAGCCTGTCAATTCATAGACCAGCATGACAGAAATATGCTTTTGGAAAGAAATTTCAGGTGTGTTGTGTAGAAGTGGATGGAGAAAACCATGTGTGGTGATTCTTCCAGTCTGTGTATGCACTGCACATGGTCCAGCCCTCCCAAGAGATCCACTATGCTCATTCAATGATGCTCACGGGAATCATCTTTTTGCTGTGCATGTACAAAATAACTTTGCTGCATGTGCTGAGTGCCATAATATATTCATACGTGATTATATAATTTTACTTTATATATTTGTTTGTATGTTCTTTTTAAGACTGCTCTTTTAAATCTCCATCCTTCTTCTGAAGGTTTCTATACATTACTTGTTAATGTTACATCAGGGCACATCCATTTAATGTTTGACTTGAGGAGGCTGGGTTTTATACCAATATGAGTGTATTCTGTTTATGCTTTGTGTACATCTGCAGGTGTTTATTTAGATGTGCATGCTGTTAGTAATTGTAATTGATGTTGGAGATGTGTTTTCTAGCAACAGTAAAATATAAACATTGAAAAAACAATGCAAATGGTAGAAAATAAAGGCTATAAAACAGTAAATATGATTAAAAGTGATGAAATTTTCATAATAGACTTCTATTTTAAAAGAAATTGAAGGATTTCCTCTCAGCAGTCTTTGAATTTGTCACTTCTTGTTTTATTTGCAGAACTGTTCTTAATCACCATTGGAGCACTGAGATTCTCATAGGACATTAACTTCTGTCTGCTCCAGTCTATGATCCAACCTGTCTAGTGGGTGCTTAAGCAGAGTACCTCCAAAGTCCATGATTTTAGAGTCTGAAACTACTATTCCACATATAAAAAATAGCATTTTAAACTCTAGTGCACAATGAAAACATATCAAATGTCATTTGCAGGATTTGAAACCTTTTTTTGTGAATTCTTGAAAAAAGTATGTGCTTTTAATCTCTATTAGCTAATTTAGAAGCAGCAGCAAAGGTCAAATGTTAAATGTTTAATTTGGTTTCTCTAATTGTAGAATCATTAAAAATCACCTAATAGACCATGGGGTCAGATACTTCTTTGTATACCAATACAATTCTGTTGATTTTTAACTGAGTTATTGCTAGTTTATTGTAGCATGAGAGCAAAAGCAAGTTGAGTCCATTGCTGGCAACAGTAGAATGGTTTCTGTAGAAAGAGCCAGGCAACAAAATTGGACTTCACTTGATGATGCTCAGGGAAAACCAAGGATCATTTGCAGTATGAAAATCATCAGGCTTTTTAGTCCTGCATTTATTAGTGGTGTTGGTTTATTCCTAATTGTCTGATTGAAAGGAAGATGGTCACTCTGACATGGAGTAATACCATACCTGCCTTTGCAGTGGCTATCATTGAAAGGAGTGCTGTTACTCTGCTGTGGCAGTGGTGCCCTCAGTGTGGTCTCCCATGTGCATATGGGCTGGTGATCCCCTGCTTGCACAATGGTGAAAGGGAGGATCTACAGCTCTTGGTGCTCAGGTAGAGGGGAAGACCCTGAGGCACTTATGTCAAAAACATGTAGGTGACAGAAGGGGAAGACCTGGAGCCAGAAGTGGTTACTGCTGAGTATTACTTGTAGACTCCTAAAATCAGGGCAAGATACCTGGTTTTGTGGTGAGATGTTATGCCTTGCTGAAATGTGTGCTGGTGTGACATCAGGACGTTTACCTTTCCTTCTCATGATTCTGACCTGTGCCTTGGTGTCATTGCAATATGGCAGTCACTCGCCTTGATTTTACAGCAGAAAAGCAGGCAGAAAACTGAAGTATTCAAAGGGAGATTTCTTTGAGTGGAGACTGCAGGACCTTTCCCTGGTAGTTACAACCAGCTATTAAAGTGGAAAAAAACCCCAGGAAGTCTTTGTGAACTGTGTTTTCCATCCCTTTCTCTCATATCTCCCTTTTAGGTAGTTTGATGTCTGGGGTTTGGCTTCAGTCTTTCCTCAGTACACCTTGTGGTGGGTCACTAAGATTTGTGGGAACCTAAGACCTTTGAGGCTTAGGAAACTCTGTCAAGTTTGCTTGAGGCTGTCCAAGAGCTATGATGTGGAAGTGCTAAGAGAGACAGCAGTGTCACACCACACATTCCATTATGAAACCAAACTGTCCAAGAAGTCTGCAAACATGTCTCCTCTGTGGGAACCCTAATTTCAGATGTTATCATTTACTTAATAGCTAGGTTATAGAAAAATTATGGTTAAACCCAAAGCATTTTCCTAAATGCAAAAGTTATCTTTATTCCAAATTTCATATTCTCTTCACAAATTAACACATTCTTTTCCGATTTTCCCCTTTCCTCTTTCAGCAGTGGAGAGGAATAAGCTAGGTAACTGCTAGAAACCTGTAGGCTATGCCCTCTGTTGTAAAGCATAAGTGCTCCTTTCTACTTTGAAGCTAGGATAGTATATTTAATTCGGCATCAAGGGGAACATTGGATGTGTAAATATTATAGGAGCAGGCCATAAATAAAGTTGGAACATTCAGCAGCACTTTGCAACACTGAAATGAAATATATGAAGTGCAGTGTTAGCAAATGTTTCTCTAAAACTTGCTACAGTATTACATTGAACAATTATACCTCTCTTATCTCAGGCATTTATCTCTAGCTAAAGCCAAGTGGCTTGCAGGTTTAAGTTGCTCAGTATTTTTGAAGTCAGTATGGTAATGACATAAGCAGCTGCATTTTATGTGTGAGCATTTTGGGTATTTTTCTTGGCCTGACTACTTTTATCTTTGAAGACACAAATGTAGTTAGAAGGAAAAGGCCAAAGTCTAATGAGTTTAATTGCAGACACTGGTGTTGGTAGTTGCATTTAAACCTTCTCTTTAGTACTTGTAGCTCAACTTTGCCATTTTTGGAAGTCTTTTGTATAGAAATACTTATATGAGTGTAAATCCTCTGCCAGCCCTCTTGTCACCTCTTTCCCAGCCAAAAAGGGTTTGGGTGACATAGTTGGGGGTAGGGTGGTGGGACTCTGAGACCCCTTGCACAAGGAGCTGATGGTCTGCCACCCAGCCTGTCTGACCCAGCATTTGTGAAAGGATGGGCGTAGTGCAAGCTAATTTGTTGAATATATCATGGCTATTGCTGTGTTGAAAAATTGTAAAAGCTGCCTGAAACCAATTCAGAGCAGCAGTGAGAGTATGTAAAGAGTATATATATGGCTTGTTAAAAGTGATCTAGAAATCATAGTTATGCTCAAATATTTCTTGGTACGGGTGGGTTTGTTGTATTGGTTTTGTTCTTCAAAAAGGAAGAGACATAACCTGCTTTTGTAGATAAGAAATTCAGTTTGCTGCATAGTTTTTTCTTTTTAGTGTGTGAATCACAAAAGTTGGAATCTTATGTTACTTGTCATGCATGCATGATTACAGAAGATGACCTCATTGTGTTTGCAGCTGTATTTTACACGGAAGAATAGCATTAAGGATCAAATTAATATTGAATTGATAGTTTTTCTTAGGATAGTTCATCAAAGAAGACCAGCCAGCTCTTCTTGTGACATTAGCAAATCTCTGTGCCTTGCCAGTTGTGCAAAGCTTGGAAATACTGCAGTCTGGCTTTGGAGGTCAAGGGTGGGATGTGCTTTCTGGTGATTTTCAGAGCATCAGCAGTACAGAACAAGTGAAGCCAAAAGTACTGATGTGTGAAGGGATTTATAAGCTGGTTTTGGCAGGATTTATAGCCATTTTTTCTCAAAAGGTCACTGACAAATCTTCCTCGTGCCAAGGAAACAAACTGTATTTCAAAGACTGTGTCACCAAGAGAAAGAGACCACTTTTATTTGTTTCCTTTGCTGTTACCTTGTGGTGTCCGCTCAAACACCTTCATACGTCTCAAGACTTTTGGTGATCTGACAGTGGCTCTATTCTGAATTATTTTCAAAATAAAAGTTTTACCTCTTCATATGCACTTTCACCAGCAACTTTCAGATAGTTTCCCGTGGCATTTGTAGGCAATTTGACCTGTAAAATATCAGCACGTATGAGGAGAGTTTCAGAAAACCATATAAAACCATGGATTTTGAGCTACTAGTATGTCTGCTTTACTTCTGCTTCTCAGAGATGAGAGTCCATCTGTGCAACAGCAAAACATTTTGGCTCCTGGCCTTTACCCTGAGCCCTCCTGCCTTTATCTCACCCTCCCCTCTTCTGGGTGCTTGGCCCCAATCAGTGAACCTGCTTTCAGGAAAGCTCCCTTCGCATAACTTTACCTTCTGCTGTTGTAAAACACAGGCAGAGGTAGAAGTACAAAGCAAGATGAGGTTTACTTTTACATGGGAATCAAAACAGAACTCTGACTAATCAACATAAGCAAGGTATCAAGATCTATTGGATTTGGAGTGCAATCAATTTCTCTTCAAGTTACTGTGAATATTAAAATACTATATTTGAAGAGAGAGCATTTATGATTTTTTTATTACTAGGTGGTGTGCATTTATGTATTGTCTTTATATGGATTCATTTACTTATGCCCAAAAGCAGTAGTGCTTTTTTTCACACATAGTCGGGATGTTTTTTACTGGGGTGCAATGCAATGCACATCAGTGTCTCCTCAGTAGAGATCAACAAGAAGTCATAACAAGTTCAATATATTTTGAGGTTTTCTTGCTATCTTTTTATTAAAAATCAGCTTAATTTAAAATCAAAAACAACTATTGTGCGATCATCAGCATGACTCGTTTTGTGATCTGTGGGTAAGTTGTTTTGTTGATTTTGCTGATGTGAAGCTTTATGGTTTGGGGGAGAGATAAGCTAGTTGTATTTATTGTTTGCACATGCAATGTGATATATTATCTGGAGATGACAGTGGTATGTTCAAGTATCAGTTTAAAACTACTTAAATAACAGTTTAAAACTACAAAATACCTGTTTGTTAAGGAAAAGTCACTAGCCAAAAGCTATAGCAAAATGATCTTGAATTTTTTAACCTAACTTTATGTAGCAGGTAGCAAAGAATCTTAATCCCAGAAATATAAATTCAGGTATAGCATCTGGGATGCTATTGTTCCCCAATTTTTAGACCATTCATTAGAAAGAAAGAAAATAAAAAAGAAACCAGGAGTGAAAGTCAAAATACTCTGACTTCCAATCTAGTCATTCTTCTGTGCAAAAATATTTTTTTTAGATCACGTGGCTCACTTAGGTTGCACTTAAGTTCTAGTGGCAAGAGTACTTGTTCAGGATTTAGTGCATTCAGGATTTTAAAGTAGTTGACCCAGACTTTTATATTTGAACTAAAATAAATAGGCATATGGCAAGTAGAAGAACATATAACCACTTTGCTGCCTCAAAATTCTTTTGAGGTCAAGAATTTGAAAACAGGAACCTATAGTGCGGTTTGTGAACACAATAGGAACAGCTGGTGCTCAGCACTTTTGGAAATGAGGTCACTTTATTCTTGGTTGAAATGTGCAAAATGGGTCATCTGGGCATAGGCTTAAGACAAAGGCTGAGCACATGGCCATTTATAACCAAGTTGTCCATGTTTCCAGAACTGGTTGTTTAAAAGGATTCAGTGAAACGAGGAAGCACTGGGATAGGTCTGCACTTTCCCAACTTTTGGAAGCACAGCTCCTTATCTTCTACCAGGAAAATAAATCACTGCCATGTATTTTCAAAGATCTGCTACTGCTGAGGATGACATCATCCATATTTTCCACAGTCACCCCTCCCTCTGATGCCTTTCTGCTCGTCCTTCACATAACCTACTTTAGGAAACACTGCTCTATTGTACAGTCCTTGGGAACACTGCTTCTCCACCAGTCTCAGCCCTGGGACTTCCCTGGTCCTGCCAGCAAAACAAAGGAGAAAATCCCAAACATGCACAAACTCTGGAGCATCACTAGCAAAATCTAACAATGCATTAGAAAAGATAACAAGAACACTTATTAGTGTTCTAACTACTTAGATCTAGTGTACTTAAATCTGACTTCTGATTTTTCATAAGTATTCTATTCAAAATATACATAAGTTAATGGCATTAAGGCCACATTTTACACATTTGTTACTTGAACAGCCGTTACTAACACATCCAAGATGATAGCATGGGTCATAGGATGCAGGTATATCCGAATTGGCAAATTAGAGACTAATACTGATTGCTGTTGAGTGTTGTATGACATGCATAAGAAGTTTGGCATGAGAATTTTATATTACATTCAGTAGGAGTGTGAAGGCTCTTCCAGACCCTGCCTTCAGTCATGCCAATAGCCTGTACAGACTAGTATCTAACTGAACACCTTGAGTATCAAGATCATAGAAAAATTCAGATTGGATGAGGTAATTGTAGTCCACCCTCTTCCATATGAGGCCATGCCATTCCTCTCAAGAGGAGTTGAATCTTTGTGCTCAAACAATGCATTTTAAATCAAAGTAAATTCTATTAATTTACCTGGGGAGTACTACATGCAAATCACACTAGCTTCAAGCAAAAGCTTGAAGCCCATGCTGAAGTTAATTGCACTCTTAATTCAAGGATTACTCATTTTGTCATTAATGATCTTACCTAGAAGAGTATTTTGTTAAATCTAGCCATTTATTGCTTTAGTTGCAAAAAATAATGATTTTATTGATTGCATAACACTTCTGTGTATTTGTTTGCATTTTCATGCAGGTTTGTGACTTGCTGATGTTTCTTGACCCAAGAAAGTATGTAGTGACATTGGCAAGACTAAACAAAGTAGAAGGGGAAAAGACCACCCTGTCCTCAAATCCTGTGTATTTTGTCTCTGAAGGTGGACTTGTGCTGGAATTATTCAGGGCTGCATCTCATAGCTAGCACCACATTTCAGATGAGCCCATGGGAACACTTCTCATTATTTTCTTATAACTTTAATTTAGTGAGGCAGGCTTGAAGATTGCCTTTGTATGAGTGAGGTGATTTGCCTGTCTGAACCAAGCTTACATTTTGGCTAGTCTTTAACAAGAGCTGTCAAAACGAGCATAGAGGAACACAACAAAGTGGTGATAGCAGCAGTACAAGGAGTTCTGGACTGGAAAAGCAGAATGCAATTAGACATTTCCATGGTTGGCAAAGTGCAGCAAGGACTAAGCTGGGATATCAGTACACATTGCTGCAGAACAGTGTTGCTTGTGTCATGTGTGTTACAGGTTTAGATTTGAAAAGTGTTTCCCTTCCATCAAAGAAACTTTCATTGAACATTGATAAATGACAGCTAAGTACTTAATATGAAGATGCATAACAGGTTGGGGTTTTTTCTCTGTACCACAAGGCAGTCAGAAATACTACCTTTTGATACCATGTGGCTTTATTACTTCCAGTTTTACCAGTAGAGGAAAGCACTTAAAAACCAAAGCATAAGATTCCCACAGTGTCTTTCTGTTTCAAAGGTCCAGCTTGAATGAATTGCTGCACTGAAGTGTAATTAATCACTAGCTGCGAGATGGAACAAGGGTGGCTGGCATAGCAGATAGAAGAAAAATTGTCTGCCGGATGCACAGATGAATGGGCCATGTCTGGAGGAGCACTGGTGTTGTCTGTCTTGTTTTCATGACATGAATTGTGTCTCTCTTGACTTCCTCCCAAGTTCTAGTAGTTTTCAGGTAATGAGGGAGGCTGTTCCAGGTTTTGCAATCACTGTAATTGATTCTGGCTTTGCAGAAGAGGTAGTTAAAGAGTAATGGTAGTATTTAGTAGTCATTTGTATTTCATTTCATCCTCAGTTGAAACTGTTGTTGAACTAATAAATACAACACTCTGTAAGTTACTTCTCTAGGATATCAGGTGTAGTCTTTTAAATCCTTGCAGAAGTTGCATGCTAAAGAAGTCACGTTTAATGCGGATTCTGTTTAGAAGAGAACGATTTCTGGCATCCCTGCAGTACCTTTAATGTGACCATATTTTCTTTATTAATCAGAGTTGAAAGGTTCGTGCATGTGTTATGTGATAAAACTGTATGTCCTACAAAAATATAGCAGTGATTTAGTAACTCTGTATTCCCCTTGAGGTGGGACGTTTTCTTTTAAACTTTCTGCGCAGCCAAGACTTGAAAGCAGCCCTTCAGCTGGGTGTAAATATCAATACAGGTAGGTTGCAAGCCAATTCTAGTTCTGCCATAAATATAGTCATGGAAAACGTTTGGACTGCATGTGTCTACTTAACGTGGAACAAGAGGAATAGAGCTGTATCTCAAAGCCTGTGATCTGCTTGAAAATAAACTGTCCTCAGTGCAGAGACCATAATGCAGTTTTAGGCATGCCTTTAGAGGACAGTGCACAAGCTCTGAGTTGGGTGACTATTAGGAAAAAAGAAGGTATATTCTGGGATAAGACTTCTGCATGCTGCAGCTTCAGGGAGACAGCTGTAATCAAACCTCTCTGAGACCGCAGAGCCGGGGAGGGGGAGAGGCCCAGAGACGATCCAAAGTTGCCTCCACCAATCTTGACATTCTCTGGTAAGCAGCAACAGAAGGAGACTAGAGCATAACCTAGAGTACAGGTGTCTGTGCTGCAACAAGAAAGACTGTAAAATCCAATGCCTTGGATGGTAAACATAGGCATTTTAATCATAGACAACTCACTGCCTACCAACTGCTTAGGTCAAATTTAGGGCACTTTGCTTCCTTAAGGTAATGACTGCGGAACAGCTCTGATGTCTTCCCTGTGAAATGCAGTGTTGCTGCTTGCCATACTTAGTGTTGGATGATGTGTCAAAGCTCTTGATTCAAACAATAGTCAGGGTGTAATTAGCATTGTCTGCAATGTTCTAGTATTAACTGCCATAAGAAATATTACTGAATATCTTACCTGTGCTAAAATCTTGTTCATATGCTTCGCACCTCCCCCCCAACACTTGTGTTGACTGTAGAGAAAAGTTTACTTAACAAGTAATGCATGTTTGCTTGTATGTGTACATATCACAAGTACCCAGACATGTTTGATGCTGCACTTTTTAACTTTCCTGTGCATTTTTTGTATGTTCTCTATTATTTAGTTTGTTTCAATGCAAGTTACTGGGATACTGAACACTGCATCTCTTTTGTTAGGTTTTTGTAGTATTTTCACATTTTTATTTGAAAGGTGTGGGGGCCTGTGTAGATTCTTTGTCATGCATATGAGCACATTATGCAGGCTTACTTTATTCTAGCTCCATGAGTCTTAAGTGTTTTCTGTCTTCTGCTTTTTGTGCTAAATGCTATATCACATGCATGATGCTTTTGTTTTGGCTTTGTGGACAAATGACTCCCAAACTCTTGAGACCCTTTGTGATTCCCCTTGTCATTATGAATACTCATATCAATGTGCATTTTTAGAAGCATTTACTATGCTTTGTGTATTGGCACAAAATTCACTTGAAATACTCTTGGAGAGCATGCACAATGTTTTGTTTATGTTGCTACAGTGGATTTTCATTCTTATTTAATTAATACATTTTTGCCCAACAATAATACTGAGTTCTTCAAATGTTTGGTGTCAGAAGTTTTTGTCTTAGTCTTTTTCAAGGGTATTTTGTCCAACAAACTTAAATCTTTGCTGTTTTAAATTGATTTTCAGAGTAATTCTTATGTATCTGTCACATTGTAAAAATACTTGTTGTTTGATTCTGAGAGGAAACAGTGGAAAGGTCCTAAGAGAAAATTTCTTAGGACACATAATGACAGTGAAGTTTTGGTTTAGTCTGACCTCTGCTGGGTAAGTCTTGGACTTGGCTCTTCCTCACTATCCCAACACAACACTGCTCTCCTTTTATGTTGTCAGTGACCTGTCCATGACCAGCAATTCAAATCTTGACTCTACAAGCACAGAGACTTCACCTAAATTCAGGTGCCTGATATGTAGTTGAGGAGAAAATCCCCTTCTATTCTTACTGTAATTATTTATTTTTTATTATAGTTGGGTACCTGTTGTGTTGGGCACATAAAATAAGGGATTGTAAATGCTGCAAAGCCTTAAACTATGTACTGAAAGAGAAATAAGATGCAAACGAGATGGAGGTGCAAAATATATGCAGAATAAAATATTCTCCTACATTTTATACTGCCAGTAAATTCTGTCAGTGAAATAATAGTGCAGCAAAGAAGAATCCAGATTATTAACTATTGTGTGCAAGAGAAGCCTCACTTTTGAATTTGCAGAGTGTGGAATAAATCATCCTTTGGGAGCCTGGGAGCTTTTATTCCCTCTTTTTGCAGCAGAGCCATTACCTTCCCAATCCTTGTGTGGAACAACTGAGTTAAAACAATTTCTATACATATATTGAATTGATTTTTGTTTTAAAAGTATCAACAAGGCAAAAAGACATAGGAGTGATTCTTAACCTTCGATCATTCAACCATTGTCTGATAAAGAGAACCCGTGTGTGTGCGTGTTTGTGTCAAGGAGTGTGTGCATATAAATGGAGAAAACTGTTGGCAAGATAGAGCCTGTCCACTCTGAAATAAATTGTTCTGTCAGCAGCGAGGATGTAGGATGTTGTTTAGCATTTAGGTCACCTCTTTCTAGTGATTTAATGTTAATCTCTGTTTTCCCAAGACATTGGGAGAGCAATGGGCATTGTCTGTCTGCCTCCCAATGCTTGTGGCTACCAGAATCTCCAGAACGGTCCTACCACAGTGGCAGGCGAAGTCCCTCGTGACGTCTGCGAGGCGAGACTTGGTAATATTTGCCGGAGGGTTGTTCAAGACAAAGCTGGGTTACAGACCTGATACCTGTCATCACCAAGGATGGGAAAAGGGAAAAAATGGAAATGTGGGGTACCATATTCTCATGTGTCAGTTTGACTTGACTGAACAGTGCTGTAAGGGAAATGGTGTGCATTTGGTGTTGTGGCACATGTTCAATATGGATCACTGTGCTGGGTGGTGGGGATGTAAGTGATACTTGTTTTATGAAGTATTATGGAACTTTGAGAACTTGTTAAAAGCTGTGGCTATAACTTGCTGATCTTTTTTTTTTTCGTAAGAACTGACACTTAGAGGCTGTGAAACTAGCTTGATTTGTTAACAAGTAAAAACACTGGAAGGGGAAAAAAACCCCAAAACCTTTTGAGGTTAATTCCTGCTTGTACTTAGTTGTATTTTTCTTTAAATATATAAAGTAAGGGATGTCCTAGTGCATGGGGAAATAGGGCTTCTCATTTCTAACAAAGCTTATATTCCTTGTGTGGAGGTACAAGCTCTACTATGAAGAGAATGGGGCTCATGGAGGTGAAGTGTAATACCTGGTTGTGTATTCTCAGCAGACTTTATGCCTGTGTAACTAAATGTATAACAAGCAATAGAGACTGGTAACCCATGGAGGCAACCACTGGAAAGTTAATTAACCTCTCAGGTAGATTACACGCCTAGACTGGAAGAGATTATGGGTAGATAATAACAGGATGTTGAGCTGATTGCTGAAACAGAGCTGGTTCCCTTTCTTTCTTGACTTTGACCCTTAATTACACCCTGAAAGTGGACCAAGAAAGAAAAATAAAATATAGAAAAACCCTCAAAACAATCCTACAGCCCCCAAATCTCACCTACTCCTTCCAAACCAACAAACAAAAACCTGAAAATTACCAAACCTCCAACCTCCAAAAAAGTTTTTGAGAATCAGCTTTGGATAGTGGGTTGTAGGAATGAAGTGAAGGTTCTGCTGCCTGGGAGGAATTACGACTTCTGCTGTAAACTGGGTAGAAATTCTTCCTCTCCCCACCACCGTGTTATCCTGTGATTAGAAGTGCTGAGCAGCATTTGGAGGCTGTGGTTTCCACCCTGCTTCCAGTCCTGCCATTTTCCAGGCCAGCAGGAGAAACCTGTATGCAAACAGATGCTTGGAAAATGTGTTCAGGATGCTCAGCCTATTCAGCAGTGGTTTACATGTGCCATCCACAAAGGGCCATCCCTTCATTCCCCTAGCCAGCTGAAGAGCTTGTTAGTTCTGTCTCTTTTGTCTGGGTAGCCAAGGGTGCTGATGCTTGTTCGCTTGTAGGTCTGCCCTGGTCATAGACCTGGTTTTCTTTGAAGGAAAATCATTTTCCAGACACCTTCCCCATAAAAATCCAGGACTTCATAATGCATGGTGTCAACATCTACTGGAAACTTGCTCAGGATAGGTCTCTCTCTCATTTTTTACTTTAAATCTTTTGTTTGTTTGCCTTTTAGCTTAAATTTTAAAAGTTACATCCATTTCTGTAAAGTTGTAGATGTTTTTTCTCTCATGTGTTTAAAAACTGTCTCTATTTTTTCTTTGTAACTGTTTAGATCCCTTCCTGCTCCTCCTCCACCCCTGCTTCCTTCATTTTCCATCTCATTCTGGAAGAGCATTTCCCCTTATTATAGTGTGTGTGCTCTTGTGTGCTCTTTTGCTGTCCCCCATCACTATGAGCCCTCCCCCCATCCTTTCAGCAGGATAGAGCACACTTCTAGTTACTGTACTTTTTATCTTCTTTCTGAATCTTAAGCGTAGCTCTTCTGATCTCTCTGTGTGTTCTGGAGCAGAACATGCCAGGATTGGGACAGGGCGAGGCTGAAAGTAAAATCACAGAAGCAATGATTGAGAGTCATCTTGAAAGTAAAAAGTTAACTTTGTGATTCATTATCTTCTTTACAAGAGCTGGAAGGTTCTTTCCATGTTTGTACATTTAAAGTGCTTGCATTTTGAATGAGCTCAGGAGATTATTTGAAGATGCAAGGTGCTGGGATGAGAGTTTCAAATGCATTGTTCAAGCACATTTATAAGCTTTGGAGTCTGGCATTTGTCACATCAAAACATTTAAACTGTTCTCTGTTTTTTTGGTTTTGTTGGGTTTTTGTTTTTTTTTTCCTCTTTTTAAAGGGGTGCAAAGGGGTTAGTTAGAGAATAGGGATAATGGCTTTAACAAATGGAAATAGTTTGTGTGAATAATTCCAGAAGCAGGTCCTCATTCAAGCATTATTTGAAACACATTTTAAATCACTTTCATCCATATATTGTTGTGTGCATCCTTTGCGTTTATAATAGAAGGTGGCACAAAATGAACTCCCAGTATAAGGAATTCTCTTTCTGAAGAGGTTGCATGGCAGCATCTGGGGTATTCCTGAAAGATTATAATTTTCTTTTTCTTTTTTTTCTCTTTTTTTTTTTCCTTTTCACATGCTCAGAATTTATCTGGATTATTGTGGCAGCTTTCTACTAAAGTACAAAATCCAGTTAGATAAAGCAGAGGTTCAGGATGAAGTTGCTAGCTAAATCCTTTTCTGCTTCTGAAAGTTTACCTGTGTCTTAGTTTACTGCAGTTTCAGAAAGTTGGTGCTACTTTTTAATGGACATTTTATTTTTTTCAGCTAATAGCTGGTTAATGAATAGCCCTGACTGTTGCAAGGTTACAAGAATGATGCATCCAATACAAGAGAGGCATTTGGAACATGGGGACATTTCCAGTGGTATGTCTACCTTGTTTTGTGAGACACTATTTATCATTAAATTGACATTTAAAACAGCTGGTGTTAAGTGCTTCACTTTGTGAGAGGCAGGAATTATGTCACAGGACTTACCTCTTTTACATCTTGGTAATAGATAATGAATATTAAATGATGCTATTAAGGATCTGGGATCCAATAAGAGGCAGTAGAAATACTTGCAGATAATCTACTCTTGACAGCAGAGCTCAGGCGTAAGGTCACAGAAATGATAGAAAAATGCCTGAATGTTGCATCCAAGTTTCAAGAACCTGTCTACCAGTTTGATCCTCTTTTCACAATGCTTGTTTATAATTGCTATCTGGTATGTTCACAAGCAGTGAGACAATGACAGCTTTTCATGGGCTTTGAGCATTGATGAGCTTTAAGACAAAACTACAGCAGATCTTTAAAACAATCTGGGAGCTTTTGCCATGCAGCAACCAAAACTCATTTTTCCAGGGTATTTCTGTATACTTTAGATATGGGTGATACAGAAGGCTTTGCTTAGTATGATTTGTTCACTTCCAGAAAGGTAACCCTTTTGGATCCCTTGAACATCAAAGTAGGAACAAAGTGAGAGCTGCCAGTCCCTTCCTACCTAAATGCTTGGTTAGGTGTTCCAAATCTTATTCCCAGGAGCAAATTGTCTGCTCCCGAGACTCCCACCTCATTCACTGAAGTTGCTTAATGTGCAGCATTGTACTAGGTTCAGCCTGACCTGAAAAACCCTGCTAGCTTCACATTCTTCCTGCAGCAAGCCTGTGCTGCTAAGCTTGACAGTGTCCTTCTGAGCTGATAAGCAACTTGCAAGGTGGGGAGGATGAAATCATGCTCTAGACAACATTGCCATTCTGGTTCCTTTGCTTGTGGCATGATGTTATCACTTCAGAATCAAGATTGAAATTAAAAATAAACATTTTCAAAGCAGTCCTGCTGCCCTGCAGGGGTTTGTCTTAATGCTTGCTCCTTTGTAGCCTGTCTTCCAGGTATTCAGATGCTTTTCCAGCTAGCACCCTTCCCACAGCTGCCTTCTGGTAGGGGCCTGATTCTGAAGATAGATGCACTTGGGATCTTTGAGTTCCACCTCTTGCAACTGCTGCAGGTGACCGTTAAACCTTTCCATAAGTGATCAATTTTTAAACCAGATTTTGTCCCCACTGTACCTCAGCAGGGATTACTCCCTGCTGTCATGGTTTGCAGTCTTGGTCTCAGTTCCAGTCTGGATTTCTTTTTTGCTGATACTGCTGTTTTCTGGGTGACGTATGGTGAGTGTCCCCCCAGTGCTGGCTGACTTCGATCCTTCCCGTTTGTTCTGCCTAAATGCATAGCTCAGCTTAAAGAGTAGTAAACTTCTGTGGTGCAAAATTAGGTATTTTTTAAGGTTCACGTTTTATCTTCAAAAAAGATTTGTTGAGATGGTCACATTAGATGCTGACTAAGTTTTTGGAGAGAATCTGTAGTACATCAGCTGTTTCCTTTTGGTTTCTTTTCAGTTTGTTTTCTCGGTGAGTGTGATGAACAAGATCTCTGTCTCAGACTTAAAATATTCCTGCTTTCTTCTTGTAACATTTCTTCAAGCTTTTTTTTTCTTCTTGCATGCATGAAGTAGTTAATGCCCTCCATCTGCATGAAAATGTTTTCTATAGAATTCTGAAAGCTCCCTTAGGACTGTAGACTTTTAAATGAAGCAATTTAAACATTTTCCACACAAATGGGCACTTGGGGCAAATGTCATTATAAAAATTGTAAGAATATTTGTTAGATATTTTCACTGTTTCATGTTGGGGTTTTGTTTGGGTTTTTTGGGTTTTTTTGGTTTTTTTTCTTTTAAGACCTGCCTCTCCAGTCACAGTGGAAATTGCAAGTCAGAGAGAGTCAGCATGATTTATGTTACTGGCAGAGCAGTAAGGCCTTTGTAAGGCTGGGAAGGCAGACATTAATAAGGAGGAGAAACAATAGACGGTCTTCTCTGCTTCAGTCAACATGGTGCAGGTGTTGAGGCTGATGTAATGCTGTTGCTGCTTTCCTACTCTGAGTTGTACATACATATTTCTAAACACATGCAAGTCAATCAAGACTTGTGTTCCCAAGATAAATTAATAAAACACAGATTGAGATACAGAACGAGGCAAAAATGCTTCAGTCTTGCTCAGACTAAATGAAAGTTTTCATTTTAAACTAATGTGTTAAGATTCTCAAGTTTCACATGAGGAAATACATGATACTGGATATTCTTGTAAGGACATATGTTGAAACTTGTTTTGTAAAATTTGAGGCTTGCATACAGTTGACTAGTAGACAGAGGCTCTATTTTGTGGAGGTTTTGGGATTCTAAGGAAATTGTTTTCTGATTTGAAACAGAGCTCCAAAGTAGACAGATTTCATGTGGAAGAAAATCCAAAACCCAGTATTTTTAAATCACATAGAACACTTAACTCCAGCAGGATCAGACTGGTTTGTTTCAAATTTGACTGTTCAAATGTTTTAAATATTGCTCTACCTAATGCAGTCTTTTAGAACAAACTGGTTTGAAGGGAGAGAAAGAAACACTTCTTGCAGGAATGCTGTAACAGGAAGTTCTGACATTTGTCAAAATATTTTTCCCTCTTTCTAAAATTAATATGTAAAAAAGTATGGTTTTCTAATCCATTTTAATATCAGTGGAATAGTATTCTACACAGTAGGATGTCTGCCGTTCCTTGTGACTGTGTCATCTGTGTTTTGGGGAGATATTCCCACAGTGGATGGAGAAATGCAGGATCCTTCCTGTCTTCTGCGTGTTATTTTCCACTATAATGGTCAATATCTGATGTCTAATAGATGATATTCCTTGGGAAGCTGTTATTGTAAGTGATGGTTTTTACCAGATCTTTAGAACTACTGATGAAAATGGGTACATGCTGTCTCTGTAAGAGCAGCACTACTTTTACACATATTCTTGGAATATGTGCTTGCTACATATATCCTTGTTTATTGCAGCTGCATGTCCTTATTTTGTTTATGTTTTGATGGTCTGCTGGAGATGACAAACAAAGCTTGCTTTTGCAAAACTTGCCCTTTGTAGCTAAAACCAGTGCTGAGAGACCTGAACCTGGATGCCATGAAAATGAATGGAATTTAGTAAGCCTTTTTAAAGCCCTTTAAAAAAATTCCAGCTGTCATATGGGCCTGCTGTCAGGATGGTGACTATGTCAGTCATTTTAGTGGTGAGTGGCCATATTACCATGCAGTTCTGTGATAACCAAGCAGTTCTCACCTATAACTGCTGGCTCCCAGAGCAGGAGTTCCTGCTTCTCCACTGCCTGTGACCGACTGCCTTCTACTTTGCCCTGAGACAGGATCTCCTCTGTCTTAACAGGGCACCCAGTCAGAGTTTGGCATACAATTTTTCTTTTTTGGCAGGAGTAGCCTTCTGCTAGGTTAGTTCCCTAAACTAACTCGTGAGAGCAGATCAAGCATAAATGTGGGCTGTCCTGGCCTGGATGAGAAGAGCAATGGATAGCCTTTAGGTTGGGTAGCTCTGTGTGCAGTTAGGCATCTATGATGAATGCTTTGACAAATGATGACTTGTCTGTGCAAGGACTTTCATTTTCCTGTGAACAAAGGAGAAATACCACAGAATACCACCAGCGTGGTGATGGATTCCTCAGGCCATCTGAAGTAGCAATTATGATATCCAACAGTATTATCCAGATTTTCTTGTCAGGTTTTAGCACAGATAAGTACATAATTTCCATACCTCTGATGTAAGAGTTTTAAGGATGGGTATGTTTGGTCTTTTTATTTCCTGTTTAACTCTATTGCTCTCTTAAAAATGAAAGATTTCTGGCATGGGAGACCATTTAGCATAAACTATTCAGTAAAGTTTTCTAGACACTTAAATTTCAAAATAAATGAAGTCTAAGGGGGCCAAACATATGTCTAGGATATGGTATGTACTAGAAGCTGTATAGGCAGGACAGAGCTGTCTCTGACCTGGTCAGCTCTGTTAATGTGGGCCGAGTAACTGCTGAACCACAGTGTTCCACACAGACCACAAAATTATGTGAGTGGTCAGTGAGCTTTCCCACATGGGCAGCGTGAATCTGATGCAGATATATTTCTGTTAGTTCCGGTCACAGCACTGAATAAACGACGGATGTCTTGAGTAGCTTTCCAACATCTTGACCATCCCTTGCTTTTGAATCAAAGCTGTTTTTCTGGTGCTGTTTAGGAAGTAAAATAGCCTGCAGGAGTTAGTAGTGTAGGGTGCGCTAGATCTGTCCTGGAGCTTTTCCTGGTGGTTGGAAGAATCCAGGTGTGCTGTTTGAGAAACTCATGGAGTTTTTACTGGTAAGTGCAGGGTCTCAAATTTGGTTCTTGCTGTAACTCATTTGCTTGATGATCATTGGTTCAGTTCAGGTTGACATTTTAAAGCAGCATCTGAGAGAGGTAAGAAGTTCGAACAAATTGAGTGCCTAGTCTAGTTAATCTTTGCCATAACCTTTCCTATTTAGCAGTGAAGGAAAAAAGAGCAAAAACATCTGTAAGCTTACAGCTTCAGGATCCATAGGAGGCACCTATTGTTATCTTGTGATTTTCCTTCATAAACTATTTCTCCTGCTTGCTTTTGATGAAACCAAGGGAGATGGAGAGATGGTTTGATTTTGCTTTTGATTTGCTCTATAGCTGTGGTTTTCAGCATGTGTGCTGATCACTTCTTGTGCAAAAATGTTTCCATTATGGTTGCTCTTTTAGACAATAACTTCCTTCTAAATATAGGTGGCTAATCAGCTGAAGTTTTTGTACAAGTTCGGTTTCTATTCAATAGCAGCCATAGAGGAGCATTTTGCTGTTGGTCTTTTGACCCCCTTAAACTCTAAAAACAAAACAGCACAAACCTTGGATCAATCATGAAGCCGTGTTGAATTGAAAAGTTGCATAAAATATTTGATGGGTATTTTGAAGTAATTTTGAAGCAGGAGGTGGATTTAGTTGCAGTGGCTGTTCAGATTTATTTCTGGCATCAGCAGCACACGTCCCATCACACCACTGCCCTCGGGGAGGCAAAGGCTTTTTTGTACCTGTACTGCTTTTTTGGAGTACCAGAGTTTCTTGTGAGGACAGAGTACCCATAGATGAATGGGATGGAAATCAGCTTTACCATCATGTAAAATCAAGAATCTCAAACAAAAACACAAAGCCCCACGACCTCCAGGCCAAAGAAACCAATCAACAAATCCCCCTTCTTTTATTTTTGTTTCTGAGTTCTCCCTCTCTGGGATTTTGGCCATTCCTGAGGCAGCAGCAGCAGCACTCAGGGGTGCATGTCCTGTGGGAGTTGCTCCCGCATCCAAAATGGCTGGGGCGTGGGTGGCCTTTGCTAGACGAGAACACGGCGCTGGGTTTTGGTTGAAAATGTGGTGCAAAGGTGGGAGTAACGTCCCATCATCCGACTAGGCGCATATTGCATTTTCTCTGTGTTTCGGGGGCCCTAAAGCGTTGGCAGCGTTCCGTGAAGGGCTCGGCATGGGAGGTGTAGGGGGCGGGCTGTCGCGCCTCGGCGCTGCCGGAGGCGCCGCTCGGTAGGTACCGCGTCCCGGGGAGCCGCCGGGCCGGCATGGGCGGTCCTTCCCCGTTTGGCTCGGTTGCCCGCCTTGCTGCGCGATAAAAGCTTGGTCAGCAGCGCGGGGCGGCGGGAGGCTGCGCTGCACTCCCGCCTCGCTGTACCGGTGGGGCAGCCCTTCCCCGGGAGGCGCGGATGGTGCCTTGCCCCGGGTACTCGGCGTTAGCGCGGGCGGGCTGCAGCGGTGACGGTGCTGCAGAGGCCGAGCGGCTCTGCGGCGCTCCGAGTGCGCGGAGGCGGCGCGGAGCGCACGGCGCGGCTGAGCGCGGTGCTTCGTGTCTCACGGCACGGCTCAGCCCGGCCGCTCTTCACCGCTCTAGAAAGCTGCAGAGATTAGTGGCAAAGCGAGTAAGCCTAGTCTATCTAAGCGCTTCCTTTGAGGTTCTTTATTGCTAGTGCCGGAGGGCAAAAGAAACAACGTTTTTAAATAGGTTGCAAAATTTCAAAGTGTATTTAAAATACTGTGAAACATGTAATCAGTCCGTGTTGTTTCTTCTCAATGTTTTTTTAGTTGTCCTGCTGCAAAATAGAAATACAAAATTTCCAGACTGTTGGGTGAGACTACAGGTGGAGCCTTGATCAGCTACTGTAAATCTGTCCAATGTTTTCTTCCAGTTCTAGAATGGAAATTGGTATTAGTGCTGCACTCATAATGCTGCAAATATCTCCTTCCAGCTGTAGCTGAAAGTAGGGCCTTAGTAAAAAATCTTCCTGAAGTTGCAAGATACTCTCACGCTGTACTGTTGCTTGTACTCATTGCAGCACAGGTCAGACTGAAAATTACAAGCCAGGCTGTTTTAGGATTTTTAGATCTTAATCTTAAAATCTGCGACAGTCCCTGAGGGATAAATTGACCTGCTTTACATGTGAGATAAGACTATATGCATATAGTAGCTAGTTTCCAGACATGAGGTAGCCTGAGTTTCCAGGCATCTAGAAAAGTGTGTAATTACTTCAAAAATATGGGAAAAGTCTGCATGTTTAAGCATGCATGGGTCATAGGATTTCTGTGAATAATTTAGTAAGTCTGTTGTCCTTCCTTTTATCCATCCTTCCCGCAGCAGATACTTCTAGACTTCCTTTTGTATTTTTTTTTCTAGTCACTTTCTGAAATTTATTACTAGCTTTGAACACTTGTGAATAAACTAACCAGCAGACCCTTGAGGAGAGTGGTCTGACTGATGTCTACACTTGCAAAATCAAATGACTGAGGTATCCAGAGGTATGAAAGTTGTTTCAGAATTCATTTCCTATGTAATAGCTCAGGAGGTAGCCTGCAGTTCATTCCATTACTTAGGAGCTGTTAATGAAAGCAATACCTTATTTTACAGTATTATTGAAAAAAGGGTGCATGCCAGAGAAAGATAATTTACAACCCATTTATTTTCAGCATTCTATTAATGCCCATTATTTGAAGTAGAACCCATCTCCTGACAGACCAGCTTCTTAGTTCCCTTAATCCTGCAACAAAGTGATAATCCTTTATTTGTGACGTCATAGGCTGTTGCTACAGAGGATGCTGTGATATCAGAAAGCCAATGCTGTGACTTCACTGTTGGTGGAAGCCATAGTTGAAGACGACCCACTCTGGAGGCCTGGGGGCAATTTATATCCTTGTGTTCTTCTGCAAATGCTTCCTAAGGAGCAGTGTCTGGCAAACAGAATTGCATAATGTCTGTCTATGTAGGTGATGGATGAGACAATCAGAGGCTGCGTATGAGGGGAAAATAATGTGGTGATTATGTTTTCAAGGTAATTTCTGCCCTTCTGAAGTTATGTTATCAGGAAGAAAATTGTCACTGGGAAGCTACACTAGGCTTTTGTATCCTCAGTCTCCAAAGATATAAATACCAGAACTATATTCTCTAAAATCAAGAACTTCTTACTCTGTATACCTCTTAAGAATATAGTTTTGCAACCCCCAAATTTTCTTAGAAATACTAATTACATCAAAACTTCCATTAAAAGATGTTTGTCAGGAGCAAGGCAAAAGACATGTAAATCACATTCAAACCTCTATGCCATAAAGTAGACTTTTAGGCTCTTGTTCCTAAACTGAAGTATGAAGGAGATGTGTCCAAGACTTACAGGTATTTCCCGATATCTTACATGCCTGGATTCTTTTTACATTTGAGTGTGAGCTTTTGTGCCATGTTCCAGAAATGAGTGCCTAAAATTGGGCTTCTTAGTAAGTCTTGATTTAAGAAGTACTGATAGTACAGCAGCACTCAATGGAGATAAAGGGAAATGAAAATCCACATCAGTTTTGAAACTCAAGCTGTGACTATTAGAAACAACATATGGCAATAGAAGCCACATTTGGCTCCTTTACTATCTCTGCTGTTTTCCATAACAGGAAGATTTTTACAGAAATAGTACTTGCAATTCTAAATGTCAATGGTTATATACTCTTGAAGACTGAACCTATCAGAACCCAGAAAAAAAAAATACTGGTAGTAAGTTAATTCATTTGTTTAAACATTTAGTTTTTAAATGCATTAGGGATCATATGACTGAACAACAGGAAGACAAGTGCTTGCCTGTAACAAAATTAGTATTTTATTTTTACTATTGATTATTCAATTTTTAACTTTCACCTTTTTATGCATGATACAAAAGGTCATGCAGATGAATTTAGTAGGATTATGCAGGTACTACCAACACCATTGATAAAACTTCTGGAATTTGTATAAGCTAAATGAGGTTAAACAAAACACTTACTCCAGAATAAATGGCTATTTACATAGGTATAGTTACACCAAGACAGTTCTGATAGTAAATGAGTCTTTTAGACCAAAGCCTGAGGTCAGTTTCCGTCTTATCCCTTTTACACAGATGTTCTCCAAATTATGTTCCGAGCATGTATCAAACTAGATACTGTATAACAGATCTATGTTGGAATAACCCAGTTAAATGCAGTACCAGAAATGAAATACCACAGTTTAAAGGAAAAATTCACACACATTATGTCTAGGCTTTGCAGACCATGCAGGACACCCTTTGGGTAGCCTCACATTTTCAAGTTCTTGTGGATTACACCATCTTTGTATGAAACTACATGTGCATGTGTGTTTTTAAGAGCTGCTCATAAAGCAGCAGAACACTTCTAAAGACAGTATTGGTGATGACATGCTTAACTGCTTTCACATGTTTCCATTCAAACTACCCAAACCATTAACATGTTCCCTTAGTGATGTTGTATGTGTGCCTTATTAGCATGCACACTACTAATTTACTCTCAACTTTCTTTACTGTCCTGTAAGCTCCCACCCTTCCCCTAGCTTTGGTCTTTCATCATAAAAGTTTAGAAGCTTTTGGATATGAACCTAAATGTTTCTTTTTAGCTATTCTGCCTGTTCCAGGCACTGGGAGGGGAGGAAGGCTCTTTCCAAGGTGGTGGAGTAATATGCAGGTACCCTTGGGAGGAGCTTGGTGCTCTGCTGGGGATGCTGCCTTTGCTGGGTCATTGGCACCTGGGCTCAGGCTTGCTGAGCACAAGATAGGTTTGTTCTTTGGGCTTTAACTGAGACTTTGAGTGGAGGCTTTCATTGAATCCTTGTGTAGCAGGGGGTGAAGGTCAGCCCAGAAAACAAAACAAAGGCAAGCACCAAGTGGATGCAGAGCACATGCAGATCAGCTGTCACAAAACAACTGTCCTTTGTTCATTTCTTTCTTCACTGATACATGCAGCCATTCCCACTTTGCTTATTCCAGTAATTCTGTAGATCCTTATTTTTTCCCCAGCCTTCCTACAGCTGGAGGTACTAATTTTATTTCTTACTATTTGGTGATTATTTATGCTTCCATTTGGCCCTGCTAAGCATTTAGATTTTTTTAACAAGTCTTCTTTCAGAAGTAACATCTCAGATGCTGCATTGCCTGCTTTAAGAATCAAACAAAAATCAGTTCTTTCTTCACATTTCCTTTTAACCTTTCCTGTGTTTTTTCTTTATTATATTGTTTCTTGGTTTTCTCTCCTGTCTTCTTCTGCTGCTAATTCAATCTTTATAGCCTAGATTTTTCTTTAGGTAGCCTCTGTATCAGCTCTTTAAAACTTGTACCTAGTCAGATAGGAAGAACAGTGGTTTCAAAAAGTGCATTCAGAATGACTTGCAGCCCCTGTAGATGTTTCTGAGGGCTGGTCTGTGCCACAGATCCAGCCTCACAAAGGGGATAGCCAGGTGAGAGAGGGGCATGTACCATACACTTCACCATGTGCAGTGCCATGTTTATTGATAATCAGAAATGCTTTTGAAGCAGAGAGCCTTCTCAAGCTCTGGTTCTGACCGAGACCTTTTTTACCTGTCTAAGTAGGAGGTGCCCTCAGGCCCATAAGATCTAGGTGAGTTAAAGCACTGCCTGTGGAGGTTGCTTGTTGAAAGAATATGATGGTAACTATAAGGCCTTCTTTCTTATGGCCAAAAGTAAGGAATTACAGCATGGTGACAAGATACAAGGAATTACTTATTTTGTTGTTTTAGTATGTGTTAAAAAATAACTATCTTGCTATGGCATAAAATGTAGTAATTCAGAGCTTGGGTTTATATATCCCCTATGCTTTGATCTCAATATTTTTTGATACATGATTTTTTTTCTCACTGTGTCCTGTGGTTACTTGTGAAATCTGTTAAAGAAATTATCTTGATTCTCCTTTTGCTAGCCTTTTGGTTTAGTTCAGTTGAAGGTGAGATCATCATCAGCTCCTGAGATCATCTCAGGAATCTAGCCTTGATATCCTAGTTTAGGTCTCTCTATACTGAATAAGAGGGCAAAGAGATAACTATTTTTATGTGCTCTCATCTTTTAGAAAACTGGGTCATAGCGACACTCAGGGAGCACAAGAACTCCACGCTCTAGTGCTTTATAAATGCTTGGTGAAAGTCCAAAAGAAAAGTCTTGTCAAGCTCAGTTTAGCATACAGAGGAGAAGAAAGAAGGATGGCCACTTCTGGGCCCTGTAAATGGTTAATGGTGCTTTTTACAGCAGAGATCAATACCAAATGTTTGGGGTTTAATAGCTACATTAAAAATCTGAAGGATGGAATGGATAATGAAGTGGTAACCCTGTCTGTCAGATCGCAGTTGTTCAGGTTCATTAAGGCTGCTGAGGAGAATTTCAGAAGGGACTAGCGACAGCTGAGTGAAACAGCTGAGCAATTCTGCAGAATAGTGACATCAGCACTGTAGCATAAAGCAGTGCAGTGAGCACTGACAAAATAGTGCTTAAATTTGTTTTAAGTTTTGTGCTTTTTTAGGAGCATGGTCTCTGCATGTTGCTGAAGTCAGTGGTTGAATATGTTAGATGAGTCAGGAGTAATTAAAAGTCTAAACTTATGACTAAATGAGGAGGTACACAAGAAGTCATTCAACAGAGGTTGCTCTGTGAAATTGGTAATTTTATCCTTTTGGATACTGTGTTTAGTTTTATGGCTCATGTACAGGGCAATTTTCAGATTCCTGAAATGTCATTTAAAAATGATAGAGCAGCAGGTAGAGAGTTATTACTGTTTTAACAGTAGTAAAACATCTGTTGTCGGTTTTAGTTTACTGCTTCCTGTAAATAAGTGCTCAGTAAAATTCAAAAGTAAAAGATTTGTGAAATGGACAAGAGGAAATATTTCATCCAGCGATCTGTTTAATGGTGGGAACCCCTGGTTCCAGGTACTGTCATTTATTTGGGGAGGTAGGTTTTGGTTGCTGCATTTGCTGATAGTTATACTCATTGGGATAAAAAGTCAAAATATGCCAGTCCCTGAGGATCTCAAAAGAGCTGTTTCTGTCTGGAACAAGGGCATTTCCTTTTAAGGTGCAGTATACAGTAGTGGTAATGTGTGTAGCTGGATTTCTGATGCTTCCTCTAAGATGATTGATGAGCATGAGGGAGGCAGCAGATTTGGTGAGTTGCTGAACTGTTGTGCCCTGGCTTTTCCTTTGTTCCCATCCTCACAGCTAATCCCCCCACTGTGGGAAGCAGGAGTCATTGCATCTACCTCATACAGGTAGAGCATAGAGGCAGAAGATAATAGTATATAGCTATACTAGTATAGCTTCTTCATGTATTGAGGTGTAAAATATTTCAATTTCACTTTAAAGTACCTCTTCTTAAAGGTACTCCAGCCATATTGAAAACTCTGCTCTCGACCACAGGGAAAAAAATGACCCAGTAAACTCTCAACTGTTAAGTCTTTGGAGCATCTAACCTTTTCTTTTTAAAAGCACTTTGGCAGTAATTTAATTGATTCCATGCCTGGCCTTTTCATCAGTTCTCTCCTAGCTAGGAAAAACTGGGCTGTTAAAGGCTGCTGCAGTACCATGGGACTTGTGTTCAGTGTTGCAGGTTCTTATTTTAACCTGATGTTATCTGCCAGTCATCACTATTGGTTTGAAAAGCTGTAACCACTGCAGTACTGTCTTTGGGCTGAAAATCTTTTAATAGTTAGAGCAGTCAATATAAATGAGAGAGAGTGCACTATGTCTTTGGGTTGTGTTGCTAATTATCACTTCACCTTTCAAGAATTTTTTCTGCTGACTAGATTCTTGCTGAATGTTTGCTGCAGCACCTCCAGCCACACTGCAAATGTGTTCTGGCTAAACTGAAGAGGATAGTGAAGAACATGTAGTTAAGACGTTCAACAGCTGTGTTTGTGCTTTCAGCAGCATTTGGAAAGGAGTATTTTTATCTGTGTTTTTAAAATTTCCCTATAAGAAAGCATCTAGGTTTATCTGTATTTGTTGGGTTTTGTTTCTCATTTGCTTACTCTCTCTTGCCAAACCTCCTCTAGTGTCAGATTTTTAAAATGCTTCTATCTTTCCTTGTGTTTGCTGCCAGAGAGCAAGCAGGCTTTGTTTTTGAGGGGGTGGAGTGTTGGTGTGGTTGATTACAATATAGCATTAACATTAGTCAAATTAATTTAATAGTAGCAGATTTCTATGAAAAAGCCCCAAACCATCCTCCCTTCTCATTTTGTGGTCCTAGCGACAAAATATGTTAGAGAATTCTTCTGTGTGGTTTAAAATATCACATACTTTCCAGTGAGCTATAATTTAAAGAAGCCTCATTTAGTAGCTGAATTCTAAAAAGACACAATTGTTTTACCTAATGGGCTTTTTGAGGGAGGGAGTTGCATTGGTTGCCTTGGTTCTCCTGTTAAGACTTGATATTTTCATTCAAATGCTGCTTCCTCGGTGGTTGTATTAGCAAGTGTCACATTGGGTAATGATTCTGTCCTCATTAGGTAACACTTAAAGCATTTTTTGTTTTTCATCTTAGGTTTTGAGATTCTTTTTAAGATGTGGTAAGCAGGGATGCTTAAAAATGGATAACAGCTGAGAAGAATTGCATGATTAAAGATCCTTAATCATGTCCACAGAGTGAGCTGTTAATGATCGTGGTCTTGGGAGTCAAACCTAGGAATATTTGCTTCAAACTCACTTGCAGTTAGCCTAAAAAAGTTAACTGGAACTGCTTGCTCGGTTGTAGGGTGACAGTGAGCCACCAATAAAATACAGCTGTTGGGAAAAAAGCAGGGTATAAGGCAGGGTATTTCTACTAAAAGTAAGGAAATTCCAATTTCCTGGTACCCGATGCAGGTGGGAGGTTAGCTGGAACACTAGAATATGGTGCAGAATTCTAGTTGTTGCTTTTAAAGGAAAGTTACGTAAGTTAGAGTAAATGTAGAGGAGTCCTCTAACAAAGGGACAGGAAGGGCAGACATAAGAGAACACTAGAAGAGTGTGATTTTTAAAAACCAGTGAACTGAGATCTGAAGGAGGGGAGGTGTGTTCTCTGCAAATAAATTGGGGTGTAAGCAGCAGGAGTAAAAAAAAAGAAAGGAGAATATTTAGCTCCTAGACAACATTAGCACAGAAACAGATGGGCATTACTTGTTGAGATGTTAGTGAACTTAATACCCTGATCATGTTTCCTCTTGTGATTTCTTAAAGAACCAGGAGATTTGTTCAGGTAAGTCAAGCGGAACTTATTAGCATACTGCAAGTAAGCTGTTGTTAGTGGAGCACTAATATGTCAAAATTTCTAGTATTAAGAGATTTCCAAAAGAAATGGAATAAGTTGGTATCTTTCTGGTGTTCCTTTATCTGGTTTCTTCTGAGGCCACAGGGTTCCTGGGCTGTGCTCCTAGTGTAGTGTCTGGGTGGTTCCTGCTTTGTGAAGTTGGTTCTTATACAGATGATCATGATGACCAACACTGAAATTAGATCAGTTGGTTGGAACATGGTTCTAATAACACCAAGGTTGCAGGTTTGGTCTCTTTTTGAGCTATTTCCTAGTGTTGGACTTGATGATCCTTGTGGGTCCCTGCCAACTCAGAATATTCTATGATCCTGTGGTAGACAACTTTGGGCTCTGCAGGTGCAGTTGCCTAGCACTGATGCCTGATTTAAGCCTCTGAAATTTGGGTAACTGATACAGGAGGGATGGAATTGCACTCTTGATAACCTTCTTGACTTCTTTTGACCATTTTCTTTTTTAAGCTTTTTTGTTTTCTGTCATGTGTATCACGTGTGGGTGGTGAATGGGTCCTCATTTTAGCATATTCCTTTCCTTCTCTTGAGTTTCCCTCTAGAGACTGGTAAAGGGCTGTGGCAAAGGAAGGGAATCCCAGGCCCTGACTCCGGAGGACTGAAGGATATATGCAAGCTAATGTAGAGTTTGACAAAGGAGTGTGTGCAAAAAAAGGAATTAGGATTTTTAGATCATCTGTCTCCTCAGTGTGTGATGAAGATTGATGTTAGGCTGTACTGTATTTTGTCCTGGTCTGGTTGCATGTGCATGCACGGAGTTATACAGTGAGAAGTATGTGGTGTGTTTGTACTGCACACTGTCAGTAAGGCAGCTTTTGTTTTAGTACCAGCCTCTGTTGTGCTGTGGGGAGAGATGCGGGGTGGAGGAACAGAGCATCTGCCCTGGTTGGGGAGTGCATGCAGTATTTTGGCTAGGCCTTCCTCCTGTGAGGCCACACTGCTGTAACATCAGTGATGATGGCAGCACTGGTTTGTCCATCAACTTCAGCTCTTCTAAACATTTTCATTTATATTTTCCCCACTGCTGGTCTCTCACTTTTGCTCTCTGGTATGCTTGAGGTATCAGGTACTTCCTGCTGTTGTTAATACTGCTTATAGGGCTGTGTAATGGTGCTGTAAACTGATGAATTTGAGTAAAGGCATGCCTAGGTGCATGCACACGAGATGTCTGTGCACCTTAGACACATGTGCATGCTTGGTGCATTCAGAGTATCCATAGGCATCACACATGCAAGAGGAATTGTCTCACTGAAAGAGCTTGCAGTTATCTTAGTCTGTTCAGAATACTTGAGTTGGTCCTGAGCATATAATATGGGTTCAAGTGCTAGAGAAATCTGTTAGAGAGAAAAGATATTCAGGCTGCAGTATTACCTTTAGCTTTCTTCTGGCAGTGTTTTAACTTTGGTGTTAGTTGCAAGACTACTGCAGCAAGAACTTGTGCATGTCTCTGAAAACAGTGCTGCATGCATGAGCCCATTTAGCTTTGAATGACGGTTGTCTGGTGCAAAGGGGAAGAAGATTGGAGCTTTTGTTTTTACATTAAAGAAGTGGTTCTTCTAATTCTCTCTTAAATTTTTTTTCATGGGCTGGGTTTTGTTGCTGTAAAGTGGGTGTGTACTTAGCAGACAACCAGAGTTTCTGAAGGACAATCCTAGGGGACCCAAAACGTTGTAAAATGCCAGGTTGGATTCATTAGAGGTGTTGTGGCTGATGCTGCAGCTCCAGGGAAGGCAAAAATTCTGTAAAGCTGAAGGAAGATTTCCTGGAAGGAGGCCTTCCAGGGAACACAAAAATTGTTGACTCTGTATATAGCAAGCCCCCAGCTTTTGATGTTGAGATTATGGCTACTGTGTAACTACTGGTGTGGCAAAGCATGCCCTTAACCTTACACTTGTTAATTAATCTGCCGTATGGCTTTGCTGTGTAACAACCACCACAGACCTCTAACCAAAAGTGATGTTTGGTAGTTGTAGAACCCAGCTATTTACTTGTCCTCTTGAAACACAAAGACCTGTTTTGGGCTTGGTTGGACTCTTTCACTGCCAGGGTTGTTGTAGGGCCAGGGAGGTGGTGACTTTTGTATTTCATTCAGTCCTAAGCCCCTGGTGTGTTCATTTGGTGAAACACATAGGAGAACTGCCTGTTCCAGCATAGCACAGGTGAGTCCTAAAGTGCTGTGTTTCAAAATTTTATGGATTATGTGCCTTCTATGCTTCAAACTATTTCAGAATGCTTGGAATGTAGGAATCTTTAAAGAATGCTTTGTGGCAAAACTTCCCTTTTCTTTTTGCACCCCCATTTTGACATATTGGTCTGATTTTGATGATTAGGTCATGACTAGAAATAGTTCTTTTTCAGTAAAGGCAATTTTAAATGTTTCCTTCTTTTAAAAGAAAATCTCAGAACAACTAAAAATGTTCCTCTGAAACAGCAACATCTGCCTCTCATCTCATACACTATTCCTACTTCTTCTGTGGCTTCCTGATACTTTACCTTAGCATATCCTCACCAAGTAAAAGAAAACCTAGCGCTGGGAGTGAGATCCTGACACAGTGACCTCATTCTGACCATTACCTTCTTTGTCAGTGGTAGCAGAAGCTGAAGCAGCTCTGCTGGCCCTCAGCACTTGGAGCAGTTTGACATTTTCTGTCTGGCATGGTTTCAGGGCTCATTTTGTTTTAAGCCCAAATGGTGAATGGGGTAATGAAAAATAAGCTAACAAGAACTTGTCCACTGCTTCTAATTTTTTGATTAACGGTTCGCAGCAGCACAACTTTGATCTAGTGTACAGCAGAGCTGCTTGTTACATTTAGATCTGCAGCATTCTTCAGGACTGACAAAAGAGAGTAAATCTTTCTTTTTAATTAATAGACCTAAAACTGCTAAGTGTCATGATAAATAGTGAATAGTTAAAGAAAATACTGCTCTGTATTAGTATCTGTATGCCCACATATGTCTGTGCATGTATGTTTCTGTGTATAGGGGGAGTTGTGCATTACATCAAGAAGATATGTTAGGGGTGATTTTTTTTATCTTGACTAGAGGGTTAAAGCTTTAACTTGTCTTTGCTAATACATGTAAATAGCTTTCTTGTCCACTTAATGAGAAGGCTGGCTTGTTATCCTGTACGATGCAGCTGGGCACTGTTCCAGAAGCATAGGCACTTCATTTCAAAGACAAAGAAGCCATCGCAGACACAGGGAGAAACCTGGAACATTGCGCTGTGGATTTTTTCAGAGCGATGACTCATTTCAGTTCACAAAGGATTCTGGGCAGGGTAGTGAGAAGTCAGGTTGGCTGATCCATTCCTATGACTTCACTTTGCAGAGAGCCAGGGAGAAGAGGAGTGACACTGCAGAATCCTGAGGCACTGCAGTGGAGAGGTGCTTTGCAAAGACTGTGAGTGCCTTCGGAACAGGGGGTGGTATCAGAACGTGATTTCAGCCATTCCATGGAAACAGGGCAAAAAGAGAGATTTTTCAAAACACTGTGTGGGAGTTATATTTGTAGTCCCTTTTAGATTCTTCTCCACCTCCTCTGTAATTTCTTAACCATTTATTTCTCATGCTTATGTGAGAATTGTGTGAAATAGTGTTCTTTCAGAGGACCTGCATAGATAACTGCATTTTTTTCTTTAGTATGCCCCTATTTCCTGCTTTAAGAGGTGGGTGTTCAGCATGTTAATGCCTAAAAGCATGCTTTGTTTTTCTCCTTTCAGGTCCTGTGGCACTGACCTATGCTGCATTCAGCCAGCTTCCACAGTGATATAAAGCCCCAGTATGCACATTGTTGTTACATCACAGCTTCTCTGGATACTGTACTGGAGCATGGAACCAGACCATAGGGGTTCAGGTAAGTCCCCCTTTTTTAACATATTGTGTGCCAGGAATATAGACATGGACATTTATTTAAAAATGCATTTGAAAAATATTGTTTGGGGAAACACATTCTAAAGCACACAATATATTAAAAAAACACAGTGTCCGTCCCCCTCCTTCCCAGGATAAGCAACAATACAGAAATCTCCTCAAATGAATCCTCTGGGAAAGTTCCGTGCTCCAGCAGAAACTTTTTATGATCATAGTTGTAACATGTGCTGGGATATCACTTTGGATCAGGAGGCAGCTGGCCACAGGACATGAACAAAGAAAAGGAAAATTAATTCACAGGAAATACACAGGATGAATGCATGTAAGACGAGTCTGCTGACTGTGGGTAATTTGGCACCTGTTTCTGAAAGTTGGTGCCACTTGGTGGACCTGGAGATCATGATTTTAGCTGGGTCTGAATGATTAAAAAGATCCATTTACACAGTTGAAGTTAATAACTAGTAAGGAACTAAAACTCTGTTTAGGTTTGTTATATTGGTTATACTAACTTTGATGTGTTTCCTTCAGGCTGTGTAGATCTGGAGTGGTCACATTCTTGGAAGTGTTCATTATTTATTTTAGTGGGTGTGCATTTCAGAGATGCAGAAGGAACTTGCTGGTTAGTGAATGAATGTGTTATTGCATTTGTTGAGCCTTTGTTTAAGCTGCTCTTAAACAGGAATAAATGAAAAAATCTTTAATGTATTTTAATTGTTGTTATCAGTCCTCTAATATGTGTAGCTGTCCAGTAAACACAACCTGCAGCTTTTTTTCATAAAATACTCCAGGAAATGTAGCTTAAAAGGAGGGTTAAGCTATGTTTGGAAACAGCACAAGCAACATTTCTTGAAATTGTCTTTGTTTCTGATTTTGCCACTAGCATGCTAGTGCAGATTCAAGGTATTTCACAGAAGTCTGGTTAATACCAAAGAAATCTGCATATTCTTCCTTTTCCCTCCTTTTGTGCAATCAGATGGGAATGTCTAGCTTAAAATGGCAATTATATATCCTGGTTGTGAATTCACATCAGAATAGGTTTGCTACATCTATGTAAGTGTTCTTTAATTAGCATAATTCAGTCAAGCTGGGATTTGGGGCAAAAAGGGGCAATTGTGCAACCCAGGCCAGACATGTAACTTCTTCAGCATCTGTCCCTTCATTAATGAAATCTGAAAGTGTACTTTTTCTAGAAGAGACTTCTTTCTTTCAGTATTATTGGGGAAAAAAAATGATATTCTAGGCCCTCCTTTGCCCACTACAAGTAGTTTTGTTTGAAAATGACCTTTCTGTAGTTCTTCCCAGAGTGAAATCATAGGCAAGTGTTGATCAGAACAGGCTGTTGGCAGAAAATTTTTGTAGGGTATTTCTGTTGCAACCACCACTGTTACCATGAGATGCCATGAAGTTACTGTGCTCTGGCTTGATGTTTTCTGATTAATAATGTAGTTCTGTAAGCAGCAAAAGTAGTGAAGTCAGATTTCCCTTGACAAGTGTTTTTTGACGGGATTTTGTTCTATCTAGTGGGAGGTTGCTATGCCTGAAGCTCTGTATAGAGGTAATGTATAGCAAACGCTTGTTTTAGAATTGCTACTCTTGTCTTGTGAGGCTCAATCTCCCTGACACATACAAACACACAGATTGTGATTGTGCAAGCCTCATTTTCTGTGGAAACCAGGCTAAAAATGGTGTTTAAAGGTTGTCTTGAGCCATAAGAAACAAAAGATTAAAAAAGCATCGAGAGTCTGAAGAAGTGAAACTGGGCTTTGACTTCCTTGCTTTACAGGATGCAGAGTGTAAATAAGAGGATCTCCTCTCTATTTCAGAGAAATAAGGTATATAAATTCTAATATAGTATGATTTTGCACTGTAATTTCTTTAATTTATTCACAATGATTGTACTGAATTGGTTCCATTTGTAAGTCAAGAGGTGATTTTTCAAGTAATCTTTATGCAAAGTTCATGAGACAAAGAGTTTGACTTCCAGGTCACTTCTTTCCAGCAGTAGAATCACTAAAAACATTTCTGTCATCGGTGTGTAGTTGATAGTTTAATTGCTGATACATGGTACAGAATGTAGTTGGCCTCATTTTTTCTGAAAATGCTGTTACCCAGACTTGCAGAGAACAGACACACTAGATACACTGGCCCAGGAAAAGTTCTGGCTGGTATGGGGTCAGGATGTGGGAATTTTTATTCCCAGCTATGTTAGACTGTCAATTTCTCATCTCTATGTTAAGGATAGTTATGGTTCCCAGTTTTTCAGGGTGTTTGAAAACCAATGAAGAAAAGTGCTATGTAAGAGCTAAGTGTTTGTTTTATGTGCTACATAATCTTTTGTTCTAAGTAATAAAAATAATTTTTCCCCCCAGGCTAGCGATACAAATCCCCAAGGCATAAATGAGTACAATTCCCATTCACTGTTCCTTATGTGCTTAGAAATTCTTTAAAATTGAATGTCACTTAATACAAGAAGTCTAGAAAACTTTTTTTTTTAAAATTATTTAGAGAGAGGGTTGGAAAGACATTGCAGAAACAGAGCTGAAGCTGTATATACACATATATATCTCATATTTAAACAAAACATGCAGTTATGGTGAAAACTGCTCTCTGAGCTCCAGTTTTCATTTAATTGGGAACACAAACATATGAAAGTTGAGGCTAGTAATTTGATTTCAAAAGAAAGCTGCTTGAGACAAGCATCAGTCAGAGCTAACAGGAGCCATATGCTAGATGTTTTATGTAAGTGATGTGGTCTTCTATAAAATTAGGAGAAGCATATTTGCTTTTTTTTTGTTGAGCAGATATTTCCTAAAGAAGTTGTAGTAAACCTTCTGTTCAACAGCCTAACAGAATTTATGTGTGTAATTGATGTTAATATATTATATTATCTCATAGATTCAAGATATTTGCTGTTATTGTGCATCAAAGAAGTTCGTTGACTTAACTTTAACCACAGAGTGTGTGTGATTTCCCAGAGCCACAGGACAGTCAAGATAAAATCTGGCAAATCAGAGCTTCCCTGAGTGAGGGGAGTTTGGCTTTCTATCACTAGGTCTGCTCAAAATATGTGCTAGCCTTTTTATACAAGAACTAGTAACTGTCTCCAGCAGACAGTTATGAACAGCAAGCTGTGGAGATCATTCTATCACAATCGAGGTGAAACAACAGTTTCCTTGTCATAATGAAGAAGGTTGAAGTGCACTCAGTGGAAAAGAGTAAGGCTTAACTCACAAAGTGGATATTCCTCCACAAACCAGAAAGGCCTGTAATTTTGATATTTTATGAGTTTCTTGGATGCAAACTTGCTGCATTTTTTTTCCATGGGAAAGCTCACTTCTCAGCACAGAATTCGCTAAACATATCTCTGAGGTGTGTTTTTCAAGGACACAGGTGGTTTTGGCTGCCCTGTCTTCCACATGGGGGATGTGGATCCTTCTGTCTTTCTTAGCCAGTGATGTGGACAATTGTTATCATTGAACTCTAAGCATTCTAGCATTCTGGTACTGAGCATGAAGAAGAAAGCATCTAAGCTCAGTACCTGGGCACGTATAGCCAAGCTACTCTATCCCAGGCAAAACCAGGACACCAGAGAGCCCATTTCAGTGCCCAGTGAACGTGGTAACACTAAACCTCAGCTGTGGCCAATATATGCCAGTCTGCCTGACATTGCACTGAACTCAGTTCAGTAGTTCTCACAGGATACCCATGACACGTAATCTTTGTGTTAAAGACAGTAATTTCTTAAATTACTTAGCTAAATCTGCATAATTCTTACCTTAATTCTGATGCTTCTTAGACATGAAACTAATCATTAAAGAAATGGATCCCCTATACAAACTGTATGGTAACTGGTGATCAAAGTTGGTAAATTTATGTGCCTGGCTGATTACAAAGATTTGTCTATGAACAAGTTTAAACTGACAGCAGATATAATTATTAGTAAATAGTAATATAATAACTGTGACGTTCTTTATCTGTACTCAAATGATGAGGAAGCAAATGGTGTTGCTCCCAAGTCACATGGAAGTATATGTCTCAAGTTTCCCTGTAAGCTGTGTGTCATCTTTGCTGTTGTCTGTAATGCATATGGCAGGAACTTTTAGGTGTATTTGAGTAAAAAATGTCCATAAAATGTTTTATTTTAAGGTCATAATTCTGTAGTGAGATAAGAATGAGGAGGACCTTGGGCTTCTCTGTGTTGAAGCTGGAGGAATGCTGCCGTGCTGGGAAGGGATGCAGCATGGATCTGGTCAGGCCTGATTAAGCAAAAGCAATCAGGAGATAGCATAGCACAAATGTGTTGTTTTCAATCATTCTTGTGTCTCAGGTAACATACATCACTGCTGTAGAGCAGATTGTAGAGCTTATGATTGAAAAATACTGCTCATAAGTCTCACTGAGACAGCTATGCAGTTTACTGCTCTCACCAGTTTTTTCCCCCCAAAGTGCTAAGTATAATGCCAGAGTAAATGCATTTTGATAATCAATTTTAGAAGCTCCTGCTCTTGTTTAGTAGACATAATAGGAATATAGAATTAATGGGGCAAATATTTGATTGCCTGCATTGATAATGAAAATTTGAATTTGAATTAATTTCTAGTAATTTGATTCATGATTTGATTACAAGGTGTTGCTCTGTGACAGCAGAAATAGGGTGATTTTCGTGACATTTCAAAGCCATTTAGGTAGAACTTAATTCCTGGCTATTGACTGACCTGTGCCCAGAATAAGATTCATACTTGAGCACCCTTTGTTCTGTCTGTTACTCTTTATTACTCCTTTTCCACCGGCAAGGAAAATATTTTAGCCTGGTGGTTTCCTCTCTTTGAGATAACTGGGGAGCTGTTTCCACTTCAAGAAGAGTTACAGAGCACAATCAAAGACTTATGTCCTTGGATAAAGTATGTTAAAATGTGCTTGTATATGTCTAGTCATGCTAGTGTTATCAAATTGTACTTTCTCCCATAACTTTAAGATCTTTTAAAGATTTTTTTTTAACTATAGGTTAATGAGTAGTTTGTAAGACAACATGAGAAAAGTTACAGCAAACTTAATGTTCGGGCCATCCTGAAACTATTAAAACTTCTCTTCTAAACAACACATAGTTTGTACAAAGACATTTGACATGTAGATCCAGGAGAGGTTTATTCAGGGCACCAGTCTTAAGGTGTTTTGATGCTTTTGGGCCTCTGAAGAGTGTTTTATGCTTTATCAGCTGAGTTAAAATGTTATTCATTAACTTAGCAACATTTTTTTATCTTTGTTACTATTAATAAAAAATACTATATCAAATGGAAATGGTGGGTTATCTATACTCAGAAAGGGGAGTGAGATTTCCCCTTTTATGTCCAGAGAAATATATGCAACTATTTTGTTTGTGCAGTTACCTAGCAGGACGTTAAGCAGGAGGTTTTACAACCAGGAGTGCTAATTTATTGGCATTTTTATGAGTCTATCTGCTGTACCCTTTGAGAAACTGTGTCTGCATTGTGTATATCTCCCGTTTTCCAAAGTTTTCTGTGTCTTAAGTTCTGAAATAAGCTAGTGAATGGTTCTCCATTGTAAGAGCTTTGTCCCCTGCTCAGTACAAAAACTAGAGATCTCTGAATTTCCACCAGTTGTATCTCTACCTCTTTGTCCTATGAGTAGATTTTTTAACAAAATGCTTCATTGCACATATTTTGTCTTTTTACAGGTGATGTATCACCCATCAGCATGTCTCCCATCACTCAGTCACAGTTTATTCCACTTGGGGAAATCCTTTGCCTGGCCATCTCAGCAATGAACTCTGCCCGAAAACAAGTCACACAAGAAGCACTAATGGAGCACCTAACCACCTGCTTCCCAGGTAAGCTGTCATTAGTAAATCTTTGGTCAGACAAGCATGTCTGTAAAAGGGCAGTTAAAGAATCCTCAGTATCTTCTGGATGGGAATATTGACTAATCCTGACGTTCTAACCAAAAGTAAAAGGAGACATTAGGGTTCTAATCTTGGAACTTTTTCTTTATTCTTAAACATATAGAGAATTGAGTTCTCTTTGATAAGACCATTCATGTGAAATGAATGCATTTTGCAGGGCAAATTCCTGTCTTTATGTAAGCAATAAAAATTACTTGGGGTACTAAACAACAAAATACTGGCTTGTTTCTTTTTTCAGACGGTATCAGAATAAGCTTGTTTATGATTTTTCTCACAAAATAACCTTTTTTATCATCATAGCCAAAGCTTCTTTAGAAGCTATGGAGATCAAAGCATGATGTGTCATAGCCAGAGCAGTCATTTCACCTTGTGGCTTTCAAGCTGGTTGTAGCTAACTCATAAGAGTTCTGTTGACATCATTCAACCAGTTCAAGTGTCATTGTCCCATCTCTGAAGAGGTAACCTCATGAAGGTCTCTGTAGAGAACTCCTTTCTAAAGACCAGGTTTCCCACACAACTGCATGTCTTCCTTTGCCTAGAACAGGCTCTCAATGTGTGGCCTCATGCAAGTAGTAGAGTCCAATAACAACTATGTGCCTGCTTCAGGGGGAGGTTATATTTAAAGTGAAAGGTTTTGTTTCTGTACTGCCCTTGCTTGAAAAACAACAACAAAAAAAAGACTTCTCTCTCCATGACTAAACTAAGAGTGTTGGAGAGCTGTAGATACACTTGGCTGTGTTCACAAATGCTGGTGTACTGTTTGGAAGGTATTCTTGTCAGCATTTGATATTTATCAAATGATAAATGGAAATTGTCTTGGATTAAATATACTGTAACATCACAAAAAGGGAATCCTATAACAAGAATGTACTCTTGAACATGCTGCTTCTCTACTGGCCATCTGTATCTGGAGTGTGTGAATCATGCAAAATGCATCTTGTAGAGACATTTTACATCGAGGAGCTAAAGCACTGGGCGGAGGTTTACTGCTCAAGAGAGAATATTTTCATTTGTGCTTGTATGATCCTGGGCAAGATGTTTACCTATTCTGCATCGGAGTCTACAGCTCTCTAAAGCAGTTGAGAAACTTGTCCATTGTACCTATTCTTTAGCTGCAAAAAGTAGCTAATTAAAAATGCCTCAGTAGGAAAACTACGGATGCATCTGTCTCATCTAGGCAGCCTAACCATAGCCATGTTTCGATGTCTGGAATTTTTCTGCTTACATTTTAGAGCAAGAGTTCTTAAAGCCTTGAAATTTACATGTCTTTTGCTGTAACTGATACTGAGTTCTGAGAATTTAAAATATAATTCTCAATTGAGAGCTGTGTTTGGAATAAACAATTCTGTCTGACATTTAATAACTGCACTTTGAAAAAAATACTGCAAGCATATTTTGTAAATATTGGCTTTCTCTCCCTATTTGTAATTTTTTAAATCCTGCTGATTTTGAAAATAGTCGTTAAAATTGTAAGGGTTAGAATGCAAAGAAGGCAAAGTTCACAGTTTTAATTCTCTTAATTCATTTTGATGATTTTTTTTCCCAAGTTATCTTTTCTATGTGTGCTATGTACTAGAAGAATTTTATAGATTGCAAGTATTTTTTCAATTATTCTATCAACATTTTTATATAAACATTGTTGCATGGTAGAAATGATAATTTATTGGTGACATTCCTTGAGTTTCCTTGGTGTGTTGTGCTGTTCTTGTTAGACAGAACCAAACATGAAAAATAACTCAACTGGCTGGATTATTTTGTAGATGTTGCTTAGACGAAGCCTGAGGCAAGTTAGCACATAGTCTCTTGCTGCCTTTTTTTTCCACTAACCATTAACATGTGAATTTCTCAAGTCTGAGATTAAAAAAAAAAAAGAGAGCTTCACTTCCCAAAATGTAGAGAAAGTTATTTGAAGAAAAAAAATCCACCTTTTGTTGACCAATTTTTCCCCTTCTACAGAGAAATGCCTTTCTCTCCCAGCCACGACATATTTAACATAGCAGGTGTACATTCTCTAGTTTATGAGGATTATCCAAAATTTTTCTCCTTTCCAGTAAACAGAACTTCTTTTGCTGACACTTTTCACTTTTCTTCCCAAACCTCTGTAATAAATCAGCTGTAGCTTTTTGAGCCCTTGTAAACAGCTCTTTGTGGCTATTGTAAAATAGCTGATGTCCTCTCATATTTTGATGGTTTATTTTTCCTAACTAGGTGCTGATGCTCTGAGGGAAAGAGGAGCATTAACCACTGTAGATGTGTCTGTTATTATCACATAACCTCTCCATATCTCTTCCTGTAGCAGCACTTGTCTGCCTGTGTTGTTTGTGCTTTAATGAACAGATGCTTTACTGCGTTTCATGATGAAGATAAATTTCCTAAGACCCAGATGCTATTCTCAAAAGTGCCTAAGAATAATAAACCTTTTTCCTCAGTGCAGGGTCTTAGAGTTGCTGTCTAGCCCTCTAGTTTGCTGAGCCATTGTGCAGGCATAAATCTGGGCCATGGCTCTATCTGAAATAAGGTATGCTAATTATTTATAACATCACATAGCAACCACTCCACATCTTTAACTAGTATTTCATGAGCCAATCAGAGTATTTCTTTTATCCCTTGTTAAGCCTTAGCATCAGCTCAGGAGAAAATCATTTTAGCAGATTTAACACCATTTAAGTACTACTTCAGATGTATTTTTCATGAATTTATTTTATTCAAAAAGTTTGTATTGATAATGCACATCTTATTTGTGGTTTTTGTTATTTGTCAGGTTTTTTAAAAAGCAAGAGGGCTGCTCCTGCACGTGCTTCCATTATTCTAACTTAGAATTAAACAATGAGATTTTTGTACAGCCCTGCTTTGTAATTTATTGACTATGGTTTAAATCCCATACATTAAATGTAAATCTTTGAAATCCAGTATAAGGAGCTAAGAATGTAACCCCTGTTCTGTGTTTAGCAACCAGACCCTCTTATCTGTATGAATCTGGACTAAGACAACATCAAACCTTAGTCTGTGCTGCTTTTAATAAGGATATTTGGTTTTTTTTTCCCCTCCCCAGTTTTGTCCATATACATGTTTAAATAATTTTAAGATATTCAAAATATCAGTGTAGAAAATACTTGTGTATTGGCCTAGGTTACTTTTGAAGCAAGCAGTTTTCTGAAAGCTGGCAAATTTCTTTGACAATCACCTTTATAACTTCACTCTTTAAATAAATGAATTATATGTGTAGCACTTAAGAGAAGTGTCTTACATTAGCTGAGTTCACTCTAGGTCAGTGTTCTTTGTGAGCAGCAAACAAGACATAATCTTCTGTCTGGAAGCTCAGTGGATGGCATAGTAGACTCTCTTGAGATACAGAAAATGTACATGTCTGATGATTCAGTGTCCAGACAGTTTCTGCTTTTGAATTATTAAACCACTACATAATCTTAAATAACACCAGTGCTGTCATGCAATATTTTATGGGCTAGAATCTGTAAGCCACTGGAGTTTTTTCTCTTGTTCCTATTTAATGGAGGTAGGGAGACCATAAGGAGACCTTTGAATGCAGGGGGGTAGGTTGTGTATAGACATGTGGGCAGATTGCTTCAAAGAGGAAAGTCTTGAGAAAGCCAAGAAATGTGTATTCACTCTGGATCCCATTGTTCCTTTTTTAATGTCATTGCTCCTGTCTGCCATGCAGGAAAGCCTAAGCTGAGTTTGAGTCTGTTTCTGCTTTTGTAAGTACTTAAAAGAGCTTGGAATAAAACCCATAGCTACCCTTAGCTGACAGTGCTGAGCTTCCAAGATCTGCATCTGCTGTCATCACTGCTGGCTTAGTGAACCACGGCATGGACTGTATGCTGGGAGTGATAAAAGTGATAGGCTTCCAGAGAGAAGCCTGACACGATTAACTTTACAGCATCATTGACTGCCAGGCATGCTGATTTTTTTTTCCTTGGTGTTTATCTGCACATTCTCCATTCACAGGAGTTACTCAATTAATGTAACTACTGTGCATCCAGTGTTTAGAGACTCACCCAACACATTGTAGCCCTTATGGTTTACTGGGTGAAAAATACATATTATTATTTTTACCATGTATTTGCACTGCATTTTTGCCTAAATTGCTGTAAAACATCAGTACATCCATTTCAATCTCTTTCCGTAACTTTTCTCTAAGCTCCCAGGAGAAATACTTTCATCCCTTTTATTTGTGTTGTGATGTTTTTGAAACAGTATGTTAAGAAAAATCTTTTTAGTAAAATAAGGATGATGAACCAGGTTCCCACAAAGGTAAGTATGTGTTGAAGTCTTTACTTGTAAGCTTCTGAAAAGTGCAGTGGATGGGGCCAGTTATTGATGTAGAGGAAGGAAGAGAGGTTGGCTGCTGCAGAGCAGGTGCACCTGAGCTGCACCATGGTTGGAACCTGCAGTGCATATCCAGCACGGGATGGAGAAACAAATGAGCTTGAGTTTTGTGGTCAGCCACGTCCTGTTCTGATGCAAGTCATAGTGTCAAAGGGTGATATTGCCCAAGCAGACACAGCAGCACCACTGCAGGAATGAAGAGTTAGGTGACCACTAGTTGTTACAGGGAGTAAATCATTCTTCATGTTCCTGTGTGCTATCAAAAGGTCATGCAGAGGACAGCCTGCTTTGCCTCATAATCCAGAGGAAGCTCACATATTGTTTACTTTAGTCCAGAGAAATTCAGAATTCTAGGCTAGGGGCAAATAGTCCTTTTTTCCCCCCAGCTCTCTGGATTTCAGCTTTTCCCACCTGTTGCTGTTTCTGGCATGTTAACTCATCTAGAGGTTCTGGAGGTCTTTGTTACTCTTGCTCAGATTACTACAGAAATTGTGAACTCCTGCATGAAAAGGGGAGAAAATGAAAGCTCTTGATTCTCCATATTTTTTTCTAATTTTTATTTTCATTTATGCTCTCAAATTACATCTTATCTTGGCCCCTCACTTCCTGCATCCAAAGTAGCCCCAATATTTCAGCTCTGTAGACTGTGCATAAACTATATTAACTCTACCTCAGTCAAAACCAGCACATGTCCCTTTGTACTTCTCCCTGGTGCCTTCTGTGTTGTAACTGCTTTCACTCATGTCCATGTTGTTCCTAACCCTTTGCTGTTTCCATTTTAAGGTTTTAGTTATGGATATGAGTAGTACGGTCATGTCACTAAGTTCAAACAACACTCAAAGTCAGACATAAGAATATGTTGCCTCCAACCCAGTTGCAAGAAAGAGGATGAGTTAAGGAATTAGTACAAATTCTCTTTTCCTTGTTGCTTTTGATGGGTGTTGCTGTCACAAGGAGATCAATGAGTTTACAGGCTCCAACCTCTGACGTGGTGGAGAAGAGTTGGTGACCAGACACTGTGTGCTCTGGGAGATACTGTGTTTGTGGCAGGTACCCCGGCTGAGATTTCTCCATTAAATGTCTTTGTAAAAAGCATATGCTTCACTGAAATGTTTTTGCATGCATTGAAATTCTGTTCTTCAAGACAGAGTTTGACTTGATAAGGTCCTGACCAACCTCATCTAAATTGGCCAGGATTTGAGTAGAGGTGCTGACCAGATTCATTCATGAGCTCTCTTCCAACCTAAGATGCTCTCTGATTCTTTTTTATTAATTTGGTTTAAAACTAAGACCCAGAATAAATAATATTAACCTTTTCTGTTTAAAATAGACCATCCAAGCCTTTGAAAAAAAAATTTCTCTAGTTCTAAAAATGTAAACCAGACTAGTACTCAGAATTAAAACACATTTTAGTTAAACAAAATGTATTAAATTATTAAAGATAGCTTTTTCAACTGATAACATGGAGGTATTTTAATTTTTTATTCAGCATAAACAGACTTTTTAAAACTAGTTTGTGAGCTAAAGTTCTTTTTTCCTTAGCTCTAGATGGAAATTACTCCTATACCCAACATGCAACTTAGTGTTTTATCTGATAAAGTATTGAAGACTTGGTCAAGCACCACTGAATCCAGGCAGGTGCACTGGCAATGGGAAGGATCTGGCTCCCAGTGCCAAGTCTACCATATGCCATTGATGCAGGGCAGTCATACTTGTCCCTCTCTCAGTATGCAGTACATGCACTTAGATAGTGTCCCTCACACCTCACCTGAAAGACAAGGAACCCTGAGAAGCTTTTTCACAAATTTTTGTGAGCTAAAGCTGTAACTTCCAGCCCAATGGAAAAGACTTTCTGGGTAAGATGAACTGTATCATTCAGGATGTGTCTGTTTTGAAGCAGATTATGTAGTTGAAACATATTTTAATGGGAGAGCAAATTAGTTAAATCAGATTTGTGATAAAGGGACGGTTTGAGGAACTGTTTTTTTTTCCTGTGTGGTATTCTGTGGGAAAAGGGGAAAAGAAGCTTAAGCATCCAAAGTAACAAATAACTACTGCTTTATATGTGACAAGGCATTCTAAGAATGGTTCTGGTGAATTTGGATATAATTTTTAAGAAGAAGAATAAAAGTAGAATATTTACCTTGACACTCTGATTTCCAGTGATTCCATCTTTTAGCTTAAGGTCACCTGCACATTGGAAGTGACTAGAAGTTCTCTTGGGGTTTTTTTTTAGCACTTTATTAGTGGCCTACTATTTAATTAATAATTGATGTGTCTGAAGTGTAGGAGATAAGTGGAGAAATAAACAGAGAAGAGAATGCCTAACAAAATGCTTTACTGGAGTTGTTTGTTCAGCATATTCCAGCTTGCACATTGGAAAAACTAGCTTTTTGTTGGGGAGGGGGAAACCACAGAGTCCTACACAGTTTTATGCACTTCCTGATATGTGTTTACTGTTATTTCTAGGAGTTCCAACACCCAGTCCAGAAATCCTTCGACACACTTTGAATATGCTTGTACGGGAGAGGAAAATATACCCAACTCCGGATGGTTATTTCATTGTAACCCCACAGACTTACTTTATAACACCATCTCTCATAAGAACTAACAGTAAATGGTACCATTTGGATGAGAGGATACCTGACAGGTCTCAATGTACCTCTCCACAACAAGGAACTATAACTCCCTCCACCTCGGGATGTGTCAGGGACCGAACACTACCCAAAAACCACTGCGACTCCTGCCATTGTTGCAGAGAAGACATGCACAGCATGCATGCATCTACCCTACAGAGGAAATCAGCAAAAGACTGTAAAGACTCATACTGTCCTCCTTCATTATGTCAGGTCCCACCTACTGAGAAAAGTAAAAGTACTGTCAATTTTTCATATAAATCAGAGACGCTCACAAAGCCTAAGGATGTAGAAAAGCAGTCTAAGAAATTTGGACTCAAATTATTCAGATTAAGTTTTAAGAAGGATAAGACCAAACAGTTGGCAAATTTCTCTGCCCAGTTTCCTCCAGAGGAGTGGCCGCTAAGGGATGAGGACACCCCTACCACTATACCTAGAGAGGTAGAAATGGAGATTATTAGGCGCATTAACCCAGACCTGACTGTGGAAAATGTCATGAGGCACACTGCACTAATGAAGAAACTTGAAGAAGAAAAAGCTCAACGAAGCAAAGCAGGGTCTTCAGCTCACCACAGTGGACGAAGTAAAAAGAGCAGGAATCACAGAAAGTCTCACGGGAAATCGAGGTCGCACAGCAAGACCCGGGTGTCCAAAGGAGACCCATCAGATGGCTCTCATTTGGATATACCTGCTGAAAGGGAGTATGAGTTCTATGATCCCTTGACTCGATCCCCACGAGAAGGCTGTTTTATAATAGAACACAAGGGAGATAATTATATAATGCACAGCAATCCTAACATGATTGAATCTCACTTTCCCATGACACCGGAGTGGGATGTGTCTGGTGAATTGGCCAAAAGAAGAACTGAAATGCCTTTCCCTGAACCTTCCAGAGGAAGCTCCCACTCCAAGGTCCATCGGAGCCACAGCCATACACAGGATAGAAGATCAAGGAATGAGCGGTCCAGTAAGGCTAAAGAAAGGTCTAGATCCATGGATAACTCCAAGGGACCTCTGGGCTCAGCTACTTTAGGCACACCTGAAGATATAGGTGAAGGCTGCAGCCCAGATGACCAAACAACTAGCCAAACCTACATTGATGATAGTACCTTAAGGCCATCTCAGTCGCTCAGTCATCAAAGGGCTCTGATTTCATCTGCAAGCTACAAAGAGATTTGCATCCCTGAAGTAGCTGGTGGCAGTGTAGAAACGCCCACTTCTTGTAGCCTATTGGAACAAGGCAAGCCTACAGAGAATTTGCCATCATATAGTGAGCTCAACTCCTGCACAACAAAATCTGCAGTTGATGACTATTTTCAGTGCAACACATCCAGTGAGACTGTGCTTACTGCTCCATCACCACTGGGAAAGAATAAAGAGGATCATGATACGCTAACAGGGACAGATGGGCTAAAAAAAATAACTCCCACAGAAAGACAGTCTCAACATATTGCTAGGGAGCCCGGGGTGCACAAGGAGGAGTCCCCAAAGGGCCCAAGCAGTGGTTCAGTGATTGCTGGCCAAACTCCAGAGGTGATTGCTAACGGGCGGCTGGTTCAACACCATAGCACCGAATCAAGCAGCCTTGATAAAAGGAAAGAAATATTTAGCAAGGATACACTCTTTAAGCCTCTGCACAACACTCTTTCTGTGAGTAGTTATCATAAGTCTAACACACCTCTGCTAAAGCCCCATCAAAAGACCCCCTCTGACACATTGCCCGTCAGATGTGAGAAGCTTGAACAAGCGATGGTAACTGCAGTCACACAAGTCATGCCTGCTTCTCAGAGACAGCAAGAGACAGCCGGGAACCAGGAGGCCTCCTTTGACTACTACAACGTATCTGATGATGATGACTCAGAGGAAGGAACCAACAAAAATGCTGAGGAAGAAAAGAACAGGGATGATGTTGGTACGATGCAATGGCTCCTAGAGAGAGAAAAGGAAAGGGATCTACAGCGAAAGTTTGAAAAGAATCTTACTCTTCTCACCCCGAAGGAAACAGAAAATAGCAACAACCAGAGAGCCACCCACTCAGCCCGCCTGGACAGCATGGACAGCAGCAGCATTACTGTGGACAGCGGGTTCAACTCTCCACGGTAGGACTGTCACATTCATTGCAGCTTTACAGACTAGGAAGGTCCTTTTATGGGTGTGTGATATCGGTGACAGAATGTAGGGCTGTATTTAAAAATTTCGCGTGTTTTCAGACAGTGTTTTTTCTACAGCTCTGGAATCCTCTATTCAGATGTGTGGGTTTCCCACCATACAGTAGGAAACCAATGACCATTTGCAGCATTGACTCTGTATTAGTTCATTTTCTGTTTGCTGAAAATTTCCCTGTATCCTTTTTTTTTCTCTATTAAACTTGTGTTTGCTTTTAGAATAAAAGGGATGAGCTCCTGCATACTCTTCCCTTCCCTTTCCCTCTAAGATACCATCAACTAGACTAATGGAAAGACTAGGCATGACCAGGTGGCATAATCTTTGACTTAGACAAAAAGAAACACAAATTATATTGTTTTGTGTTGGGGCTTCCTTGTTTGTTTTCTTCAAAAATTTTGGAAGCGTATCTAGTCACCATTTCAGACTGGTGAGACTGGAATAGCCACTCCCCCTACAAATTGAATGTGTTCAGGATATTTGAACTTCAGATGTGACTTACTGCTGAGAGAGAGGTGCCTTGATATTTGCCTAAGATATTTGGGAAAAGTATCTTTTGTGTGTGGTGGTGCTGGTTAGTAATTACTGTTCCAGGGATTTCAGGCATTGTGGAAGTCTCAGTGTGCTAGAAGTCTTACAAATGTAGGGAGGAGAGAGTTGTTGGTGTATTCCCTGCCCTGGAGATTTCACAAGTTCATTTCCAGGTTAAGAATCCTTTATGCCAGCCTTCTTCCTTGTCTGTCTGACCTTTGGCAGTTATAGGTCCTTGATGGAATGGAGCATGACCTGTTTTGTTTGGCCTGCATAGCAACTCATCAGAGTTCAGAACAATGACTCTAAGAGCACAGAAATAGTTTACAGTAGTAGTTCTCTTAGAGTAGCTTACTTAAGCTTAAATTATTTATTGCCTGTGTTTAAAAATAAAACCTCCAAGACTGATTTTGTATTATGTCAAAAAATGGGGGTGTTTTTGTTTGGTTTTTTGTCACTTTTTTATTTTTCCCTGTAAATGGTGTTCTTGTTCCTCAGAAGTATATATATTTTTTTACATCAAGAGCAAGGGCTCTCAGAAAGGCATGTGAAGGATTTTCTGTTTCTACACAGGACTAAATTTCATTTTCAGTTGAAATCCTGTTACTCTGGAAGAAATTCCTTTGGATTTGGTGGTTACTCCCACTTATGTTAATGACAAGACATAAATTAGAGAGCCTGATGCAGCTTTCAGTGATTTATCGAACTAGAGCAGGGTTCTAGTGAATGTATATTTTTTCTGAGTAAAAAACTTGAAAAATATTTGAATAAATCATACCACTAACACTGAGTCCACTCTAAAAAAGAAGCTTGAGAAGGCTTTGAATTTATGTTATTGATTGTTCTGTAGATGCCTGACATCTTTCTCACATAGGACTGTTGTAGGCACTGTTTGCACTTTTCTTTTTTAAATGTGATGTCTTCCAGTAGTTGAAGTACTATACTTTCAGTCAGTTTTTGTGGAGGAGCCTGTTCTGGTGTTTGCTTCTTGCTCAGCCTGTCTCACTCCGCAGAGTATGAGTCACCTCAAGGGCAGGGTATGAACTGGATTAAAAATCAGTTCTTGGACTACTGTTTTGTATGCTAGCTGAATATCAAACTTGTGTTTCTGATTAATGCAATGGTAGACATTTTCTTCCCTAATTATTTACACAAAAGCTAAAATTTCTGTTTATGTTAAACTTAGCCGGCAAGAGAACAGGATGTGGTGAGCATACTGGATTTAGTGCTGCTATACTGCTTTGTTTAAATCATAAGGGAAACAGAGGAGCAACTTTCAATTACATTTGTGTTCCACATGTCCTTTTTTTTTTTAATTTTACTGTTTACTTATTAACAAATACCATTTTTGGCAAGGCCACATAAAGTAAGCTTAAAAACAAAAAAAACCAACCCAAAACATTCTGTAGGGTATTTTGTTTTGTGAGACTGGCATGTAGTCTGGATATTTCAAAACTTTTTCATGAGCTTTGCATCAAAATGATTAAATTTGGTGATTTTGCTGAGTTTGGGTCACTTCTTGGTATAAGTCTTCAAAAATAAATTGAGCTGAGGGTGAATTCAGCCCTTTGGCTAAAAGTACCATGCTGTTATTATGCCACCTCATAATAAAAAATGTACTCCACAGTGCTTTTCCAGGAAATACAAAGTAGCGATCCAGCATCCATCTGGTAAGACTCAGCTAGGTGTGACAGTGTCCTTTAGCAGATGCCTTGGGAAGAACATAAGAGCAGGTTGTGCATATAGTGATGTTCCTCAGGTATATTCTTCTAGCCTCCGGTGGTGATGTAACTCTGCTTCCTGAGGCGGGGTGGTATCTTTTCATTCAAACTGAAGTATGCAACATTGTTTGGGGAATCAAAATTACCAATTTCACACTATAAAAGAAAAAAATATTTTTAAAGTCTGATAAATTGAAAAAAGGACAGTAAAAAAATTTAGAAAGAAATAGCTGCAGTTAAAGAGATTTGCAATGGTCATTTGACTTCCAAAGTATTTGTGTGCAAAATGTGTGAAGATATTAATCACCATTGGGAAATAAAAGCCTCACAATATTCTGTGCATTGCTTTTATGCAAGTTATATATAGTAAATGTTAGCTGTCAAGATTAATTTTATTCCTTTATTTTTAGGGCTTATATAATACTGTTGCTCCTTTGTCACCTAAAGAAAGCTAATTTTGGCACTACTCTGCATGCAAAATTTTCAATGCAGTTTGTGTGTATACGTGTTGTAATGGTCAGTTTGTAATATCAGAGTTGAGCATGTCTGAAGATCTGGAATTGGTGGTCCCATAAAGAATGATACAATTCTAAATCTCTGAAAACTAAGATTTACATCTATTTTCATTAAAAAGCAGAGGGAGAGAAATTTAAAAAAATGAGCAAGAGAAGTGCACCATACATCACTGCAGCTCACAGGAATCATTTACTCTGTGTCACCCATTATAGCTCTTTGGAGCTATGGACAATAAAACAATCATTGGCAGAAGAATATCAGTACCATCCATTTTGACCAGTTTAAAAGATCTATGAGAGTTTTCCTAAAAGCCTCATTGATTTTCCAAACTCAGTCAGTTTAAGATTATTTAAATCTGCCCTGATGAGTAGGAAAAGTGTTTTTTCCTTCCCCTATGCCATGCACTGACACGTTTCTCCCCTGCCACATGTAAAGCTGTGCATTCCTACTCTTCCCTTGATGCTAGCACTAATTTTTTTTTTTTTCTTCTTAGGGCTAGCATTTAACTGAGAGCGGTCCCTGATCTGTCTGGCTGCCTGCAAGGCTTAGTCAGGGAAGCAGCAGAAACATGTGGCAGGGTCAGGTCCACACAAGGCAGGCAAGAACTACCCCTTTCAGTAGCAGGTAAATTTAGGTTGACTTTGAACTGACTGTGAAACTTTTGTCATTAGTATCTTTGTTTCTAGTGCTTATTTAATAACTGCTTTCAGTCCTCTAAATGTATTCTGTAAACATCTCCATAGCAAGTGGTGATGTAATTTTACAAAGAAGTAGGGGTACAGGTGAAGTATACATGACCAGGGGACCACATGGATGTTTGAAAGTAAATCTGATCCTAAACAGGCACACATTATTTAGAGATCAAAAGTTTTTTAATAGTATAAAGACAACAAAACCAGTAGTACTGATAAAAGTAGCCTTAGCATGTCATGGCTGAGCTTTTTAAAAGCTATAGACTAAAATACAAACTTCTCTGCATTCATAATTAGATGTATCATTAAAAGGCTTAATCTTTGAAGTGTTAAGTGTCCTGTCACTCTTGTGGTTAAATGATACGTTAGAACTAAAGGAACGCTGTCCATTTTCTGAATGAAATAGCAGCACTAGTTGTTGTCCAGGGCAAGCTCACAGACCAGGCAGTTAAAATTTCTCACTGTCTTGGTAAGTTTCAATCATCTCAGCTGCAAAGCAAAATTGAAGTGTTGTGTTTAGAAGCATCGTGGGTTTAATGGTAAGGTAAAACTTTTATTTAATATTTTGTGTTCAAAAACGTAGGTAGAAGAGAAGACAACAGATGATGCTGTGTTATATGATTGCTGTCCTAACTCTGCCTAGTCACAGAGCTGATTTGATGAAGCTACTTTGTGCAAAACTGCACCAGTCAGGAAAGAAAACTAGTACATTCCAAGTGCAAGATGGAAGCTGTTTCCTTGAGTGAAAAATCCAGATGCTTGATACTGGTTCAACTTACAGTTTGTGTGACAGTTTCAGCTGTGCTTATGCTATACCTGTGTTATGGTATGATGACTGCTGAGCACCTCTGGGACACGTTTTGGGAGTAACATATGTGTACTGTCAAAATGCGATGATTCATTGATGTGACATTACATACAAACACAGGAAACCTATTATAAAACACTCTGTTCTCCTTTCCTGTCTGGTCAATAGATATATAGGCATGTCATATATGAGTGTGTATATGTATTTCTTTTCCATTCCAGTACTCGTGAGAGCCTGGCATCCAACACTTCAAGTATTGTTGAAAGCAACAGACGTCAGAACCCCGCTCTGAGCCCTGCACATGGTGGCGCAGGCCCAACATTCAACTTCCGAGCCACTGCAGACCCACCCACGAGTGAAGCTGAGAAACTGCAGAAACCTGGTAACTGCCTGCAAGCTTCTGTCACTAGTGTCTGATAGTCAGCCTGCCTCAGATCGTCTGTCTCATCCTATACAGCAAAGTTTACGACACTGGGACTGATGTTTACATCTTTGGGGAAAAATAAAACAAGCATCTCAACCACAGTTTTAGTGTTCACTTAAACTGTGCTGCTATGTAGACTAGGGGCAACAAAGAAGTCTTTATTTCAAGGTATTGCTTTTCACATTTGCGGCTCTGTAGCAACAGAATAGCAGTAGGGATAATATGTACACTTTTTGCTTCACTTAATTGTAACTGAGCACATATATGAAAGTCTAGACACTGTAAGTGTAATCTGCATTTTCAATGTCCATGCAGTTGCCAGCTTCATTTAAAAAAATGCCACAGATGTGTGATGCCCCTGGTCAGAGGCTAAACTCTGCTGCAGAGTTCATAATTTTTTTCTTCAAAAACTGAGCCACTGCTGAAAGTAACCAGCCAGGATCACCATGAGGAAAAACAATGCCAAACATGACAAGTCATGACCTCAGCTCTATATGTGAATTATTAATACTAATCAGTCATTTTCACTGTGCATTTTTTGTGACACAATTTTACAAATACCTAGTTAAGGAAGTAAAAGGAGGTTTGGGGTTTGTTTTGTTTTGCTTTTTTTCTAGGTATGGAGGGTGGGAAGGGAGGTGGCTCCTCCTTTCGTTTCAAAAATAGGAGAGATGTTTACTTAATGAGACTTGCTACTTGACCTTCCATAGTCACCAGTGAGGAGGTGGGCCTTTGCATAGAGGGGGGAGTGGGGAGGGAAGGGAGAGATGTAACTGTCATGGAGCCACAATGTGGAGTGACACGAAATATATTAAATGTCTTCAGTATAATTCACTTATTTTAAAAAGATAATCTAATTCTTGTGTCACTTCTGGTATTGCAACTTGCCATTAATATAGAAATCAGGATAACTAATTTCTTGGAACAAAAATATCCTTTATGATATAAATGACAAGTATGGCCTGAAGAATTGATTTCTTTCTAGTGGAAGGACATAAATCTATTTTATGTAGCTTATTAAATAGAGTGCCTAAATTAGGCTATTAAAAATAGCATACAGTGTAATGATTATCAGAGAACAAAATTTAGAGAATTATAAACTTCTGGCCTTTTTATTCAGTGGATGTTATTTGCAATTTACCGTTTTATGGACATGTCTGGTTTCTAGAAATTCAATGTGTCCAATTGGTTTGCAGTAGAAATCTGAGTCCTGCAGGCATGGTACATCCTAATTGCTCTCCCTAAACTGTTACTCCAATGTAATTAGTACTATGCTAATTACTGCAGAGTAAATTCTACAGATAGTTAAACTCCAAGAGTAATTTTAGGTATAGGGTCACATTCTGCTCTGTTACTCATGCAATCTGGTAGTGCAACAAACTGACTTTTTTTATCAGAACAGACAAATTGGTGGAAGAATAACAAAGATACCAAAATGTGCAACAGCCCAAATTGTTTCGTAGAAAAGGGACATTTACCCTGTCTAGCTCTTGTAGTACACAGTTATGAAACCCAACTGTACATATTAAAACCCAGTATTTTCATCAGGTTCTGGTGACATTTATTACTCTGTATACAAAGTCATTTGAGCTTCACTTATATTCTCTGTTGTCATCAGAAGACTTTACTGACGATTCAGCCTTACGTTACACCATTGGATATAGTTCATTTACTTATAAAACAGCTTTCTAACTCTGGACACAATCAGTTTCCAGTTCTGTCAAGAATACACAGTCAATGCACAGGTCTGTTTTCATTGATTTCAGTGTATAATTTCCATTTCATAGGAGCAATAAGATCTTTCAGTGCACATAAAGGAAATTATTGTGCTTTTGGTTGGTTATCAAAGTCACTTGGCCTTTAGCCTTCTGCCTTATCATACCTTCCAAGATGTGCTCTAATTACCATATAATGCTTTGCATGACGCATCTTATTATTCGATATGTAACTCCAGCCGTACTTATTCCATGCAAACTGTAGAGTCAGAGTTTTTGTGGGGAATTGTCATATACTATGCAGTGGCTGACTGTGATTTTGTTTCTGAGATGAGCTCTGACATCAGTAGTATGTGTCAATTCAGTAAATAAAAACGTCGAAATGGTAAAAAACTTTACAGTGATGATCTGAAATACTAATGGCAGTATTAAAATGTGAAGAGCAGAAACAAGTTTCACCTTTGGAGAAATAATTGTTTGTCATAAGCTAATCAGAATTTGTGCAGGCAGCTGGTTGTACAGAAGACATAATTCCAACAAAATGTGATAGTACATACCTATAAATTGTATAGTATGTTATTTCCTAAAGTTCCCAGAGACCAGAAGACAACATAAATGTCATATTAATGTTGACATGGCATTGTACCAATATTAATGTGACTCTTGGAATATGGAATGTAAACAGAAGTTTCAAATAGAAACGTTCTAATCTTGATTTTTTTTTCCTTTAAAAATCAACAATGGAAAATAAGAAAATTCCATCTTGAGGTTCTGGTAACAAAACCACGAGAGTGGAGCTTGAGTGCTTTATGTCACCCTAATCCTTTGATGAAATCATAGCCTTGTAATATGTGGTTGCTTATCTATCATTCTTCTAATGTATCAATTTAAAGGTTTACAGAGTTAGATTAGGTTGAATCTGTGTTGTGTTCAACTGTAAAGGGTCAACACAAATCTGTCGGCATTTTGCACACTTAATATGTATTATTATAATACAACATGTTACTTTTATGGTAATTTTTTTTACACATATAACTACCTCCATGAATTTGATGAAATGCAGCAACATGAAAAGTGTATTGTACAAAGCAAGGTTCGAAACTTTGAAGCATTAGGTCATGGCGTTCTCTTGTGTGTCAAAGCTTGCATATGAAGTCATCATGTTTCCATTGCCACAATTTCCTTCTACAATGTTAAAAAGATGGCTTTCAGATGAGTCACTTAAAGACTTTGACAAGGCTGCATAATTGGGATAAAAGTGAAAGGGAGGCTGAAACCTTCCATCCTCTCCCCAGTTACTGCTAAAATTTCTGCCTGGTAGAACTTGAAAATGTATTTGTAATTTAGCAAATTAGAAACATCTACAGTCTGTGAAATATGATTGACAGTTTGGGGTTTAACAGAAGACACTCAGAGTATTTTCTTGGCAGCCTTCAGATACTTGGGGCCCTATTCTGCATCCATCTTTGTCAACATTAGTACATCATGGTTTCTCTGAACTGGCAAGAGTGTTAAAACAGCTCTTCCTTTAATGATACGCACTCTGGTCTCTAGATTGTGTGCATCTAAAACATTTGCTCCTATAGAAATTACCAACAGCCTTTAATTGACATTGCTGGGAGCAGTATTAGGGTCCCTACTCGAGGTATGTGCCTATTGTTCAAAGAACATGGGCAAGTTTCCAAGAGAAATTAAGCTGGCTTTTGAAAACTAGCCAGCTGCAACAAGCCACCTTTCAAGAGGGAAGAAAGAAAGATTTTTCCAAAAACCAAAGGAAGAAAGTGGCAGTTGAACCTAAGCAGATCATATTATATACAAATCCCGATTTATGAACACCTTTCAGCAAACCTAGTACCATTATCCTGATGCAAATTAATATACAATCATCAGTTGAGCTAATTTTGCCATTTTAAGTATTTCAGTTAAAATTTAGAAGAAATCATTAGCCGTTTGACTCCCAGCACCACTGTAAAATGACTGTTACATGCGAAACAACATTCACTCAAGTTTAAAAAATAAAAATGTATTGGAAAACAAATATTTTAATGAAAACCGTGGCCTAAGTGCTTGCCAGCAGTAGTCATTGTTAGGAAAGAGAACAAGCAAACCAGTATTTAGAGGCCATCATGAACACGGATAACACTTTGCACTTAAATCACACCTTTTTGCCTGAGGGTCTCAAAGCACTTGCCTGTGAGGTAGGCAGAGTTCACTGACCCTACTTTTTGTCCGGGGCCCACTGGAAAAAACAAAGGCTAAGAGTCTGCAGACCAACTTACTAACTAGCTGCTCTTTTAAAGTTACGGAAGTAATTTTAACAGTTAACCAAAGTGTTTAATGTTTATATTCTGAAATTATTCTTTTGACGCATTAGGTTTGTTTAAGTAAGAAACTACTTTACGGCCCTGTAGATGCTCTTGAATTAGCAGTTCCAAAACCAATTTTGCAGTCATACGAGTACTGGTAGCAGTGGTTTTAGAAACAGTCATGTTAATTAAAAATTTGTTTTTCAAATACATTTTGTAGTGTTTTTCCCAACACAATTGTTTAAATTGTTGTGCTGAGAAAGCAAATAGCACTCCTAATCTGGTGTCATACCCACAGTTTACAATTCTCTTTGCTCTTCTGAAGAAAACTGTACAGTATTAGAGAGAAAAGTTCTATTTTTTACAAAATTCTTTTAAGAAAAGGCTATATATCTAAAATGTTCCCCCAGCATAAGTAAAGTGCATCATTACTGCATGAGACACATGCAGTGGACCCACCAAAAGCCAAGCTGGTGCTAGAAGAAAACGGGACTATCAGACTTCTTTTATAGTGGCGCTCTAAACGTTGGTTTCAGTTATGCCGGTGTACATCTGGCATAACTCCCCTGATCTCTGAGGATCTGAGAGAGATGGGAATGGGTCGTTAACTCCATTGAAGCTCAGTTCTGAGCTGAGNCAGAAGGCTCTGGAAGGGCAGCCTGGGCTGAATCCCTGCTGAAATGCACAGTCACCCAGCCGGGATCCGGGACAGCCACCAGCGTGCCCCCCCTCGCAAGGGGGATTTTCCGTGTGGTGCACTGCCCTCTGTTGTGTATCGCTTAGAGCCACCCAAAGGATACCCACCCACATGTATGAAAGGGCCCTTGGAGTAATTGGCACAGATGTTACTTTTATGTGTGGAGGAGATTTTAAGTTTAAAGGGATCATAATTCTGCAGGTAATTTTCTGTGAGTGACTGAATGTGGCTGTTGCATTAGGTTTAAATGAGTTAATAAATGCAAGTGGGACTTACTGTATGTTAGAAGGGAGTTTTGCAGCCAAGACTGCCTTGTATAAATGTGTTTGCACTGAAAAAAAAAATTAAAAAATTACTTGGTCTCTGGTTGCTGTAAAGGTCATCCAAGATGGATGTTCTGTTTATATTGTATAGTATTTCATATGAAATAATTGCAGTTCATGAAATGTCTTCCCTAACGTTACTGATTTATAACAGCACATTTGTAACATGGTTTTTATTGTGTCAGTGTACCATATTGTAAATGATGATTACTTGTCATGCTTAGTATAATAATTTAAAGGAAAAAAAAGGACAGGGATTTTTGTAAGTCTATATTTGAAAGTCCCTCCATATGGTAATATTGTGTTCATGTTGTTTATGTAGTGTTGTGTGAAATATCCATTTTGGATTGTGTTACTTTTTAAGATATTAAATAACATTTGGTTATATGTTCTAAGTGGATTCTTTGCACTCATCGGTGGTTTTTAGAGAGTATACATATATTTCTATTTAACATGCTGTTTCTCTCCCCCACTTAGGAAAACTTGAACAAAAAACCAGAAATCTCAGATAAACAAACACTGTAACAACTTGCTGTTTTTCCCTACGCTTTATAAAAGCTCTTTGGGCCATTAAGAGTGCAAGGGAGAAAATGCACCCTTTTTTCTGGTTTGGACTGGACGTGAAGTTGACAGCTGCAGGGGGAGTGTGATCTCCACTGAATGTGAGTGCCCAGCTGAGATGCACCCAAGCTCCAAGAAATGAGAAGTCCATTAGGACCTTCTGATACCAAAGGCAACAGCTGTCAGATCCCTCTTTTCATCTCTTCTCCATCCTCATGAGCTAAAGGAGGACCTGGTGCACACCTAAGAGAGAGGGTTCTAGCAAGGAGTTTTTTTCACATTCTTCAAGAAAACTGACAGCTGCTGATTAGAAAGGCCCAGGTGGACAATGTAACATGCAAGTGCCATTTTCCAACCTCCTAACACCACCTGGAAGAAGGTTTGGAGGGAGTTTAGGGTCCAGGAGATTTGCCAGAGCTGTGCCAGCTATAAGAATTTACAATGTTTATAAGATAAAAAACAGAGCAGCATCTCTTGGAAATATGTGCTGTCTTAAGCACCTTGGATTATCACCTGCTAGTGGCACATACTACCACCACACTGTTTCTAGTCTTAACTCATTCCCCTTCATCCATCTGCTTCCACTGTAATCCATCTTCATGAAATTGTGCATTTTGGATTACAGGGGCGAAAAATCCCAAAACCTGATGGGGTTTGATTAGGGCTTTATGCCAACACTGACCTAGTGCTTTGCACAGGCAAAGTCAGTTTGGGGTTTTGGTAGACTCAGATTTTCAAGACCTTTTCAGTATTACTGGAGAAGTTTGCAAGCACAATTCCCCCCTCACAGAGCACTTTGTTTTTGTTTCTCTCCTTGTGGTGTGCTTGTATTTTAGGTGCTAAATTAGGCTAATCATTCATTACCTACAAAGAAACTACTGTTGTCCAAAGTTACCACACCGTGCACTTTAAAACTTGTTTGCAAGCCTGGCTTGAATTCTCTGTATACTTACTCTGCTGACAGGTAAACTGAAGATCTTGATCAAGTGACATCTTTTTGGTCAAACATGGCCTGTAACATACTGAAAATGTCTAGGGCCACTGCTTGGCTGAAGAAGTACGCTCTTGCTGTTAGGGCATGCCTTTCTGTTGAGAGCACTGAATAGATTTACATCCCTCAGTATCTATGGATATCTTACATCTCTAAGATAACTTTTTTGAAAGATCTTCTCCCCAGATTTTTTCTCCATTGGCCTCTCAACTGTTTCTTTAGTCTGTTGTTTTCCTCATAACTTACTTTCTGTAGTACCCTTCTTCTATTGAATCTCCTCATCTTCTGCTTCTTTTTGACATTTATTTTCCTTCAGGTTGGGGTTTTTTTTCCCTACATGTTACTTGACATGAGACTTCTGGCCCATTTCTCATCCTCCCCTCTCAAAATGTCATTCTAATCTTAGAGTGTCTTTCTCCCAGTTTTCCATTACTTTCCCTTTCTCACTTTTCCTGCTCATCAGAAAGACCTTAGAGAAGAAAAAGTGGTCAGCTGCTTCAGGATAGGTGCTCCTGTCAGCACTTCCCTTCAAGCCATGCTGTTGCAGTTTTTAATTTTAAAAATGTTTAGGAATGTAAATATACCCCCATATTTTAGTCCTTTCTGTTCTCTTCCTCCATTTGGCTGCAGCTCCTGGTTTTTTTAAAGACTATGTGCTATTCTGTCTAGCATCTCTGTGATTTGAGAGCTCAGAGTGAAGACCCAAAACCCCATACTGTACTGGAATACCAAGTCACATCTGTCTTCCTCAGGGCACCAAGCAAGGCCTCAGGTAAATGCTTAAAAAAGCAATTTATTCAGCTGTGCTTTGCAGAATGGATACATAGAAAATGGCCTCTACTTACTATCTTTTGTAAACTGCAGGGAAGGAGCCTGTGGCTCTGACACTCCTGTTCACTGTAGCTGCTACTTGAAGAGAGAAGGGTTTTGAGCAGTCAGTGATGCTGGGGCTTTGGTAACTGCCTGTGGTTTTGTGTGGAGATGGCTGAGCTTGCATTTATAAGCAACTTCCTTCTATGCCCGCAGGTCCTCATGTTTAGCAAAGTATTTTTAGCCCGGCTGTCACAGAAGTGATGAATGGGGACAAGGAACGGGAAATCCCAAGTACTTTTAACATCTTTTTTCTTCTCTCTCATCCTAATAAGCACATAAAACATAACCCTGTTCTTCCAGCTATGTGAAAGTAAAGACAGTAAATAGATTTACCAACATGGCTGTGCAAACACTGAAATAGTTACATACTTTGGCTGCTTGCTTGCTTAGGGAAACCTGAAGCCTTTTGTTTTGAGTTCTCTCAATCTCTTTCCTCTTGTCCCTCTGCTTGTTGCTGGTAAAATTAGGCCAGTTGCCTTGTAAGTGCCAAAAAGGGTCACTCTGGCAGGAAGGTGCAAAGTAGCAGCTTCCAGTACGTTCAGTGGTGTACCAGTAGTGAGAGGACAAGCAAGAGCAGGGGCCTCTCCTGTGGATACAGGCTTTCCTCGTGCAGAAGTCAAAAGGTGCTGGTGTACCTTAGCTTGCACTTTAGATGCAAGCAGGCTGTGCCCCAGCAAGGAAATGTGCCTGTGCCTGGGTGCCACAGGCACCGTGCTGTGGTTCAGTTGCACTATCAGCACAGATGGGCTGCACCACTTGCTGATGAAACTTCTATACCAAAGGATGCACATCAGGAGCAGAGCCATGGCACTACAGCCTTTTTGGGTCCTAATAGCTGGGTTTTTGGAAAATGAGGACCTACGTAATTGACTTTACAGGGCAGTTTATGCACTGGAAGGGTTTGAATGCAAACTCCCCCATGACCCATGTACCTGGAGCCTGCTGTTGCTGTGTCTCCACCATGCACAAACTGTGCATGCACCACTGGGCAGTGACTGCCAGGAGCAGCCATCAAGAGTGCAAACTTAAGGACTCAGAAGTGTAAACCTTTGGGCTAGGTGTGCCTTAGGATTATGGGCAATGACAGTGACAAGGACAGCAGAGAGGGACATTTGACACGCTCTGCTCAGAGAGCCCCCTAAAACACAAGTCATAATTGCTTGTCTCAACTAATCAGCCTCCCCCTCCTCATGTGCACGGGAGGTTTCTGCTCCTGAAAGCTTTGGTCACCCTCAAGGCGCCCACATTTGTCTTACAATAAAATCTTCTCCCTTTTTCCCCCCTATTCTTATCATACCTGCAATAGCTTGCTGTTCATTCCCTTGCAAGGCCTGCAAAGTGCCTCCAAACTTATTTTGTGTCCAAAAAACCACCTCCTCTCTCCAGCAGAAAGTCTGTGATACATCCCAGATGTTTGCACATGGCTGCAGTCACCAGACACAGCAGATTACAGGAGGGAGATGGATGAGCACCAAACAATTTCTTCTCCTCTTGTCCCTTCTTGGAGGCAGGGAAGTTTTGCTGTTGGCTCTGTTTGCCATGCTGGTACATGAAACCTTTTGAACATCACTTGAAGGCTTCTCCATTTCTAGCAGTGATTGTCAGGGGAACTGAAAGGGGGATGCAGAACAGGTTCAGATCATTCTATAAGATTCATCTTATATCTTTTCTTTGTTTACCTATTGCCAGTTCCAAATTAGCCCATTACAATCTCTTCAAACAGAGGAGAAGTGCTAGCAGAGATCATCTCCACCCTGTGGCTGCTGTTTGTGTGCTTAGTACAGCCTCAGGCTATGTTTGTGGCTCCCTGGTTGCATCCTTTCTCCCACCCTTGCAGGATTTTTGGCAAAAAAAATCCTGTTTTTTGAGGCTGGGTTTGTTCCTGGCCAGCTGGGGCCCTTCTCCCTGGCTGAGACCCTGGATGCTGAGCTTGTTGTAAAATAATTTATTCAGGAGTACACCTTTAATTTTAACCTTTAATACCTTTAATAATTTTAACACCTTTAATAATTTTAACAGGAGTACACCTTTCCTATGGGCAAGGGCAGGGGGGGAAACAACAAAAAAAAGTAATCTATAATGATCTGTGCTGACAGGTTTTTCTGAAAAATAGTCCATATAATTCACAACAGGAAAGAGATTTTTATCAACAAATTACTTTAGAAGAACAGACTGATGGGAACAGTCCCCCAGCCTGCACTTTGGTAGAAGGTAAATTCTGTCCCAGTGATGCCTCACACACACTAGATGTGTGGAGAAAGGCAAGGTAGGAGTAGATGTGTGAGGAACAACACAAAAATCATGAGGACATCCTTTTCCAAATGGGATGAGGAGCTCTGGCTTGTACTGGTACATAGTTTGTTTGCACTATTTATGATTTTGCTCACACTTCCTATGAAGTGTACCCCAAATGGTACCCCTAATGAAAAATTACAAATTCCTTATGATCTGTCATGTACCTGAATTATTTTCTGTATTTTCAGTGGGACAAACTACCATTTTCTTGACTGATTCAGAACAGTGAACACTGGAGACAATGAACTGACCAGGAAAAATGAAGCCCTGTATGTGAAATCTGGCTGGATATTACCTGTTGGATTGGAGCTCATTGAAGCTGATTTGGGAAAATACACCCTTGATCTCATCCCTTGCCTTTTCCATCACAGGGTACCACAGACAATTTCAGATGTGCCCAGGCCATCTGCTTCAGACATCCTTGAATGCAGCCGTCCCCTGGGCACCAGGGGAAACAGTTTGACACACAAAGCAGCAGCTCCTCTGTTTTTTTGGGGTCCTTCTGTGAGGGATTCATTTGAAGCCTGTCTGTGGCAGCTCTCTGGGGCAATGGGGATATGTGGCTGTCACTTTGCACATCCCACATGATGAGGCACTTCACCTGCCATGGAGCAACCCCCTGTGGAGAGAAGGTCCTGTTTCTATTGCCTCAGCTCCTACACCATTTTTTCCTCATCCTTCTCCTTTGTATTAATTTCCTGAGGTGCCCTAGCTGTCACATCTGCACAGTTACCAGCTGGTTTCCCATTTTTAATTGCCCTCAGAGGGCTTCTTCGAGAGCCACACCTGCTTTTTTAGGGGCCTTAATTTGTCACTGTCCAAACTGGAGCAGCAAGCATTTAAAATGCAGCCTCTATGAGCGTGTTGTATTTCTTCAAGTGTGTGATTAATTGCTAGGCCTTTACAGGCTGCACCCAGCTATTTCTGCATAAAAGAGCTTCTTCTGCTAGAAAGCTCCCCACATTATGGATATTAAATATCTTCTCTGTAGGACCTGGGTTTGTTCATCCCATTTGTTCTTGACAAAAGAAGTTGTATGAAATGCAAAGAAAGCTCACTGCCCTCACAATTGTATTCTGTTTAGAGGGGGAAAAATAGTTATTTTTTCTTTGTCAGAATTGTTCTTGTAAGGAAGGAACCACTTGAGATTAAGGCAGGAGGGGATGTTTCAGGATGTTTCACCCAGCCTCTGCAGCAGTGTAAGCAAGCAGTTTGTATAATCCAGCTCATAAACTGCTTGAATTCCACTTTAAAAAACATTCAGCTTTTTTTTTTTTTTCTTGTTTCACAGCTGCTATTTGAAGGTTACTAAAAAATCTTAGTTTTTAAGCCCAAAATTATTTCCTTGTTATAGCTGTGCTTGGAGAATCCCTCCATGGATGGGCAAGAACTGCTTTCCCTCTCTCTTACAGAATCTACTCAGTTGGGGTGTGGTCAGCAGGGTTACCCCTCTCTCAGCCTTCGCATTCTCATGGACAATGTATGAGCTGTGAGATAAAAACCACATTGCTGCCTACTCTGGTAAGCAGGGACACAAAGCCTTGCACCCCAAAGCTCCAGCAGTTTGGAGTACATGGAAAAAGTATCAAGGAATAGTGCAATTTACAGATGGATGGTTGGATGGATGGATGGATGGTTGGATGGATGGATGGATGGATGGATGGATGGATGGATGGATGGATGGATGNTGGATGGTTGGATGGATGGATGGATGGATGGATGGATGGATGGATGGATGGATGGATGGATGGATGGATGGATGGATGGATGGATGGATGGATGGATACATTGGGAGGCAAATAAGCCCTTCCAAAAAAATAATTTTTAATTTGTCAGACCCTCCTTCTGGCCAGGGATTATGTAGAGGGTGTGAGGCACCTCCTGGAAATCAGAAGCAGGCTCCTGCTGAGTCGCTTGGTATGGTCATGTCCTTGCAGGGGTAAAACTAACCTGAGTAAGGGGTACACTGGTTGTTTTAGTGATGTAGGAGGAGCAGCATGTGGGACCACTGAAGAAAGGTTAAAACTGCCTCCAGTGGACACATGGCCCAGTTATATACATTTATATGGCCAGGAGCCTTTGCATGGAGGCAGCCCAGTGAGAGCAGCAGGCTGAGTGAGTGTTCAGTAGGGATTGTGGATGATCCCCTGCAAGCCTGACCTGCATTCCAAAGACTTTGCAATAGCATCCTAGGCTATCTTTTTCTATCTGGCAAGGAAGCAATGACAGCCAATTTTGAGACTTAATTAATATTAATTGAACAATGTATATAAGTGATGAGTAATGTTTTAGTGTATTATTAATTTATTGGGTAAAACAGAAGGCTGGTCAAGAGCTGTCAATGCACACTCTGGCAGCACAGAAAATTGGTTGGTCATGTGTTCCCAGCAGAGAATGCTGACCTTTTGGGGCTGGCTGGCTGCAGCTCCTTGGGGAGGGATGGAGGAACATCTTCTATGCGTGCATTGGTGTCCCTTACTCCTCCAGACTGATACAATCCTGACACTGAAATGCCTCATTTGCTGTGACCAAGGGAGGGTCAAAGTCAGCTCCCTGGATCTCAGCTGAGCACTGATCTGTGCTGGTGTGGAAGGTGGGCACTGAATTTCCCCCACCTCAGCCCACTCTTCATATCCCTCCTCACCATTTCTTTGCTACCTGTGACTGTTTTAGTTGGAGATCCCCAGCGCTGACAAAAGCTCAGAGTTCCCAGTGTGGCGCTGCTGGGACATCTGACCCAAGGACTCTGCGTTCAACCTCGAGCCAAGCTTCAAGTGGACACAAGTAGCAGAGCAACAGGTGCCCCACTGCCCCTGCTCCCCTCTCCTTCCTGCTTTTATGTATTTTGTTTCCTACCAGTGGGATCGGACTATAAGGACGACAAAGGCAGCTTGAGATGCAGCCCAAGTCCTGAGAGCGGGGAGTGCATCCAGCTGGTTTCTGTCTTGGATCATTTAGGGCCACGTACGCACCAAGGTCTTGCTGTACCCACTCATCCTCCTGTGGAAACAGGAGCAGGAGCAGGTGGGAAGCTTGCTCAGAGTGCTACATGGAGGCAGCAGGTTTGGGGTGAGGAGGAATCGGCCCCACCGCAAAGGGTGCCGGGAGACTTAAAGGGGAGAAAGAGGAAAAGTTGCGATGAGGGACGCAGAAGGAAGAAGTCCCAGTCCTTCCTCCGGCAGGGATCCCTTTTGTCCCAAAGGCGCTGTTGGCGGGCGGGCCGCCAGGGAGCGCGCTCGTACCGGCCCGGCCTCTGGGGCTCTCCCGCCGCCCTCAGGCCGAAAAATGGGCAAGCGAGGGGGAGAGGCGGCGAGCGGAAATCTGTGTCCCGTTGTGGGGGAAATCTGTGTCCCGTTGTGGGCGAAATCTGTGTCCCGTTGTGGGGGAAATCTGTGTCCCGTTCTGGGGGAAATCTGTGTCCCGTTGTGGGGGAAATCTGTGTCCCGTTCTGGGCGAAATCTGTGTCCCGTTCTGGGCTCCTCAGCCCAAGAGAGACGTGGGGCTCCCGGAGCAGGTCCAGCGGAGGGAGACAGCCGTGGGCAGCCTTGGTGCGGTGTGTGGCTGCGCATCGCGGACAGACGCACCTGGCCGGGCTGGGGACAGAGCAGGGCCAGCTGCCTGGCAGCTCACAGTGCTTTCCTGATGGAACTGGGCTGGCAGAGCTGAACTGATGTCATTGATACAGATTTGGGATAACGCCATACTGCTTTTTAAGTCCATAGTAATTTCCATGTATTTGAAATAGCAGAATAATCCATACAGTCCATATAATCCATGCAATCCATCTCTATGAAGCTTGAGAATTACTGTGTCTGGTCAACTGTAATTCTGAAATGTTCTTGTTTTTGAACCTTCTCTTAACTTCATATACACAGAAAAACATATTTTGTGTAAGTATCGAAATACGTCTAAGTTATCTTTAAAAACAGCTGTTGAAGCTGTGCTAAAGTGCAGAGTTTCAAACCTTCCTCTTCATTAGGCCATGTTTTCTTAAAAAATTCCTGTTGGATTTGCTGTGACCTGCCGTCTCTGCTACAGCCCTACAGGGAAAAGAAGGTGAGGAAATGTTATGTGGAGCTTTCCCAATGCCTTTCACTTCCCAGTGGCCAGAGCTCCTTTGGTCTGCACCTCCCCTGAGGTGTATGGGTTAACATCTGACAAATGCCACAGCACCAAGCCTGACAGAGTTCAAGAAGCATTTGGACAATACTCTTGGGCACGTGGTGTGATTCTTGGGGATGGTCCAGTGCAGGGCCAGGAGTTGGACTTGATGATCCTTGCGGGCTCCTTCCAATTCAGAATACTCGGTGATTTTGTGATATATTGTGATGTATTAGTTAGGAGACAAGGGAGATGACCAGCACTGCAAAACCTTCTCTTATTTGCGAATTCTCTGTACTTGTGAAAGGTGCAGGCTGGTGTCTGGACCAAAGAGAAAGTGTCTCCACCAGGCTGCAGTCTGTGCAGGCAATGCAGGCTGCATCCAGAGGGATGCTGGAGGGCTCACCTGCTGAGCCTTAGCCAGCCATGCCACTTGCATGGCCACCAAGGGCATTGGTAAAAAGGGCTCAGCTTATTTAGCTGTGAAATTGCCATTTTTGGCACTGTTATGGGGAGCTGACTGAGACTTATTCCTGTGCAGGCAGTCCCTCAGCACCTCCCTTTTCTGAGGACCATGTCCATGGAACATGAAGGGAGCATTTCTGGCAGACCTTGGCAATGCTGCTGGTTTGGAGGGAGTCCTGCTGTGAATTAAAGGATTTGTTGGCATACCTGCACTGGTCCTCCTCCATCATCCACTCCCTGCTCTGTGGTCATTTAATATAAGGAAAAGGAGATAAATTCTACTGAGTAGGCTTGGAGACTTATTTCTATTAAATTAGTCTCTTCCATGGACATTGTTGGTTTGTGGAGCTTAGAGTGGAGTAGGGCCCCCTTGTCCTTGAGGCCTGTAGTGTTGGTTTTCGAGGTCTTGTTGGCATTTGCACCATCTCCCACTGGGAAAGGGGGGCTCTGGAGATCCTGAGCTTAATGCACTCTCATACCATTGACAATGCTCTAAATTTCTGTGCAAGCAGCTGATGTGATGGTGACACAGTAGGCTTAGAGAAGTGGGTCTGGAGAGAGCATCCAGCGATCACCTCTCCTCTTAGAAGTGCAAAATGTTTTGTCACGTCCATTGCCTAGTGGGAATGATGTTCCTGAATGGATGGGATGGTCAAAAGGTTAAATAATGAAATACATCTGGAAAAAAGGACTACATATACAAGCTACATCATCTCATGTGATGCATTTAATGTCCTTAATTTACATGCTGACAACTTTGCCATTTCTAAACAATGTTATCATTTGTCTTCTGATAATTAATCAGCACAAGCTTCAAACACTGTTTATCACACTTTGATGCAGCAATTAGTCAAGAAAGGCAAAGTGTTGAAGGGGCTGTTTTTTTCTTCAAAAATCTTACAGTATTTACAAAAGTGCTTTTTCTAACACAATTTTTAGAATTATTCACTCATTCACAATCAGTCACTGTATAAAAACATCATTCAGAAATAGGTTTTAAAATACACCCACCTCCATTGCATAGTATACAGAAAAATAGGCGAGATTAAGACACTTGATTTTTGAATGAGAACATGAACTGATTCAGAGGTATGACATTTCTGAGGAAGAAAGATGCACTTTTCAAAAAATAATGAGCTGTAGTTCTCCTGAAGCTAGTGGGCTTCTTGAAGGTCTGCCATCAAGTTTTCCTTTTATAGACCAAGTATCTTTTACCATACACACAATGCTTGCATTAAGGTCAAACAAATCATATTACAATTGGATTTAGCCTTCAGTATTTGCACGTGAACACTGACAAAAATGAGTTACACAAAGTACTCACAATGATCAGTGTTGGTTTCATGTGTCATGGCCCATCTGTGGAACAACTCAAGGGAGACAATTTGTTATTTTCAATTTCTGTTTGTATAACTTAGGAGCCAAATATACCCTTATACCTTTAGAAACATTTCTTCTGTAGGAAGACCTTGGCTTCTGCTCACTGGTGAGACTTAAAATGGCATGTTGTGCAGGGGTTAGCAGGCACTGATGGTGTCTATCCTGATGATTTTCAGACAAAACTTAGTAATGTGGTTATCTTGTATGCTGACTTTTTTTTTCGGTTTTTTTTTCCTTTAAAAATATGCTCCAGTGATTTCATTCAGCCTGGTCCATTAAAGAGCAACAGGGAACTCTGAACAATAGGTGCTTGTTTTACAGCTACTGCAAATGCTTCGAAAGCACTAAATTGCCTTTTATACTCAACAGTCTAATAACAAAGCCTGATTTCTTCCATTTTTCTCCCAACTGATTTGATGGTTCACTTGAGCTTTAAAAACACATTACATAAATCTTTACAGCTATTACAGAAGTCTTTTGTAAAGTTTAATTTGGTGTTTGTTTTTTTTTTTTTCCCACTGTGTAATCATTCACCCTTAAATGCCCTGTGGCACACATACTGGGATCATGCTTGTCTCTGGATCCAGAGGAGTAGTAAGTCCTGGAGGTTTGTTTTACATGGGGAGGGACCTTAATCCTTCCAAAGGCAGTTTATTGCTGAAAGCTCCTGGTTCAGAGGTATATCAGATAAAGCGCTGTGCACTCCCGAAGGCACCTCTGGCAGCTCTATCCTCTCCTGCTGTTGTATTTAACTTTGCTGGTACAACTTTGCTTGTGCTTGATAGCCCATGGTGGAAAAAATCACCAGGATTAGCTGGGAGGGTGGGAGATCTATCAGTGTAGATCTCTCTCCCCGCTGCAGAACAAAGGGAAATGTGCTGATCACTAGGCAGTGGTATAGAGAACAAAAACTGATAGATCAGTAAATATTGAAAAAATTTCAGAAATGCAATTGGGTACAAAACATCAAAACATGATCAGGTGGTATTATCTTCACCAGGAAAAGCAGAAAGGCTGTTAAATGCCAGGCTTCCTCATCCTATGTTCTCCTGACCCTTGTGTGTCCAGATGTCTATTCATTTTCCCACTGCCTTTGGAGTGGAGATTTTCTGTGACTTTCCTCTTTCCCAGCCTTCCCCTCCGCTGTGGTCTGTGAGGAAAGCCTGGCCCTGGAAATGGGCAGAGCCAGTACTCATGTTGGTGAAAATAAAGAAAGAAAGGCTGAGAGAAGTAGGATTCTCTCAGTGCTCTCCTGCTGACCCACCTCTCTCAGCATTATGGTCCCTCAGCAAAGTTCTTGGCTCTTTAAACACTGCCTCTGTATAGACAGGGCTCAGCTGGTGCTATAAGGAGAAGATGGGGCTCTGCTGCTGGTGGAGCTGAAGAGGTGAACCAGGATGAACCCAGCTAAATGCAGACAGGTTGGTCTCCACTCCTGAACTTCTCAGTATGGTGAACCAGAGTGAACTCCTTGGTGAAAGATGCTGGAGTGAGATGTGTTTGATGCTCAGAGGTCCCCATGTGCACCCACCAGAAAACTTTGTGGATACCCAGCCAGGATTCTGCTCTCACTGCCAGCGCTGTAAATCTAGGTGAGTGACACCATTGTCCCTGGCTGTGTTTGGAGCAGCACAAAACCCGGCTTCATGTTAAAACCATTGTAAATGCTGGATGGGTCAGATTCATGCCTGGTGGAGCACAATGCAGGAGTGGGGGACAGCACTCTATTAATGAAGCTATTATTCAAATGAAGAACTTTAAAAAAACAAACAGAGAAGGATGGAGTTGCTGGTGACACTGACTGACATTGTTCAGGGGTCACAGTAAGGAGATCTGCGTGGCGAACAGGGAGAGCAGAGCCAGCGCCAGGACACAGCTGCTGCACGGGGGGAGTGGTGCCAAGGGGGCTGTGTTTCGGAGCATGCACTCCACCCTGGACCAGGAGCCATTGTTGGGCAGTGGCTGTACCCCTGCCAGGCTGCACATGATGTTGTAAACGTCCACAGATCTGATGGGAGGCGCTCGGTAGTTGGATCGGAAATCTGCAGGCAAAAGAGAGGAGTTGGCATCATGCAACTTGGGGCTCAGCACCTGGAATGTGGGGTGCTGGGGGGCAAGGGCTCCTCTGCCTTTCTTGGGACTTACCCACCAGGCTGGGATGTGGCATGTTCTACAATTTACAGTATAGCTCAGCAAAAACATTTTAAACAATTTTATTCATTATTTTTACTTCTAGACCAATTTTATTCTAAAAACTAAAAAACACCCTGAATTTTAAGTACAGGAGCTACTTTACTGCATGTGCTTGATAGATGTAATAGCCTGACGTAATTGTATTGCACATTCTGCTTTCACTCCTGTCTGCAGTTGCAGCCTGGTGCTCTGCCCTGTTTAAAGGGCCTGATGAAGTAGAAACCAGGAGTTTTTTGTCTGCCTGTCAGACAGGTGGGTGAGGTATGCTGCAACCTTCCCAAAGAAAGTGCCCTGCTGGAGTGAGTCTGAATTCCTTGACAAAAGCAGGATTCATGTGTTTCAAATAGAATTGAAAGTTTAGGCCAAAATTTAGGAAAACCGGGCAAAGCGATAGTAACTGCACTGGGAAATCAGGGAGAGGCTGACCAAATCACTTCACATCTCTGTGCCCTGTTTCTTCAGCTATAAAATAGGTGCAGTGCAACAAACCCTCCACAGTGAGGAAATCCTGCCATCTATGTGTAATCTGTGGGTGTCGCAGAGTGCTACATCGGGGTCCTGATGTGCCAGGGGCTGCAGGGATGCAGGGCTGAGCACCACGGGGCTGCAGGGGAAGTGAACACCAGGGATGGTGGCACTCTACCTGGTCCATATGCGAGGAAGAAGCCTCTCATGTCCATGAGCTCATTGTCGTAGCCGTGCCAGCCATTCTGCCAGGCCTCCTTCTTCCCTGTCCCGTTCTCCCAGTAGGGCAGCTTGTCCCTGCTCTGAGTGACAACAGCAGAGCGTGGTTAGTGCCTGCGTGCTGGCTGTGCTGGGGCACTGTGGGTGCCATGCTGTGTCTCCATGTGCTGTAGCACTCCATCAGGCCCCACACTGTGCTGTGACCTGCACACGAGCTCATGCCCAGGAGGGGTGACCCCTGGCTTTGGTGTCTCAGGGAGTAAGCACCTCCCAGCTGGGAAGGGAGGACAACTCATGTACATTTCTGCCACAAGCACAAAGTACCACAGTCCTATGTGACACATGTAAGCAAGGTGCTGTGCCTCTTCCCATGCCTGCAGCACTGCTCTCCCACCTAGCCCATGCACTTCCGTGGGCTTGCTGGGGTGTTGTTCTGCCCCACATGCCACTGACACCTTAGAAAAATAAGTAATTTTTTGCTCCATTTGACTAGTCAGCCTAACAATGCAAATATCACCCCTACTAGACATTTTCTAATTATTATTTCTTCTCCCTACTTGTTTTCATATTAAAGCAATGAGGTTTGTTCCAGGGAACACTGGCTCTGACCTGAGACAGTCCCACTCTCTTTGGCCTAGACTCTCAAGTTTTATTTCCTTCCCCAGTGGATCTATGTTTTATTAATTTGTAATTATAAATATTGCTCTTCCTAAGCCATATTGCAATTAAGATGTACTTTTAAATTCCTTCCTTACTTTCTCCTGCTTTGTATTATTGGCTCTTACCTCCAACAGTGCCATATCTGTCAGAGCAGCAGTCCCTAGGGGCTGATCAAAATGCTGCACCAACCTGTCCATGAGTTTCTCCTGTCCCATGCTCCCTAGGGATAGCAGCAGACAGATGTGGCACTCCACATTGCCCCAAAACTTTGCAAGAATTTCACTTAAACAAAGAACATCAACTGACAGTTCATCAGACCCATGACATTAATTTCTCTGATAATTACAGAGAAGGAGCTGCACAGTCCTCCAGAGTGTCCAGGTCTGGCCTTCACACTCGGGCACAGAAGGACAGAAGATGTCCCAAAAGAGTTTCCCACCTGTCCCACTTTGACACAGCATGAAATCCTTCCTCATCCTGCTTTAACCAAAATGTAGTTGGGCTTCAGTTCCTATGCTCCATCATGAGGAAAACAACTTTCCAGATACATCTCCTTTGTCTCTTTCAAAAACCACCACCAACAACAAAATCCCCTTTTCCAAACAGCTTTTGAAGCCAACAGAGAGTTTAAAACCCTGGGAGCATGACAGGGAAGAGCTGCACATCCTCTCTTCAGTGGTTTGGGCAGGAATATAATAGAAGGCTCAATAATTTCTTAAAAAATATGACAGGAAACTTTCCTTTTCATATCCCATTCCCAGATAATGAAAATGTACCAAAGAGAAGGAAAATCTGACAGCATTAAATGAGAGGACATTTGTGAAAATCAGAAACAATGGGAACAAATGGGCAGAGAGACAGAAATAATTATCATAGCAGCAGTGTTTGCTGCACTGTTATTAAGGTTTGTCAGAGTTTCAATGATTTTTAAAGCGCTTTTTTACTTTATACAGAATATGTAAAAACATTCTATTTTGAACTTTTGTACGAAAGAGTTTAGTTGTATTTTTTAAAAATAATTTTGGAGAAAAATGTTTCAGATTCCTACTTTACCTGTCTAAATCTTAACTCTGGCTTTTTATACTTCTTTTTTTTTATCAAAAATATGGCACTCACCCAGCTGTATTCAAAAGCCATCAGGTTTTTTTAGAGGTGCATTTTTATTCAGCTGCAGAAACTATTATGCTAATTTCAGGTTGGCTGGTGAGAAATGTGGTAATGTGGACTGTCCTGAGCAAAGCTTGGTGAGCAGTAGCTCTGAATGCCATGAAAGAAGATGCTCAGCTGAGTTACAATAACCTGCAAGGCAACAAAGTGCACTGACTATGCTGGGACATGAAGAAACCCAGGACTCCATGGTTCTGTTGCCAACTTACTGACTTTATGCATGGCCTTGGGCAAATCACTGAATACCACTGCTCAGTTTGCCTCCTTAGAAGATACACACACAGTTGTCTCACCCTCTGAGCTGTGCTGACCTGCAATTAGTATCTCTAATGTGGAGGTGCCTGGTAGTGACACAAGCACAAAGTAACAAAAACCATTTATAGTAAGAAAATAAGTTAGCATGAAAAATCTCTTCATGTCTGGGTTCTCTGCTTAACAGGTTCCCAGGTTTTCAGTCTCTGTGCACTGGGCATCTCTGAGGAGTAGATCTCCAGTCTGACCCTTTTGAGACTGGTGGGTTTGGGAGAAATTGGGCATTTTTAGGACAGTCTGATGGGAGGAAAGCCAGGCAGAAGGAAAAGTTGCCACGGGTACTCCTGAATGGATGGATAATAAGGACTTGAAATGGAAACACTCTTTTTGTGCCTGAAATGAAGGTAGATGGCAGGGGGAAGAAGAGTAAGGCAACAAAGCTGGAATGTGAAATACAAGAACTACTGCTTTATGACAACGGAGAAAAAAGAGGCATCTTTACTCTTTAACTGTCTGCCTTTAAGATAGCTGCAATACCTTTAAGCTCTTTTGAGCACTCAGCAGACTTTGACATTAGTTTTGTAGTCAGCCCACTGACTTTAGCTCAGTGATCAGCAATATATTGCACCTTTTCACACTCCTGTCTAAGTATTTTGCTTTTATACTTTACCTCTACTATGAACCATCCTTCTTCAGCCACGAGAGTTAGTGGAGACACAAATTTTCCTTTTTTGTAGAAAAATCTGTTTGGAATATCCTGTATGTTATAAACATCCATGTGTTCCACAGCTTTCAATTTTTGATATATCTGCAAAACAAATGAATGTTAGGACACCATATGACTGTAAAGATCATAAATACACTCATGGGTACATGACATGGAAACACCTGAATTTGCAAAATGGCTAATCTCCTGCAATGGCTAATCATCAGCACACTCAAACCAGGACTTTGCCTGTCCAAAGATCATGGCTGGACAAAACCTGCTTATGTGGTTTAGGAGATTCTAAGAACTCGGATCATAAACACATAGGAATGCATGAGTTCATTTATTATGTGTATTTATAATACAGACATTTACAAATGTACACATGTGAGCGTGCCAGCTTACAGAAACAGAGCAGGAGCAAGCAACCTTCACAGGAGGCAGTGGGTGAGGTAGTGGGATACTCAAAGGCACCATGAGGACTGCCCACAGATGTGGAAAAATGATATTGTCTTTAGTGTCTGACACTCATTCCCTCTTTGTGCTCTTGAGTGGGAATGAATGTCACCTCACCTGTGTTTCTTGCACTCACCCAGTCAATCCTATCAAGGGGTTGATAGTGCTCAGTTATCTGCTTCATTAGTTATCTGATGTGAGATTAATTAGCCAAAGCCTGCAGCTTTGAATCTGCACAATGCCATGCAAGTGGCTTATTAATATTAATCATACTGTCTGAAACATAATCACACAAATGTCATTATACCCCAAATTATTCAGAAAATAGATTTTAAATGCATGGAAAAGATGTTCATATGCCAAAGAGAAGGCTGCTATTGTAGTCCCCAGACTCTATATTGTCCTTTAACAAGTTAAATATAAATAATCTGCAGGAATAAATAGCTCAAATCTTCAAAGAATGAAAGGTTCTTCACTAGCCTTTCATCTAAGTCATCCTTGTGAGTATACTTGTGCCAGATACATGCACTGATGTGCAGTGACCATAAGGACAGCACCAGGGTGTGATGGCACCATTCCTCCCACCATGACCAGGGCTAGGGAGTGGTCACCAGTACTTCTGGTGCTTTGAAATGGGGTAATTCTTAGAGATGATAACCACTGTTATAATGCACTCCAGCTCATAAACATAGCTCTTTAAAATTCATTGGAAATAGAGAATCTAGCTATTGGGAAACTGAAAATCAACTTTATTTTGCTTAAAAAGCAGCTGTCAAGTAAGAAATCCTAGAAAGAAATGAAGGAAGGAAATAAAACTGTAGTATAAGGCATTGTACTTTATTCTCCTTAGGAATATCAGGCTGTTTAACGAGAGAGAAGCATGTGCTAAAGAGCTTTGTCAGATGAAACCTCATGGCTGTGTGAAGTTGCAACTTGGCCTTGTTTGAAGGTCTGGCCTACAAAACCAGGGAGCTCTGGGTTAAGCATATCAATGCTGTGATCCTCTGTGATGCACTTGTGAGTGAATTGCTCATGCATGCCTCTAACACAACTTCCAGTTCTGGCACTAATTTGAAATGTTCACAATATCACAGGCACACAATTCCTGAAGAGACCGTTTGGGTGCAAAGATCAGCAAATATTCTCTTTAAAAAAATTGCACAGGCTACAACATACTGTAACTGGATAAAATATAATGTATATAATATAATGTATATAGATATATATGTATATAAATATAAAAATAAATGTATATAAATATAAAATATAATGTATAACCAAAACTATTTGCCTGGGGAACAGCTTGCCCATTTTGTACATCCACTCATCTCTTTTCTGAAGACAGTAGTAATGACTTCTCATGCATTGGTTTCTGGTTAAACTATAAGATACTAGGCTATTAGTCAGAAACTACATTTTCATTCTTTTTAAGTGGTTTTAAAATCTTTTCTCTATTGTTTTAATTTATCCCTCAAAACCCTGAAGTTCTAGCATTGAGCTTTTATGGTTGACTCAATCTAACATGCTTCATCAAAAATTCCTCCAAGGACAATATTGTAAAAAAAAATATTTTTTGCAATTCTGGTCTAATGGAGTTGGTTCCTCAGTTAGAATTTACTGGAATATGAATACCTGAATCTGCTCCAGATCATTTGAACATCCTAGCTAGAGTGTCAATAACTTGACTAACATATATAAAATCCTAAAAGTGCATTTTGAGCTGAAATCTTTTAGCTATTTGTCAGAAACTAATAGGGGTGGGGTTTAAAAGCATGTGTCCTTGCCATATAACAGTGAAAGTTCATGTTTTTTGATTTGCCTGGCGTGACTTCCCTTTGAAAATCAGCATCACAAGGGTGTCACAGGATCCAAGTCTGACTCCTGATAAGAGCTGATTCTTGCACACATCTCTGAGAGCAGTATTTGGATGTTCAGAGAAAACAGAAGACACAATTGGCATAAAAACTGAGAAAACATAAAACTGAGAGGTCCAACTAGGCTGTACTTACCTCTGCATGCTTCTCTGGAGTTGGCCAAAGGCTCACAACAGGACCTCGGTCCTTCATTTGGATGGTATCACTCATATTGATGTACTTTTTCAGCTCAATCACTTTATCTGCCCAAGAGATGTCTGTCATCCCATGATCAGAGAAGAGGAGGACGTTGATATCATTCTGGAGGCCTTTTCTCTGTGAAGAAAGTGCATGGCAACTTTTAGGGCCATGTAAGAGTTTTGCACTGTGTGTGCCTGCTGGAAATTTTAAATCACCTTTTGACTTCCACTGATTCTGTGGAAGTTAACCAGAAGGATCATGTCCCATGAATGTCCTGCAATGTGCTTTGCCACCACCTATAATGGTGGACATTCACTTTTACTTGCTGCTCTGGAAGAGTCTGAGAGGTTAGTCCCAGAGTTTTTCCCAAACAAGTCCATGCAGCAATTTTGCCATGATATCACTTGTGGAAGGGGTGTTTCTCTCTTTCCCTCCCAAACATGAGCACTTAGCATTAGAGCTTTTAATATTTAGTGAAATTGAAGGTACATATTCCTCTCTTCACTGCAACACATAAAAACTCCAACATGCATTTATCATTGTCAGAAATATTCATAGAATTGCCATTTACCCAAAAAAATTTCTCACTGCAAAATCATTTCAATAATGCTTTCTTAAAAGCAAGTTTAAAGTATAGAATTCTGAGTACCGTCATAAAAACTGCTATAAAAGTTAATAGTCTGATCCCACAAACCTTAGGAAACACACAGTTTTGATTTCTTCACCTACAATAAAGTTCAGCTGGCAGCACAAGTCATAAACAGAGTAACACATATATTGGTTTGTGGCTTCCTGGGGCTACTGGTATAAACCCACCAGGAGGGTTATAATGCCATCAACGAAAATAATAATCAGGTAATGGTGCCTTGACTTTCACATGAACTTAGTAGCCTGTTTCTCAGGAAATAAAAATTTACAGCCACTGCATTCAGTTACAGGTGTTAAATAGGCTTTTGCCAGTGCCACAAAGACCAGTTTCAAAATCCTTTTCCAAAGGCACCCAGGAGCTGGGTTTATGGATGCCACTCACCTTGATGAGTGAGATCATGTTGCTCAAGGCTTTGTCCACTTCCCTCAAAGCTTTCTTCCGCTGCTGGGACCAAGGGCCGTGGTGGTGGCCTTCCACATCAATGCGCTCGTAGTACACTGCGGCCATCTCCGCACTGTTGTTGCTGCGTGTGGGAGAGAGGGCAAGGGCTGAAAGGCTGGCACACATGGAGACCTCCTGGCTGCTGGCATTATTGTCTTCACCAGCATGTAGAGCCACAATACTCTGTTTTGTGCTTCCAGCTTGTGCTGTCCTACCACCTATTGCACTGCTGGGCTCATTATTCCCACCCAGAGTCTCCTGAGTTTGCTTGAGACTCCCATCAGAGGCAGCAGGTGGAAACTGCCATGTGCAAACACAGGCTGGCCTGGCAGTTCTCTACTAACCTCTTTGAATTAGGAAGGCAGCTTTCCCTTCAATAACAAAGAAATTTTGATTTCTGTGCTCAATGCCCCTATTAAAAGGATTATGGGAATTACCAGTCAAATGTGCTTTAATTAAAGTTTGGCACTTCTGGCTTTCTCCTGTGTGAGGTCTTCCAAACCACAGAGGTCAACTCAGGATGTGCACTGCCTAACAAAATACCAAGCAGTATGAACTGGGATGAGATTTTAGAAGGGACATGAGCAAGGGAACATGAGCAAGGGAAACTAAGGTAATCTGAGAATCGCACAAGTTTAGCTGATTGCACTTTTCTGCATTGATTGCTCTCAGCCTAATTAGTGGGGATAGTGCACACATCAGTGCTTAATTTCATTTTCATGACCACTTTACTGTTCATTGTAAATCTCCCTGAGAGAAGTTGTGCGGATAAAATCACAAACCTATACTCCTGAACTTCAAACCCAGTCTTTTTGTAGTGTACTTAATATATGGCAAAGCATGCCATCCATATTACATGCTCTCATCCATACAAAGATCCCTACAAAAAGACTTGTTAGTCCAGCATCTCTGATTAGAGATACCTGGGTAGTCTGGTGTAATGAGTGGGACAGAAGAGGCAAAATCAGAGGTGAGGGACTGAGTGAATGAAATTAGGGTCTGTCATTTGCATTTCTCAGTTTGTAGAAGGCCTCAGAAGAGTAGTCCTGTGAGAAGCTGAAGATGTCTGCTGGGGTGGGAATTTCTCCACTGCTGGGCCTGTAGAATAGTGCTGTTCCTCACTCAAAAGCACTTGTGAAAGATTTAGATGACAAGCTCAAGACTCTTCTACTCAGAGATCCTATATCCTATAGGATCCTATTGCTATATCCTGCTAAATTAATATGCCTACAATAAAAGCATTTCAGAGTCTTTACTTCTTATGAGCTGGCTCAGGAGCATGGAACTTCTTCTAAATCTTAAAGAAATAAACAAAAAGGATGGATGAGAGAAAGAATAAGAAAAATCTACCAGATTTTTAATCTGTTCATTCTCTACCCTCCCTTCTTACTTTAAGTCCTTGCAGTATTTACACCCAAACATGATTATTAATTTTATCTAAGATAATTCCTTTTTCCTCTTTCCTGCCTTGTTGGAGACAGGGCACTTATTTAAAGGAAAAGAACTCAGGAAGAAATTCACCAGGGATGGTGTGTAAACAGACACCAGAGACAGGACCTCTGGCTGTGCTGGTATGAGCTGTAGGATTTGGGCACTTCAGAAAACTGTAGCTGTTATTTATTACATCTTGGTGGCAGGGATTTACCCTTTCCTTGAAATCATCAGCTTTCACCTCTTGCAAGTTGTGTCTTGTGTTGTGTCCCTTTCCTTTTCCACCATAGACAGCAACAGGCAGCCTTGTGGTTTGGACTGAATTAGCTATTGAAACTCTACAGCTACCCAAACTAACAGCTTGAAGGGCTGGTACTTTTAACAGTTTGTGCCTCATTTTTAACCATGTTCACAATTACAGAGCTGAAAAACTGCACTGAGCACCCTTATAGACTGTGCTTCACAGAAACCAGGCAAGAAGCTTCAAGTATATCTCGACCCATCCCAAAATGATACCAGACCAAAAACCTTTTTACAGCAATTCTGGGTTTCCACCGGAAGTCAGAGGTTATGTCTGTATTACATCTTCCATTCCCTTTTTTATTCACTGAATTAAAAGCATTGTAAAAGCTCCAGAAAGCCCCCTATGGCACATATGGCTTCTTCATGTCACATGCAGATAACTTTCTTTAAGCTAAATAATTTCAGGATAAAACCTCTCACATCATCTCAGAAACGTTCTGTCTAAGCCCATGCTGCAAACAACACTTATTTGTGAGCATCTGTGCAGCAGGACCCAGTGTGCAACTAGGAGCAACTTCCCCAACAGCACTCTCATCATTTTGGAGCCTTTATTTCAAGAAAAATCAACACTCAGCATCTGAATACAAAACTCTTCAGATTCAAATTGCTATGGCAGTTGCAAGTATTAAAGTAGAAGGGTTTCCTAGGATTGGAATAATTATGGAAGCAACAAGGTTTTAAAAGGAGGAGCTTAGTTATAGCCAAAGTAAGGCATTGGTGCTGCATGTGGTGGTGCAAATTTCCCTGATTTTACACCCTATGCGGAATTGTCTCTTGTAAATGTTTGGATGAGAGATGGTGGAACTTGAAAGCTGGGTCTGAAGCATACATTTTTCCTAGGAGTTGTCTGAGAGATATATTCCCGTCAGTTGGACTACATGGTTGTTGTAGGTCCTTTCCAACTGAACTCTTCTATTCTACTCTATTCTATACTCATATTTGCACAAAACGAATGCTCTCTCCAAAAATATTCTGCTTGAGATGTTCAAAAATGAAGAAAAAGCCAAAGCATCAGTCTCATAAATAAGTGACTGGAGCTGAATTTCAGAATTTCCAAATTCCCTCTCTAAATACAAGCATTTCAAAGCCTCTTCTTGCAGGTCAGTGAATAGACATGCACAGGCTCACCCTGATGTTGTTTGAAACAGCAAATTAAAAGCAGTTAAGTCAGGATGTCTCCTCCTTGTTGCAGCTTACAGAGAAACAGAGGAGCACATCTTCCCCTTGTAAGGGCCTATTTCTGTTACGGTGTTGTTTCTATGGTGACACTATTAAGCAGTCTCAGCCCCATCTTCCTACCTGGAAGCCCATCCTGAAAATCTCCCTGACAGTAAATCCAAATACTTGTTCTAGAGAGAGGAAACCCCACACTGCAAATGTGGTGACGTACCACAGGGACTCGAGGGCATCGCTGATGGCGTCTGCGAAGTTTTTGTCTGTCGGGACACTGAAGTACTCGCGGCAGTAACTTGGTCTCACTCCAAGGATTTCGACCTCGCAACCTACAAGCAAAAAAAGTGGTAAGCTCTGCTATTTCACCTTGATCATAGACCTCACACCCTGGTGTGTCCAAGTTCAGGTCTGTAAATTTCCTGTGACATTACTTACCTTATGCCTTCCCTGCAGGAAACCATGTGGTTTCCCAAGGGAGGAGGGGAGAGAGGTTGGTTTGACAAGTGCTTGCAGCAAACTGTACATTGGATCCTTTTATTTCCCTCTCTAAAAGGAAGGTCTCTGTGTGATCTTCCCACAATAAAATGCTTGATTCCTTTGTGGCAGACCATTTCCACCTAAATCACCAGCTTGTTTATATTTTAACTTCTGTGGCCATATAGCTTCATTTCCAGGCTTCCAACATAATAGATTTAGATATTGTTCTCTGAAACTTCAGCAAATACTTTCCAGTTAGACACACTGTCTCTTACATTGCAATATCCTCTATAAACTGTATTTTATTATGTGATACTGGGTCTCCACTATTATATCTGTTTCCCAGGAGGTCTTATTAAAACAGTGTAAACCAATTAACTCTCCTGGTAACTTGCAGCCTTTCTTGCAAAATAAAGTCTGTTTTGTGGCCTAACAATTTATGGCAACAAATCCTACAGGAGAACATGGCCCTGAACATAGAAAAACATTTGTGAGGTTTCTTTGCCCTTTTGCTCTCCAGTTACTATGCTGCTGAATAATATTGATATTTAAAAGAAGTATGCTTTCAGAAACACTGGATTAATGCAAATTATCATTCCAGAACCCCAGAGTCCTCCCATCACAGTTAGGCATTTTCTGATGTGCTCAGAAATACATCAGAAAACAAGGGGCACAGTGAGGAGTCAAAATAAAAGAAAAAACACCTTTTGTAAAATGGCCTCTGTATATAGTAACACAGCCTGGTCAAAAAGGCAACTCTAAGGCAAAGCTTGAATCTTTATATCTGGTTCCCTCTGCTTCTCCTTTGGGAGGAAAGTGAAACACATTAAGGACTGTCATAAGTTGACTTGTTTCTTGGGGTGTGAGAAGGAGGTGTAAGTACAGAGAAGGCTCCAGAGCAAGCAGAGCTACTATCAGAGGTGATTTACAGTACTTTGCTTACTGGGACACTCAATACAGAGAGTCTGTCAGTCTTGCATCTCAGCTCCCATGAGCTCACATCACTCAGGTGCAGCACTGGGACACAGGGAAAAGCACACCACTTGCAGGCCAAGCTGGCTAGGAACCTTCTGATGTGATGGTTCAGGAGTACCATGAAAAATTAGAAAAACTTAAATGTTTAAGCTTAGGAAATTTTTTAAACCTTCAATGATTTGCAGAAAGCCAGATAAGTCAGATGGAAATGATCCTTTCCAAAAGTTAAAGGGCCATAGCACACATGACAAATTCAGTCTCTGCCTTTGGTAGCAGCTCCCAGGTCTCCACATGCTTTGTGTGTTTCACGGGGCCCCATCTGTTATGATTAATTAATTATTTACAATAATAAACATCAAATGTAGTCAACTGATTTACTTTCCTGTAAAAACACATTTGCCTACTCTTGAAGCTATATCTAATTTTTATTTCTATTAAAATTGTGGGATGGTGCTTACTTTTCATTCTTCCCCTGTTGCCCCAAACATATCATTTAATCTTCCACTTTCTGCATGAAAATACTCCAGTGTTCTCCTCTCCACCATGACCCACCAAGACAGTTGTCTGCAGCCTGGATAAACAGCCCGCAGATCACTCAACAAGAACTGACTGTCTAGATCACCCCACAACAAAACTCCTATACATCTGCACACAGCATCCCCAAGGAATTACACTGTGCAGCAGAGATGGGTCCAAGCTGATACTTAACCAAGTCATCAGAAAAATGTACTCCATGAATGGCCTGCAGTCATATCCAGGAAGGAAAAACCCCTTTCCTGAGGGCACAGAGCTCCAGTCTTCTGTAGAGTGTCCTGGGTGCTACCAGCAGCAAAACAAGAGCTTTCAGCTACCTCAGATGCTAGAGGAGATGCAGTTGCCCTCTGTGGGCTTTGCTAGTATTTCAGGACTGAATTGGGACTTTGGAGCCAATTTCTTCTTTCATACTTGAGTCTGGCTCAAGATTGTCTCCAAAACCAAGCAAGAAGTTAAGAATGCATTTGGAATTAGAAATACCTTGTGTTTTACTTCAAGTGGAGAACTGGCTCATCGCCAGTGACTGGCTATGATCATTTTGCCTCTTTTTTCTTCAGATACTTACATCAGATTGTAATTTTCTCAAATAAAATTGCTCAGAATTACTCATGAGATAATTTTACCTGGGAGCATTAATCTCTTGGGGATCTGGGATATTTTAGTTGCTGAGATATTTTTGCTATTTCTAGGTTGCTAAGTGATGAGCATGATGTAAAAGACTACAGGGTAGCACCAATTAGAAATCATGTCATCATTTTGGCCATGAAACAGTGGTCTTCAAGTGTGCAGTTCATTGACAGTATCACTGGAAATTCAAGATGTTTGGATACCAAGAGCTTCCTGGTTTTTTTTTGTTTTTTTTTTTTTTTTAATTTTAAGGCTTGTTACAAGTCCAAAATACTGGCCACTGGCCATGAAGACCCTTTAATATTTAAATTTCATTTTGGTAGAGGCCAGGACAGATGGTAAATTTTCTCTTTTAGATATTATGGAACAGGAAATTTAAACAGATCTGGAGCCAGCCAAAGTGAAATCCAAGTTTTTCTTGGTTAAACTGCAAACAGTTAAGCTGTATTTACTAAGAGGTAATGCTAGATACCTTTGCATAGTTTTGTACGGTGCTAAATCTTTATTCAAAAACCTCAACTACTGGAGCAGGAATGAGGACTTCTTTCAGAGTGATATATAGGCCCCTTTCTATCTATCTGACATGGAGACCTGAATCTCTGCCAGCTTTAAATTACATTTCTAAACATTTATTTAACAGTTGGACACTTCATGCCATAACAGAAGATTTTGAAAACTTTCCAGACTAGATGTATGGTCTGATAAATATTACGTTTAAATGGCAAAAGTTGCTTTTGAGTCTTTTTTCTTCCCCGCTCTGTCTCTCATTTCAGTGTTTAGAGAAGTTGTAACTGCACTTCAGCTGAAGTAGTTGCATAGGCTGCTGGAAAACGAAGGAGCTTGAGCATCTGGGATGATGCCACTCACTGGGCTGAGGGCGAGGACCACTCCAAGGCTTTGACCGCAGTGGTACTGGCAGGATGCTCCTGCACTCCTCTGGGCATTCTCCACCTGTTGGAGCAGCAGTGCTTCGGACAGGCAACCTGGGTGTGAGGCTGTGCCTTTCACCCTGCACACAGCATGAAGAAAGGAGAAAAACGTCCCTACAAGCCAAGGCCTTATGTTTTGGCAGAAGTGGTGTTTGGGATCCTCAGCATGGCAATAGTTTGGCTCCTCTGCTTCTAGAATCAAGAGATCTCAGACACATTCTGTGCATGAGTTGTCTTTGCTGGGTTTATGTTAGGCTCACAGATAAAGCTGTGTGATTGTTTGCATCCGAGAGCTCTCCTGTTCTGTGCTCCTGTGTGCTGGAGCCTGGATTTTATTTCTTTAGGCAGTGACTACACATGAGAGAGGAACATAGGGAAGAAAATGAAGCAGCAGATTTTGGGTTCAGGCTTTGCAAAGCTTGGAACTGGCTCTGAGGAGGAAATGACACTGGTAAAAGTTAATCCTGGGAATCAGCACTCCAGCATTTCCAATGCATTCCTGCTGTGGTTCATTGATCTTGTTTGTCTTTACTGCTGGCTAAAGAGAAAATAGCATCTTTCAGAACAAAGTGTGATGAATTTGGCTATATATTGCAGATCCTACTAAGAGTTTCCCAAACTTTTCCTGTTTGGATCTTTATCATAATTGCAAGATTCATTACTAAGCAGCAATGTATCTTTAGGCTGGAAAGCTAATCACTAATAGCAGATCATATGCAGTGCAAATGTCTGTGGGATCTCCACTCACCTTGGTTATTAAATCTTGGGGTTTTATTTTCATTTTGTTTGGTATCGCTCCCCATTCAAATGGCTTGTTATGAATTTAAGCTTTGAAATTATCCAGAATTTTTAGAAAGGATTTTTTCCTTACTATGGAATAAGAAAATGGTTTTAAAATCATATAGGGAAAATGTAACAAATGCTGTTGCATTTGGAGTGACTTCTGTTCACCCCTGTTATATCTAGAGTCCTACAGCAGCCCAACAGCCTTGTATTCTAGTTCAGTATTTCCACATCTCACTCTGCTTCCTGTGTCTGACCCTGTATGGCAAATGTGTCCTTTGACAACATGAGTACCCTTAAAAGAAACATATGCTTCAGCTTTTGCTGAACTGAAGCACTGATGGCTTTGCCAAAGGTCAGTCATCACAGATAAATAATTAAGGACAGACAGAGGTATATGTCACAGTCCACAGCTAAAATGCCAGATCCATGCAAAAATTCCCCTCTGTGTCATAAGAGAATTCAGTGCATACACTTGGGACAGTAAGCACTGAGGAAAGGGGGTCTCTTTTGTTCCTTGCAATTTTCAGATAGAAATTTCAGGCAGAGTGAAGGGTATACATATATGTACAGGATATATACCTCATATGTTTCCTCCTTGGGCAACATGAAGGAGCTAGGTAAAGTCCAAAGGCACTTAATAGAAAGTGATACTGGCTTTTTGGATTTCACAGCTCTCTGTAGGCTGTTACATCTATTCAGTACATAATTATACCTATTGAGAGCAATTACAATAGTAGCTAAAAATTAATAGTCTACAGAAAGAGATCTTTTTGTAAATTTTTAGAAGAACTACTACATTAGTGTATAATTTCTATTTCCTACTATTTGCCTTGTTGTTAGATCACTTGAGACATCTTCAGTAGGAAGCAGCATTTTTTCAGGGCTGATGTAAACTCTTTGACTGCCTCTGAGTCCACAGGGCAATATTGTCACCCTCAGATCTTTTTGTTCTTCAGTACTGTAGAAACACTCTGGGTGGCTTTTCAATGTTTTCATCTTGGTTCGCTCTTTCTTCCCATTCCTTAGAATCGTGGGCTTTTTGCCAGGACACCATTAGCCACATAGCATGGAAAGGCTGTGGCCAGGCACATGTGCATGGGGATGCAGAGACGAGCTGGCCAGGAGCCCATGGCATGAGTCAGCTGCCACTGCCCTGCTGGCACTGGCTGTATTCAGCACAGCTCTTCCAACAGCCCTCTGGTCCTCTGGCCTGCACTTGCACACTGAGGGTGTCTGCAGACTGCTTAGGGTAGGTGGCAGTTAGAAGGTAAAAAAGTTGAGAATCTGGGTGCTTTGTAAGGGATTTAGTCTGGTTGCTCAGCTGGAACATCTATTTCCCTAAATGTGAATCCCTAAACGTATCGCCTAAGGGGATACAATACTTCTGTTTGTTAAAAAAGACTCATTATTATACATCCCTAGCCATTCCAGTGGTCCAATGTCTAACAAATGAGGAACAGAAAGGCCAAGTCCCTCCAAATGAATGGCTCAGACTCAGAGCAACTGGGACCACAGATGAATTAACAATGAAGGAGGACCAGAGGACAAAGATGCTTTGCTTTCAGCTGGATTTTCTTGTCCTCACAGAGCAGATCATCTTCAGCTCTCAGCTACTTATTTCCAGATTAAAACCAAAGAAGCATTGGGGGAGGGTGATTACTGTTTAACTTGGATTGGACCGTGAACCATTCATGGAGCAACCACTCAGCACAGCAGAAGTTACAGCAGAAGTTACAGGTGGGCAAGAGGAATTGAGTTGATAGAGGAGGGGATGCTCTTCAAGCCAGCACCCTCCTGCAGCTAGCATTTAGTGGAAAGCTGCCTCCAGTGACACTTCAGTCTTCTCCTTTCTAAGCATATGCAAATTATCATGACCAAAGAAAAGCTAATTCATTTTGATGTCTGGTTGATAAAGCACATAAAATTCCTATCTGTGTTTCAGAACTGTATTAGAGAGCCCTTACTACAGCATATGGAGTGCTCAGATGACAAGGTATATTGTAGTAATTTTTCACATACTAACCTGGCCAGTAGTACATGGACACATTCTTTTTAGCTTTCATCATTGTGACCCACAAAGGCTCTGATCCATTCCACCAGAGAGGCAGCAGGCTTTCTTTATTCACACCGATATCAAAAGATACATTTGCCTTCTGGTCCCACATGTAGTTTCCAGTCATCTGATGGACCTCGCAGTGGCGACCTTTGAGAATGGAGAAAAAACCAGCACAATCAGACTGGTGTTCTTCAGTAGGAGGATGCTGGCAGCACCACCACTGCTATTACTGGATCATCTAGCAAATCAGCTGGAAAGCCCTGTCTTGAATTCTGGGATCTCTTACCTTGCAACCATTCATAAAATCGCCCTGACTCTTACCTTTCACCGAGGTGCTCCCGTTTGCTTACTAAATTCCCCAGTTTAGACACCCAAAAGTTAGTTGCTAAAGTTTGTTAACCCTCTGTATTCCCTTCACAACTGATGGATAAGAAGAGTCATGTCTAGAAAGCAATTCATGCCACCCTAAGGTAGGCATCTCAGGTATCCGGAGGTGCATATGCTCTCAATTATTGGTAGAGGAAGATCACAGCCTTTTCTCAGCTTCTGGCAGAAAAATTTTAGACAGCTGAAGAAACAAACCTTGCACCCTGTGTCCTGCTCAACATTTCAAACCCAGCCCCACACACAAACTGTGTCAGCAGCAGCCCACAGGTGCCACATGTTTGGCTGACACCTGGCTCCTTCTACACACCCAACACCTGCCAAGTCTGAGGCCCTTCTAAGGTACCCAGCAGCACTCGCAACCAGAAGGCTGTGGGAAGCAAGCTGTGAACAGAAGGTGATAAGAGCACAATCTAGAAACATAGAACAAAAATTGAGAAACTTGCATTTCTTCTTCCTTTATCCATAGGGCACATGTTTTTTCTACAAACAGGCAAAAACTAGGCAAACACATTCATATGTTACTTTTATTTTCCATGATTGTTCACCTTTTTTTTCTTGTAATGATTATGCTTTGTTCTTGCTTGTGGGCACAGCAATAATTTCATTAGACCTGTTTAGGCCTCTTACTGTACTGAGGGACCCTTGGGCAACTTCATATTATAAGAAACTAGTATATAATAACTGAGAGATATCTTCAACTTCTTGTAATTGTCAGAAGAGATGATGCTTTATTTTAATAATTATTCTGAAGATGAATTAACAGAAATGGGAAAAAAATGTTGAAGAAGAAATTGTACTGGAAGTTCCTTATTTACATATCTTAAAAAGCAATGACTGAAGCATGTGATAGACACTGTCCTCATTAGCTGGTGAGTCATGTTATTGCAGGGATCCAGATAACAGGCTTTGATTATTTTGAGCCTGAGCATGGATCAGAACTGAAATAACCTTGGTATTCTTGTTCTCAAAAGATGTCATTTCAAGCAGAGGACTCTGTATACTTTGGGGGCATGTGATCCTGAAATGGATTTTGAACTCTCCTTCCCTACTAAAAAGTATTTCAATTATGCAGAGCATTTCCTCCTTCCCAGAGGAAAAAAGTGGTCCCAGATTGTGCCAGTCACTACTTATCATACTAACCCAAACAGACTTTATATAGGAGAACTGGTGGAGTGGATGGGCAGTAATCTGTTCCCTTCAGACTGCCAAGTGCTCTCTTTTCTAAGTCTCAAAAGAGATAGAAGGGAAGTCTCTTTAGTGCACCAAAAGAGCAGCCCTACACTTTACAGGACAACCTCAGCTTCTTGAAGTCCATGTATTCCTAAGCATCTATCAACCTGATAAACTGCAGCAGACAATTTGTGCCAGCCTGAGAAACTTACAGGTCAGTGCTGAAGCTTTATCAGTGTGAAACCTACATATTAGGGATCTGTATGATGTATAGTGTAGTCTTCATACAGAATCAATGAGCTCCAGCTGCTACTGATCCTATGGAACTTAAGGTCTGCTGTCTGTTCACATTTTTAAGGAAGAAATTGGAGATTATTCTTTGTAGTATTTGTTGGGAAATTTAATTAACTGTTTGAACTAATACAGAGGACAGTGTTCTGTTCTCCACATTAGATTAGTTTGATTTCCTGTGGACTCCAAATCCTTTTTTACTATTGAAAAAGAGGCCTAGAAGACTATAAGGTGTCAGTTTTCATTGCAGCCACTCCTGGTTCACAGGGTCAGAAAAGAAGATGAGAAAGGTGAGGAACAGACCAAAAGACATGAGCATTTAATGCCATTCATGTCTGCGTGCCTGAGGCCTGTGTCTCAGAAAGACCATAGACCTCCTTGGAAGACATCAATAATCAACCAATTAATCTCTTCCTTTGGTTGCTCCTCCCAATATCTGTCATCAGTTAACACTGTTAAAGTATGTCTGATCTCTGATTTTATTTTTGACCTTTGTTAATCTTCAACCATGGCTATTCTGAGCCTTGCTCACTAGATTGAAAAGCCCTGGAATAACTGGCATTTCTGCCCATGCCTCCTCCCCCCAGGATACTCATACACAGAATTAAGGCCATTTCTCAAGTTTCTTTTGGGTCACTTGTCCAACCCTTTTTCTTTATATCGCATTTTCACTTGTTTTCTCCAGCCTAAGAAAATTACCTTTGGTGTTCTTCTTTTGAATAATTATCAAAATAGCAACATGGTTTTAGAGAGTCACCATAACATTCAGAATTTATTATTTCTTCCATTACTGCAGCTTTCCTCTGTAATCAAATGTTATCTCAAGAGTTTAAAAAACAGAAACAGGGCAGAAAGCAATTTCAGTACACAGATGTCACAGATGTATGCATAAATACAGATGTATTTAAACTCACTGTAATGGTAGTAAAAATTACTCCTTCCTCAAGCAACAGAGGAAAACAAAGAGGGTATAGCTCCCAAGAATATGATAACTGCTGTATCCTTCTGGAGGAGAGCCAGCAAAAGCATTTGCAAGTCTGCATGCTTCGGCTTACTTGGACACTACACTTCATACAGCATTTGTCTAAAGCACATTCCCATGTCTCCAGGCACTTTCGTCAGCATTCAAATGCATGTCTGCAAAACAAAGACAAAATTTAAAAAACCAGCAGAACACACAACCACTTGGCCACCCACAGCAGCAGCACAGTAACACTGAGTGCTGTGCACCCTGCCCTGGCTGCGTGTGAGATCCAGAAACCAGAGTGTGCTCCTGGAGCATTTGCCATCTCTGCACTGAGCAAATCAGATTTATCAGAGAACCCACAGTGTGTGTTAGCCAGTGCAGCAAAGGTGTCATAATCTGATGGTGAACATCAGTACCTGCATTTAGCTAAATGTACTATGCAATATTATATATATATATGTCTTGCTACTATGGTGAGACCTTTCCTCTCATGTTCCCCCATGATGTCCCCACTCTCTGAAAAGTGACAAAAATCAGGGGAGCAGATGCAAGCACAGGCTGCTACAGGGCTATACGGTCTGGGGAAGAATTAAATTTCTCCATGCAAACAGCTGGATGACTTGCCTTGGGAAATGCTCATGCTGTCTCCCATAAGGATGAAGAAAGAAGGACTTGAAAGTCAGCAGCACCATATTGTGTTCTGGAGCAGATATAGTGGTTGCTGTCCCCAGGAGCTAAGCTTTGCTATATGCCCTGCTCTACTGCTCCCCTGATGGGTCTCACCTGCTCTGCTTTGACGAGAAAGACCACAGGGTAAAAACAAAACCCTTGTGCTAAACCCTAAGCAGCCTGGAGAAGACCAGAGCTCATGAGAAGTCTGGGGGGAATGCTGGTCTGGGCAAAGTGGCCCTGCCATCTGCAGACCCCCAAGTAAAAACAGCTCTTGCATGATGTGCATGGACAATTCATGTTCCAAAGAAGTTTGCTGGCAAAGTCTTTCCAAATTTTATGACCTCTAATATCAGAGACAAAGCATGAACACCTTAGCCTGCATCAGGCAAGACTTTGCAATTCAAGTAGGATCACATCAAAAAGCACAAAAAACATCTCTGCTATACATAGCATTATTTTTTTCCCTAATGGGGATTCATTTAGGAAGAGCTTGAAACCCTTAATTCAATGCTTTCATCATGGGGCCAGGGCTGGGGTGCAGAAAAATTGCTAATAAATCATCCAGCTGAGGTTTTGCAGGTGTGCAGATGCTTTCTTGTGTGGGAAGTCAGGTCTTCTGTCCCTGGAGAGCCAGGACTCTGTTGATTGTTCTACCGAATTGTGGTGGGCTCAGGGACCACTCTGGAACCCCTGAAGCCCCAGAGCTGGGTGTGGCTTGAGGACACTCAAGCTCCAAGCAGTGGACAGAACAATGGACAAAGCTGCTGCCTGCACTTTTAGACAGAGTATGAGCCTCTGGCAGTGACTTCAGCTCTGGGGTAAGCAATACCTTGATATGTGAACGTCTACTTAGCTAACAGCTGGTAGTAGGTGCGCTAGTTGTGAGCTGTGAGATTGTAGCTAGTAAGGAGGAAAAAACTCTGTATTTCAATTTGTAGCATTATGAACTTGTGTTAGAAAAAACTTTCTGCTCTACATTTTAGAAGTGTTTCCATTTTTTTAACTGGTAGAAAGCAAACACAGATTTTTGCAATATTTTGCGTGTGAAAGAGAAAAATCTTGACGCTTGGCATAGCAGCCTTTCTGCAGGTGGTGAGTAAACAAAGTGAGAGGAAAGAATGTGAAAATGAAAATCCTCCTGGTTCCCACTATCTTTTCCAGCCTGTTCTTGCTGGGAAGTACCCTTTCTCTGCCAATTAACAGTATTACCACAGACTTATTCATGCTCTTTTGCTTCCCAACACAGCATTTTAGAAATGGAAAGCTAATAGAATCCAAGAAAAGGAAGAGACTTGATTTCAGAGCTTTATGTCACAAACAGAATCTTTTAAATCTCTGCTGCTGCTGGCATCTGTAGCTGTTTGAGAGGACCAAAAAGAAAAAGTAATTTTCCCTTGTCACTCATCATGCACTTTGTGTCCTGGATTTTTTCTATGCTTGGACAGTGAAGTAGACATAATTGTAGTTCATGTGTATGTAATAAACTTCCCTGTTGTACTCCTACCCTTCAATTTTTTATGCCTGAGAAAACATGCAGGTATTGCTTACATAGTTGAGAACTTTCTTAACTGCTGAACAGAAATTGTCAGCATCCTTTTCTGGACCAGGCTGGAGCCAGGATGCCATTCACTGTGCAGCAGGAAAGAGGCATCCACCAGCACAATCACCAGGCTGGGCTTCCTTCAGGTACAGCTTGGAAGGAGCCTGGAGCTGCTGTGCTTTTAATCAGGAAACCTCTCACAGTAAACAGTAAATATATGGGTATGTGTGCACATCAGGCAGACTCCAGAGGATTCCAGGGCTGGGAACCTAAGGGGTATTTTCTCCCAGAAAACATGGGGTGCAGTGTATGTTGATTTGCTGTGCTCAGGGAGAACAGATGTAGACTGTTTGTTAGACTTTGGCATCATCCACCAAAGCCCCTCAGCAGTTAACTATGCCAATATCAGGAGTGAGGAGTGAAGGGAAGATTGTTGAAACATAGAAGATGGGTGAAATCTTCAGTCTGGCAGAGTGGACCTTGATGTCACCTATCCGTGGGAGCTCTGCCATGCTGCCCTGATCCCCACTGGTATGCAGAGGAAGAGGTGATGGCATATGTAGGGATGAGCTGCAGTGGCTGAGGAAGCACCACACACCAACCCCATGTTTTAGACAAGCCCCAGACGTGTCATCCCTGTGTTACAGCAAGTCTGGGACACCCCTGCAAAGGCCACAGCCCTCACTCTGGGTGCAGGAGACTGAAATGCCCTCTGGTCTACCTTTTTCTCTACCCCTCAAGCTTCAGGCGACCTCACAGCCCCTCTGCCACTTATTTAAGATCACATCCTGTCCAAAGAGGCACACAGAGACTTGCTGGCTCCTCTCCAAGCAGTTCCCCACCCATCTCTGCAGCCAGGGGCTCCCTTTGCTTCCCATGGAGGCCAAGTGAAATATGACTCTTGGATGTGGGGCTGCACAGCTGACCAGGCAGCTGGCACATCCACACGGAAGACCTGCCAGAAAGACTTCATTTCTAGTTACGATCCTGGAAAAGATCCTTTCTGGATTTCTCTCTCAGATGTGATACTGACTGTTCATGTTTATGCTGGCTGGGAATGTGAGGTACCCCTGAGTGCTGTCAGCTGGGGGGACTCAAGGAGAGCTGGGCTGCAGGGAGTCCTTCATCACCCCTCCAACACCTGGGAGTTGTCAGGTAAGGGGGTCCCAACCAGAGCATGAGCAGCCTTTCTTGGCAGATGTGGCACGGAGTGCTCCAAAGCAGTAACTCCTGCTTGCAGTGGGTACAGGAGACCTCAGACTTTCCATTGAACTTGGCATAAGAGCTCCCTGCAGAGCCAGGCCACTGTGGGGAAAGGGAAAATTTAAAACTCCCCACAGGATAACAACCCAAGATGGCTTGTGGTCTTAATTCCTTCCTTTCCAAAACAAACAGCACATGGTATGATTAGGGTAGCCTTTTTGAATAGACATATTTGGACTCCTTCTTCCCTCCCTTGCCAAGCCCACACAAACAGTCCCGCAAAAGCTCTGTCACAGCTGCAACATCTCCTTTTACCTAGTTATCCATTTCATTTTTTCAGGGCAACAATTGCAATATTGTAACTGCACCATGGAGAGCCAGGACACCAGCTAGGATTCAGTCTAGCAGCTCAGAAAGCACCCCAACCACCTAAAAACGAGTCTTTCTGCCACAGTAGAAGCCAACACTAAGAAACATGGCATAAAGGAAGTTGCTAGAGAAGACTGCTTTTCAAAGTTGGATTTTAAGCTAGCACTTTCCTGAGCTACCTTGCACAGAACCAGGTTTTTGTAACAAAACAGCTTCTCCAGTTGCTTGTCAGTGAGATCTCTTTGCACCAGCCCTGATTTGGCTTTTGCTTGATGCTTCTTCAAGCAAATAGCAGATCCTGATGCCACGCCCTGGCTTGCCGGAAGACCGGAGCTTCATCCCAAACTCTGAATTACTTGGTGTTTTTTACATTTTTCTATGCTCTGGTTTTCTTTCTCATAATTGTGGTAGGTGTGCAGGAAAGGAAAAGACCTCTAAGCAGGCTCTGGGCTTTGGGCTGAGGCTTCCTGTGTGTCTTGAGGAAGCTCCAGCAAATATCTTCTCCCAGGTTAACAGCAGCAGGAGGGGGACCCATGAAGAGCTCTGCCATAGCCTGGCAGCACTGCATGACCACAAGCAAATCACCTCCCTCCTACGCTTTCCTTCCAAAATTTCACCAGGCTGACCCTGTTTGTCCTGCTGTGTCAGTGCTTCACCCAGCACCCTGCCTCAGCAGAAATAGGTGTGGTTCTCATTAGCATATGTTAGTTAGCTGCTTTTAGAGACGTGGCTTTTGGTCACCAGTCACGATTGCATCTGTTTGGCGTCTGCACTGGGAAGCACTGGGGCCAACGCTGATGATCTCCATAACCCCTGCCTGCAGGTCTGGGCAGGAGGAGGAGGTGAGTTCATGTCTGAGGAGACTGACCTGTCCTGATGGTGATGATATCTGAGGGGCAGAGTCCCCTGTCCTCCTCCAAAGCCACAGAAATGAGAGAGAACTTCTCTTGTTTGACAACAACTTAACCATTCCGGAGTCATGAAGGTTGCATGGGTGTGGGGTGAAAGGCAGCAGGCAGAAGGGAAAGGCCTTGCTCACAAGAATGAACAGAGGCAAGTCAGATACACACAAACTACAACACTTTTATGCACACGTTGTCCGAGACCTGGCAGCCATGAATGCTCCTGAATGGATGTGGAGCCATAAGGCTTTGTGAATGAGCAGATAAAGAAGGGACAGGAGTATTTATTAAAACAAACAAACGAATAACAAAAACCCAAACCAAAAACAAACAAACTCCAAAGTGGGATATAACGATCAAGCCAGGGGTGAGAATGTGCAATTTCTTAAACTGATTTAGCTGAAAAACGTCAATATACTATGAAGACAAATAGAACGTTTTGGAAGTTAAAGTGTGACTTTCTTAGCAGCCCCTGAAACAACAGTGACAGCAGCAAGACACGAAGAATAATTTGTTCCTGATTTCTCAGAAGAAATTATGGCAGCGTTTAACTCCCAGACATCCCAGCCACAAACAGAAATAAAAGCAGTTACGGTTGTGTGTGCCTGCAGCAGAGAGGATGCACACCTGGTGAGATGTGATGAAAGCTTCCCCATGCCCACACAGCAGCCCCAGGGAAACAGTAGCTTGCCATTCCCTAAGCAGGTCACTATGGCACGAGGCTTGTGTCACCCTGCCACGCTGAATTTCCTCCAAAACCTGTCCCAGCTTTGCAAATTGAATGGATGCAGGCTGAACACAGCTTAACACTACATCTGCCACATGCTCTGCACTCCAAACCCCACCACCCCATAAAACCTCCTCTCAGTGGAAATGGCACCATGGCCCCAAAGCCTAACAGCAGTGCAGCTATGGGATTTACCCTGCTGTCTGCCAAGACAGTCATGGGAGTGTTCACTAACACTCCAAGGGATCAAGGGCAGTCTTGGATCTTCCTCTGGGCAATGTTCATCACCTAAACTTAGTCCTCAATTGGCTCCTGACCTACTTAATACTATTGTGACTCATATTAGGAAGGTGAATTGCTATTTGCAATTCAATTGTATTTGCACTGATATCCTTATCATTCAGTCTGGGAGACTTGCAAGAAGACTTGAGTTCAGTCTCACAGACTATCTTACTGCTTCAGACCAAGGTACAGGATTCTACTAAAAATATGAAAAGTCTAGTAGAGGTATTTCATCTCTTAAAACAAAACTTCTTTGTGAGTACAAAGTAGGAGGTTTTCAAAACTCCTCAAAAGGCTGATAATAGACCTCATTTTAGGTATAGACACTTAATAGGAATGATGACTAAATGTGGTTAGGAGTGAAATGTCACTCACTTTTCTTCTTCTCTTTAACAGCTCCATCCAAATATTTTTTGCACCTATGATGTGTTAGGTTGGTTTGCCTATGTGCACCTAAAGAACATGGCCTGGAGTGGAACACCTCTGTTTTCTGTCATGACATTTATTCTGCATTCATATATTTGCACCAAATAATGAAAAAGAATTAAAACCAACCCTGTGATGGTTTTATACTCTTTTGTGGTCAGGGATGAGCAAGAAAAAAGTGTTTCTCTTGAGAGAGAGGGAAGAAGGAGTTAAGCAGTTTCAAAACAAGCTGGGCACAACTGATGTCAGATTTTTGTCTTACAATGGCATCTATTTGCTTTCCCAGCAACCAGTATATGAATCACTGGGAACTGCATTGTTCCAGGAATAGTGGAAGGTGCCATGTATTTTAGGAGAGGATAGATTTTCTTACTCCTCCTCAATGGCAGGAAACTCCTGTTTATTCAGTAACTGCAGAGAAAAATCCAAGTAGAAACTCCAGAAAAAACCCACAACTGTTTTGTTGGATTTTGTTGGTTTTATTTATTTAACTTTTGCTTCCTTAGTGTCTGTCTTTGAAGGAATTGGCCCAGCTCTACTCTCTGCACATTCCTAGTGTTGCTGTAATCATGTGTCCTCCACATAAGATTAAAAGCAAATCATGAAAACTATGACTGTCCTCTCAATTTTCTGAAAGCCTCCCCTGGACATTCTAAAAAACTGCAGGGGAAGAAAAGCAAAAATCCTGACTGTTTTTCCATTTGGCTATTTTGAATGATTACAGATACGAGGACTTACAGCAAAGTTAAGAAAACAGAAAATCTACTAAGTTTAAAAAGAAACTTAATGCTGAACTTGCTAAAACAGACCTGCTGACTGAAAATAAGTTCTTAGTGTAGCCACACTCGGTTCACATGCATTTTTATTAAAGTCCCTGAGCAGTTTCTGCATTCATTTTCATGAGGTGGCAGCAGGTAGGGACCCGGCTACACCTCGGATGAGCAAAAGCAAACTTAAATTAGTTCCAGGTGTCATTTCCAAATTTGGAACACATTCCAGAGAAACAATTCTAGGCTGTAATGCCACAGTGCTTTTCAACTCCCAGCTAAAAGCACGACTTGGGTTATTTTTATATCTTCTTTGGGAGAAAAAAGTCACAGGGAGCTGCCTTCCACCTTGGCAGAGGGAGCTGGCAGCTCTGAGGAGCATCAGAGCACAGAAATACAAGTACTCACCTGTCATCAGCGTGTAGTAATTTGGGTAAGAGAGGCTAGGGAAGTCTGGGGTCATGTAATCCACCTTCACGCCCATGTTCACGATGTCCCGAAAGCCGGGCAGACCCTCCAGCTCGCTGTCATCAATGTAGTCGAAGCGAAAGCCATCGAGCAGGAACACCAGGAGCTTGCGGTGGGCCGATGAGGCGGCGGGGAGCGGCAGGAGGGCGCTGAGGGCAGCGGCCAGGAGGGCGGCGAGGAGCCTGCGGCTCTCCATGGCAGGCGGCAGCGAGGGATCTGCGGCAGCTCCGGGCCGGCCCTGGCGCTGCTGTCCCCCTCCGCCGCCAGCGCCCGCGTTAAAGCGACAGCGCTGCCCCGCGCCGCGGGCGGGGGAGGTCACAGGTTAATTGCCGGCAGATGATTAACCTCCAGCTGAGGGAAGAGCTTGGGACTTCCCAGCTGCAGGAAAAAACGCTCCGCAGCGATGGGGAGCACACAGCATAAGAGTAACTGGAGCCTCTCAGGACTCCGCAGCCGCTCCCGAGCGGGGCGGGGGCGCCGCCCCCGGGCGCCGGCGCGGGCT
>VWZP01008835.1:2164251-2234804 GCA_013396995.1 Dicaeum eximium | reverse complement strand
GGGCGCGCTGCCCGCTGGCCCTGGCTCGGAGCGGCCCCGCCGCCGGCCAGCCCAGCTCCCGCCGGGGCTGCGGCTCCCCGGGTCTCGCAGGGAGGGGCTGCAGCCTTTGAAACACAGCCTCACGTCGCCAGCAGCGCCAGCGCGGGCTGTCTTCGCATCTCTCCGGCAGTGGCTTCCCACAGAACTCAGTGAGATTAAGACAAAGCATGTCCCCAGTTGGGAAGTGCAGTACGTGTGAGCTGAGGTCCAGCATTTCGATGGCATGGCGGGACCGCAGAGCTCCAGCTAAGCAGGCGCTCCTCTTTCTACCTGTTTGCGACTCCCTGCAAAAGTCCCTGTCCTCTCGGTTTCCTCTGTGCTGCCCTGGGACTAATCCAGCTCCTGATGGACCAGCAGAAAAATCTAGCTTCAGCTAGATAATAATTGATACATTTATTTTCTGACTGTTGGTATTATTTAGATATTCAGTGCTGAATGATGCTTAATTTCATATTAAAAACAAAAAAGTGTTCACATTTGAGTCATTAATCACCACCAGGTTCTTCTCCTTTACAGAAATCTAATGTACCTCTAATGAAGTGCCAGCATCTGTTGTACACCATAACTGCACTTTACTTGCTTTACTTAATTTCTTTTTCCCAAATAAAAGAATTTCATAGCATTCATAACATTGTCTAACTGTGGGAAATGCTCTTTGCAGGTGTTTCCACCTGGGCAAGGTTGCCATAGCTGGCCACCCCCCCAGCGTGGGCATCTGAACTTCTCCTTGATCCTTACAAAACTCCCCATTGCACATTGAGCACATGCAGTTACCTCTTACCAAATACTGGGCTGATGCAAGCTCAGCAAGACAGCTTTCAGTCCCATTTGCCCCAAACATTTATTTACCCCTTGCAAACCCCCCTCGTGTCCTGGCTTGCCCTTTGCACAATGTTGTGCTGGTGCCCATGAGCCAGAGCTGCTGCCTGCAGGTCACCACTCCCAGGGCATGGCTGGAGACGTGCTGTCCGTGCTCTCCTCCCACAGGGCTTCCAGCTCAAGAAAGAAGATGCCCTGTCAGGGAAGGGGTGCTGAGATTTTCTGTAGGAGGTAGTCATTCCAGGAAGGTGGAAGAGGATGGAGTAGGAGTGCAGACAAACAGAACTGCTCAGGCCCTTCAGCTGCCTGTGCTTGTGTTCACCTTCTCAGTAAAATTCCTCACACTTCCTCCCTATCAGTGGACTAAATGCACTCTTCATGGACATCTCTCTCTCTGTCATATGCCCAGCCACTTCTTTTTCCCCTTTGTTTTTCATCTGCCCCTTTTTCCATTCCTATCTTGCAGTCCAGCACTTGGGACATACCCCCACATCAGTTAAACCTGAGTCAAGGACTTGGAGCATTTCTGAGCTCCAGCTCAGGGATCTTTAAAGCAACATAGGGAATAGCCATTCAGGGCTTTATCCTTGCTTTCAAAGCCTTGCATTGCTAGCTATCATCATCCTGACAACTTTAATTCTATGTTTTGACTTTTCTTATCTTGCTTGGCTGTAGTTAATTTATTTTCTCCCAGTGCAGCAGCAGTTTTCTCAGCAAAAACCAACCCAGGGTCACACAGCTGTGCCGCACCTCGTGTCAGAGACGGCTGAGCCCTGGGGCCATCCATAAAACTTCCTGCCCATGAGAGGGAAATCTGGACTGCGGTGCCCTGGGATGATAAAAGGTCCTGGTGCCCTGAGCGCAGACCCTGCCTGGGAGACACAGGTAGCACTGGCATGCCCTAGCCTGAATGTTGAAGGAATACACCCAACTCCTGCCAGGCAAGGGAAAGCCACAAGGCTGCGTGACCGGGCAGTGGGTCCGTGCTCTGCGGCGTCCCAGCCTGTGCAAGGCTGCCTGCAGGGATGAGCCTGCAGCTGCACACCAGGCTGCTGGCCGACGTGACAGCCTGGGCAGCGGCGTGGGCACTGCCTGCCTGCGGGATGGCACGTGCTGCGTGTCACCCATGGACAGTCACCAGGCTTCTCAGCCATCTCCAGACTCCACGGGGTCTCAGCCGGGGATCTGCCACTTCATCCACCTCCTGAGGGGAATATGCACATCCTTCTCCTGTTGCCTGTGGCTGGACTCCCAGGATGGGAAGTGGCCCTTCAGAACTTGTGTTCAGAGACAGCATTTCTACTAGTGCTTACTATGAGTTTTCACTATAGCAAAAACTGTATGTTATGGGCTTGGAGCCACCTGTAGTGTCATGTCTTGGCCAAGCCACTGTGGTAATTTATTATGTTTACACTTATGTTGAATTAACGCAAAAACATGTCCAGAAATGGAGAGGAAAATATTATTATGCACCTCTTGGCAGACTCATGAGGTCATTCATGTTGATGTCTTAGCTTGTCCTCTAATGTGTGGCCTCTGGTCTTACCAGCAAGGCTCAGCAGGAACAGCAGGTTCTGCCCATGAAGGAATGGGATAATACAGGAGAGACAGTAAAGTGTCTGAGATGGACTCTCACCTTGAAAAGATGACCAGGTTTTTGAGGTGGTTAGACCAAGAAGCCAGGCTTCCATCATGAGATGGTACAAAATACATATCTCCTTAACATTTTAAGGCATCAAGAAATAAAGCCTTCCTTTCAAAAGGGCTGCAATCTTGTATTTAACAGCCCCTTAAGAGAAAGCTCTATCTGAGCTGACAGAGTGGCACGAGCAACAATTGGTGCAAGGTACCAGAGCTCAAAGTCTGCCTGAAGAATTGGAATTTACAGGTTTCCACTCAACAAATAAGAGTAAGGCCTGAGAGGGGTTAAAGGACTGGTGAGCCATGTAACCATGATGCTGTATAATACCAACTTGTGTTTTGACAGACAATCCCCCTGAAGAGTGGGACTGGAGCCAAACAGTCTCTAGCTTGGCAGAGACAGATCCTAGCAATACATTTCATTCATGCCAAGCAATGTTGATTTGCTTTGGTTCACATTCATTTGTAAGCACCCTGTCTGCACAAAGACCCAGATGGCCGCGGAGACTCCAGCACAACAATATTTTGATACAAATGCTCTTACAAAAGCTAACAGAGCCTGAGCTGGTGTCAGGGGACAACAGTCCTCACTAGTTAGCTGTTAGACAGGGTTTAGGAAGAAGCATGCATAAAGGAAAGAAAATCCCTCAACTCAAATTGAAAGGGAGGAGATACCCCATTCATCCAAAATTGTTTGAGAAAAGATCCTCAACCACTTAGATTGTTCAAGAAATCATCTTGGCAAAAACTCTCTCCAGGATCCTTGAATTTATCCTTTTTTTCCCCCAGTCCTACAGAAATCACAAACATGACAATAGAAATGAAAGAAAATTCTCTGGGCTCACACCAGTAGCTCAATCTGCCTTGTCAGATGTACCAGCCTTCCTGGCAATGCAACTCTATCTCTGCTCTCAGCTCCAGGAGTACATGCAAGAACAACAGCTGCTAAAATAAAACATCCTTTCCCTTTTCCGCAGTGAACTAGAACATCTAAGAGGAAAACTTGTCCTTCTTTCTCTTCTGAAAGAAAGAAAAGAAATCATAACATGACTCATTGACACCTTGTTATTCCTTTTCAGTTCCTGTTCTCCTTCACACACAGTAGTAGTTGAACACTTTGGCCAAAACAGCCTGACTAGTTTGGTTGCTTCTTTTCTGTCATTAGAGAAGAAGGCAGGCACATCCAAACATAAAAGCCTTAAGCTGCTTGCATTTCTTTGAAGAAAAGGGTTTGTGCCAGGCTGAAGTTTTAATTCTGCTGGTCTAAGGTTCTTCCTCCTCTTCTCCCTGCCAAACCCAAGATAAAAAAGTCACAGGTGGCACTAGCCCCTCTGCTGACTTCCACAGAAAACCTCTGGCAATATGTGTATCAGCCTTCTGAGCTGACAGAAGGTGTTACCTTGGTAGAAGTCATTGGCTGCAGGAGTTTAGTATCAGTTTCTTTGCTCCTGCCATGTGCATTCTCACAAATGCTTCTGCATGGAGGCATGCATTAGGCAAGGCATCTGCTGCTCCTTCAGTTCTTCCTGGATGACACTTTATGTCAAGTCAGTTATTTCTGTGATCTTGTGGTATGCAGTAGTTCCTTCACCAGGAATTCAAGACATAAGAAGTGGGTTGCTCTTGCTGTCAGTCATGTACAGATGTATATGATAAAGTCACACACTTGTTAGCTACAGAGCATTTCAAGGGCAGAATCTCCAGCTTTCCTGGAGAAAAGCAGTGATCTTTCACTGTTTCTTGAGGCAAAGCTTTCCTCTAACCTACCTATCTGATATACAACTTGCCTTACTGAAAACACTCACATGCTGAATAAGGAGTACATCAAAGTGGGACAGTGACCACCCTGATTGACAGCCAGGGGCTGTTTAATGCTCTTTGAAGTGCCTCAATGCAGGCAATTGTGGTGCTTAGAGAGCACCTCTCCAAGCCTCTTACTCTGTCCTTCACTGCAACAGTCACAAGTCATATCAATAACTTTCCTAGTTGAAGAATATCTCTTGGAGATGAACAAATTGAATGAACTAGTGGAGACCCCTCAATGGCTCCCAGTTTCCTTGCAAGGAGCTGCATGGGCTTGGTGCATCATTGTCAGCACTGCTCTGTGAGTGCTCCCTGGCAATGGCCTCCTTGGGGAACAGGTTATGCTTTCATTAAGTGTAACTAGAATGAACAAAGAGGGTGGCTCTTTGCACCATAGCACTATTTGGGTGTGCTAGGCCTTTTCCCTGGAGACCCAGCCTGTTAAAAGCATAGGTGGGACAAATTCACAGGAAGAAAGTGCACCCAGGGCTGGTAAACACAAACAGCACAAACCCCAGCCATCCTAGAACTTTATGTTCTTACAGAGGGTGAACAAGAGTATTTAATCAGTGGGAGAACCATTCAAGTGTTTTGCTTAATACCTCTCTTAACCCAGTGTTACATGATCACCACCCAGACCTCCAAGAGCACCTTCTCTTAGTGGTTTCTCTTGGGCAGTAATTGCAGCTCACTCTCAGCCACTTTACACGGGTATCTGAGCTGCTGCAGTGGACACTCATAGCCGAGAACAGAAGAAACGGGTTGGGGAGCCAGCAGCAGGGGGGACATGTCTCCCAAAGGATGGAACACAGTCAGTGCTGCCTGATGTCAGCCCCCTATTTCAGCCAGCTGCTGCCCAGCAGGTGAGGCTGCACTTCTGCATGCCTGAGGTGGGAAGGAGAGGATGCAAATATCACTTCAAATACGCTCCTGAAATAGGCCCCCAAGTAAAAGCATGTTTCATATAGCGAGTGTGGGGTGGAATAACAATTTTGACCTGAGCCCTGCAGAGCCATGGAGGGTTATGAATTACTTCCTAGTGGTCGTGAAGGCAATTAAGGAAAATAAACAGTTCACCAGTGGGCTTAAACTCACTACACAGGGAACCTCTGTCACTGAAAGATACGTAGGAGCTCAGGTCAAGAGACACTGGGAAGTCTGCAGCAGCCAGTGGCTGCGTGTGACACAAGACCACCTCCTCCCTCACCCCATGATGGTCAGCCTGAGCACAGGACTGTCCAGCTCAAGGGGAGGGTGTCATTTTCTTGGACTGAAACTAGTCTTCAACCCTTCCAAAGAATTTGAGTTTTGCTGGGATATCAACCCATCTCCACCACCACTATTTCCCCAACATTTATAACTCACATCTCTGCAACATTTCTACTTAATTAGCCCAAGACTATGCTTGTCTGAACATCAGTGTTCTGTAACACAGGAGTTTTTATCTCATTGAGGAAACCTTGTGCAACGTATTTCTCTGTTGAAGTCAGAGAAAAGTTTGAAAGATAGCAAAACCAGACAGTCAGTCCTAAGCACCTGGATACTGTATATTGTACTTCATCTGTCCTGTGTGGTCATTTCTTGTTTGTCTGGGGACTGTGGTGAAGGATTTTACTGCTATTGTAGAAGCAGGGGTCAGCATGTAGTGGTGTGAGTGGGGATGAAAACTTGGCCAGCTAAGCAGGTTGATCAAGATTATTTAATTTAGTATAAAAATACAAAACTATACCCAGCCAAATAAAGTAGGTGTTCCTAATCCTGCTGTGCCGTGACACTCACATGTTCCTCAGGACTTGAACTCAACACATCCATTCATATGCCCCTGGCTCCTCCTAGAAAACAACAGGGTATTCTGCACGTCCACCACAGTGCTGTGCCTTGCACAGCAGCTCCTGCTAGTTCATGATCTTGCTTCAGCATCAGCCTTAAAAGATGAAAGTTTAAGTTGAACAATCTTGCACAATCTTACAACCATCTAGTGCTAGTCAAACATAGACCTATTTAAGCAAAGTATTTGGGTTTCAGATTTTCCCATTAAATGAGGGGTAATTTGAGAGATTAAAATATCTGGCAAATAAGTATTCCAGTGCCTACTTTCCAAGAACAAAAAAATATTCTATGTTTGATCTTTCTGCTAGATTTCTACATGGAGCACAAAGAGACTTAAAACATTAGCTTGAACTTAGTATATCTACAAAATAAACTATCCAGGTCTAGCATAAAATGTCATTTTAAAACTCAAAAATATTTGGCATCCTTTATAGCCCAGAGGTTACAGGGAGTTCAGCTTTAACTTTTGACATTAGTGCTTAAGAACTGAGGGAGTTGAGCTTGCATCATGATCTAACAAAGAAACATGCCTTTATTCTGGCAGTAGTTATTTAAGCTAACCTGAGAATATTTATAATTAGGTGCCAAAGGCTGGCTTCTGACAGGCTGCCTGCAGCAAGCATGCCCTGTGCTGCAGAGACTTTGCTGCCTACAGCTGCCCTTGCTTTTTCTCGTGTGCCACTGCAAATTGTCCATCTTGGCTTTCATATTTTTCATCTCATCAGTCCTGGCTTTTCATTACTCTATCTTATTCATTAGTAAGGCTATGCTGGAGCCAAGGCTATGCTTGAAATCCTCAACTGGATGACACATTAAAGTCTCAATTTGGCCCATTGTTCAGCAACTAAGAGTGTCTGGTTCTCATCTTGCTGACTGCTGAGTCACCCCTGGGGAATTCGCTCCCACAGAGAAGAGACAGCTGTTTTACAACCCAGCCACAGTTCTGAGTAAAGAAATATTCACATGATATCTGTTTCCCAGCTTTGGGTGTTTCTCCATCAACAAGCTACAACTTCTCAAGCAAAGCCTTATCTGCATCAGATTTTCTTACAGGTAAAGTCTCATCTCTGTCTAAGCACCACGGATGACGTCCTTCCCCATAGGAAGGCACGGTCAGATCTTGACATCAGAATCAGCATTACTTTCTCCCACTGGCTGTGTGCTCAGGTTGGGAAATCCTGACATATTACTTATGGCTGGAGCTGGTCTCAGTGATGGCAGGAATCTTTTATCTGAGGACAGGAGCTAGAACAGCCCTCAGTCCCAGGGTATCTGATCTGATTTTTCCATCTGACTACTTAGAGGTCTCTGTCTGAGACAAATTCCCTTGATTTCTGTCCTCATTATCTCTTACTGCAAGTCAAAGTAGACTTCAGCAGGATTTCAGTGGGATCTGGATGTTGTAGATAGGATGTTTAGTCTGCTCTGATTTCACTATGCCACATCTGCATCCTATTTCTGTTACCTTGACTTTGTGCCTTTGTATTTCTGCTCTTCTCCACAGTACTGAGATTTATAATCATATCTTCCAATTCCAGCAGTGAAGACAGTCTGTCATTTGACATTCTTCTGCTCTCTGTCCAGGCCCTTACCATACACTTGAGTGAAATCATACCTTCTTTTCCCTGAAATATGCCCCCAGTGTGGAGGATCCTATTTAGTGCTATGTAAAAATTATTTTCTCTTTGTATGGATATCCTGAAGTCAATATGGTTTCAATCAATCTCACCTTTTCCAGAAAGCCACAGTTCATGCTGCCAGGAGAAGCTGAAAACCTGAAAGGTCCCTGGTTTCCTTTTCTCCTTCTTTTGTAAATGACTCTGTATTCCTGGGGCCATCTCCTGCCTGTGGAGAGACCTCCCTGCAGCCAAGGGGATCCTGCTTGTCCTGCTGTTTCACACATCCTCTGGTGGCCCAGCTTTTCCTCTAGCCCAGGTGAGCCCATCTGGACACGGGCAAACAAGGGGAGCACGTGTGACATGCGTCTGTATGCGCACGCTGTCACTCCTTCTGCCTGAGCGACTGGCCACTGCCCTGGGCTGCTCTGCAGTGCTCCCTTCAGCTGGACTGACTCACAGAAGTTAAAGCTGCAGGTAGTTTCATGGTTGTCTTTGAGAAGAAGCTAAACAAAGTTCTGATTACCTGAAGTGAAGAGAAATAAAGAGTAGGAAGGCTTACTTCTTCTTGGGCAGCCACCACCCAGGGGATCCCAGAAGTCACAGAAGGAAGGCTTTGCATTCCTTCTGAGAGGTGTTTTTCTTCTGGTAGCCCTCCAACATCAGCTGCCTGATCTATATCACCTGTTCAGGGGGCAAGGAAGGTTCTCATGAAGCCAAATCACCCCAGGCTCTTGTTTCCCCATACTGTTCCCTGTAGCTATCCCTGAGGCTGACACAGGGCAGGGCAGGGAGGAGTGGGTGGGCTGGAAGGCACCACGCTGGCCACCCACAGAGAAGTGGGTGAAAATGTGCCCTTTCTCCTGCTCAGGATAATCAGTAAAAACTTTTCTTTGTCATCCTTCCTCGTTTATCACCAAAACAAAGAGCACACAAAAATGGCACATGCATCATGACAAAATGACGTGCTCCCACTGCCACTTTAAGTAGGCACCACAGAAAGCCATGGCAAAGTAGTTCATGTTCCCAAAGTTCATTTTCATCTTGTTTCCAGGGAACCCTGTGCTGTGCCCGTGAGTGATGGAGGCCACAACTGTTTCTTTCTTTTGATATACCATGTCAGAAGTAGTCAGCCCAGTCCATCCCCATCCTTTTTGAGTGAAAACCTATTTGAAAAAATGGCTTCTTGTTTGCCACAGGTCAGGGCTGACCAGGACTGTGGTACTGGGCTCTGGCTGCACCCTTTTAGGTATGTCCCTGGCCACCTCCCATGCACAGGAGTGGAAAGGCATGGCTAAGGCCACATAGGCAGAGCAGAGGCAGCTGGTGGCCCAAAGTGGAAAGCATGGATGTTTCCTCCAGCACCAGTCCCCTGGGGCAGCCTGACGCCAGCCAAGCTCTTTGCTCAGTCTGTTTTAATAGCACGTGGCTCATATTTTCTATGTTTTTCCTCCTGACATTATGCTGATGTGTTAATCCACAGCATGGCAGCAAAAAACGTCTGAGATTGCCTGCAGTGCTGTCAGCTGCTGGAACTGGACACCCTGTAATAACCTCCAGGGCCAATGGCCCTCTGCCGCCAATTCCCAATAAGGACTTGTTTTCCTTGGCATGGCCAACACGTGCAAAACCTCATTCTGATGGTTTTTTGAAAGAGAAAATAGGTGGCAAAGTGCTTAGCTCTTTCAAGGAAGTTTGGAAACGATGGAGAGCAACCATGTGAGCACTGAGTGTGGTTGTCCAGCTTCCAGCACAGAGTTGTAAATCATCTCCTGAATGGCTGTCACAAGCACACCAGATCACAACAAAGAAGCTATTTTTCTTTCATCAGGACTGCTCTCAGGATGCAACACCACTGCTAATGCATTTAGCAGGTGCAAGAAACATTTGAAATGTATATACTTTTTTTCAAAGAAATAAGGTTGAGAGCTTGTTTGCTCTGCTCATTTGGAGTTTGGCTTATTTTGTTATACTCCCCCACAGCTGCAGTTTCCTCCACAAGCTGGAAATGGTTGCACCAGCTCAGAAGCAGCAGAATCTCAGGAAAAACAGGAATATTTCCAGTTCCACAGGCAGGGATTTACAACATACTTTAAGGGAGCATCTCAAACGGTGTCCACCCTGGCTGGACTGGAGAAGTATTGAGGTCTCCACACCTGGGTGTGAGGTTTAAATCCAGGAGATGGTCCTTTGCTGTGGAAGCACAGCCTGTGCCAACATGCCCTCCATGCTCTGTGCACAGTATTGGAGTTATCCACTCCCTTCCCTGGGTGAAAGAGTCAGTGTCACTGTGGCTGACACCAGCCTGAGTCTCTCTGATGTGGTTTCCTCTCATCTGAACGCTGGCAGCCCACGTTGCCCCTTGCCAGTCACTGAGCCATTTCCCAGGCACTTTCTTGTGCCCAGCACCTCCAGCATCCTCCATGGCTCTGCTAGGCTGGACAGGTGATTTCCACTTTCTGTTCTCCTTTGGGAGCTAGTATTGCACAGGGGTCAGGCACATCCCTTGGGAGTGTCATGGGGTACCACTCCCTGCTCATTCAGTCCTCATCAGCACAGCACTGCTGCCATGGTGGAATATGCCACAGGAATCACCTACAAGAGGTAGATTGGACCAATACTTTCTAAATATGAATCACAAGCATGCTATTTTAAAATGTGTGACATGAGCATCTGTCAGCAAGACCCTGGATGAATAGTAATGAAAGATACATTGCATGAGCCATTAATTTTTTTCCTACTGATGACACTTGAAGCACATCTGAAGCCAAAGACACTGAAAGGTGAATGTTGCTCGTACCCCAGTGTGAGACATTTTCTTTAGAAAATTGTCTGTGGGTGGCACAGCACTGCTGCCACCAGCCAAAAGGTAAGACTCAAAAGTGCCCTGGAAGCAAGTAGCACTTCCAAGCAGACAAAACACTGGACTGAGCAACTTCATCTGTGGGATATTGATCAGAGGGGCTTGGAAAAGCTCTTCTGAAGAAGAGAAGCATCAGTCTCTGAACCAAGTTCCATTCTGGATAGCCCATAGGCAGAAACTCATTATTACTCATCCAAAGTCAATTTTTATGTGGCCCTTGTGCAGCTGCTAGTATGCCTTTCCTCAAAACAAGAGCATTACATGGTTTTAGGAACTGTGAAACCACTAATGCTTTACAGCACTCACTCTAAAATAATACATTGTAAAAGAGAAGTGGGTTTTATCTTCTTATTTTGAGCCAACACACCAGATTTAATAATTGAGATGTGGCCTCAAAACAGTCCCTTCTGCTGTGGTTTGACATGGCAGAGGCAGTGTTTGCCCAAGTGGGTACCTCCAGCAGCAGCTGGCTCAGGAAAAAGGCTTCTGGAAGAAAAGTCTTATTCTTCAAGTGCTATGATGGCCCAGGTATCATAGGAGAGGGTTATGAAACCCCAGACCCTTGCTACTACTTGATGTATATAGTTTGTGCTATGTCAGACCATTTTCTCCCTAGAGGATCCACCATCCAAACCCTCAGCACTGTGGCTGAGCCAGGAGGAAACCTGTCACTAAAGGATGCTTTCAGTAACTGCAGGTGTTAGGCTTGTTCCTCTCCAGAGGTTTGTTTCCAGTGGCTGTTTCTACATACCAAGATCAACTCTTTGCTATTTTGGTTTTGTGTTGGGGAGACAGATTGTATTTGGTGAGATGGCAGCAATGTGGCCATGAAGGTAAAGAGAGGGTCTGTATCAAACATAAACAGTGGCCATAAATGCACATATGCATTTATGCATATATTTGCATAAAATAGATGAATATATTTGAATACTTCATGAAGTAAAATACAGTATAACTAAAACAATATGAGGGACTATTTTGTCCTTAAATAGGCCATAGTTTAATATAAAGTATCTCTGTGTACATTCTGAAGTTCAAGTATGTGTACAGGCCAAACAGTTTATGGTTCTACAAGATTCCCTGCACCATCTGAGCTTAAGTTTTAATTCCCTGGTTGTCTGAAATGGGATATCTGATGGGAAATCTGACAAGAAAGACCACATAGTTAAAGGTTAAACAGCAACAGGAAACTTCCTGGGGAAACTTCAATGGCAGGATGCCTGCTCTGTCAGGATGATAAGATCTGCTCCCTGACTCCATCTGACCCTTCTAGCAAAGCCAACTTCAGCATAAACACTATGGACTTCGACCAACAGGACCTAGGAACTCCTCTCGCATAAGAATCCCTCCCAGTTTTATAGGGAAAGTAAAGCACAAACACATTTTCCTCTTCCTTCACATATTTATAAGCCTGAAGTCTGCTTCTGCAACTTCAGATAAGATGCCTGTTACAACTTTTCTTTTTTTTTTTTTTTTCTGACTGTACCGTGTGGAAAGGTCAGAACAGATCTAAGTCAAAAATAGAAAAACACAGGTGAAAGGTGACACAGGGTGATAACTGTCCAGCCAGTGAACAACTGGAAAACCCCAGACCCAAAAATAACCATTGGAACAGGTACATAGACTGTGAGGGTATAAAAGCCCAGGGATTCCTTTGTTTGTGGTCCCTCCCTGCAGCCACCAGGGCTGAGCTGCTCCTATTGCTGAAATTATCTAATGCTATCTAATGCTCAATTATCTAATGTTTCCCCCCTGCTGAAATCAGACCCCTGATGCTCTGCTGCAGGAAACCTAGGGTAGAGAAGTTTCCTTAACAGTATTTATTTCCACTTTTGAGTGCTCTATGATTATTTTCGTCGGTCTTTAATGGAGCAAAGATACTCGCGGGCTTATGGGTCAGGTCTCTAACCAGATTAAAAGTACCAATTCAAAAAAACCCTCTTCGTTCTTCCTTTCAGCTCATGTTGGGAGGAAAGGCGCAGTCCATGCCGACACTAGATGTCAGCCCAAACACGCGAGTGCTCCTGCTCCGAGCCGCAAACCTTCCTGCAGCTCCATGGAGGAGCTGCCCGGGAGAGCCTTCACCCCGCAGGGAGGGGAGCTGCCACATCCCGCGTCTTGCACAAAGTCCCCTTTTAAATAAACACGCGTTTATACATTTTAAAGGGTGTTTCTGCCCTTGTCCTAGGCTCGGCAGAAGGTGGCTGGCATCTCCTGGATCCCATTAGCTGCACTTTCCCTGCTGCCCGCTGTCCCCGCCTCCCGCAGGCTGGGGCTGGCCCGGAGGATCCTGCCAGGGAGGGCTGACAGCTGCGAGGTTCCATTGGGAAGGAAAGCAGCTGTGACTGCTACCTTGAAGCAGCTACGAGCTGTGGGCTCTCCTGAGCTTAGACTGAGACGGGACACTCTGGGTTTTACAGTGAGTGAAATCAGTGGCAGGGAAACAGCACTCACCAAGGTACTTTTTGCAAGTAGTTTAAAGCTTCATTAGTGTTTTGGTTTTTTTTTTTTTCTTCTCCTCACAGCATTGTTGTCCCAGAATGTTTAGCTCACAAGCACCAGTTACCAAGGCTAGTGTTGATTGAAAACCTTGAGAGAAAAACAGAAATTGCCCAGTGAAAACGTAGCATTTCCTCATATTTCCACTCTGGGGACAGAGGCAATTTCCCCTTCCCTTGTTTAGAAAACAGCTTCCTTCTCCATTTCCCTCTCATTCTCACAAACTCACTGTCTGGCAGGCCAGTCTGGCAAGGACTGCAGGCTAGAGAGGTGAGATGCCCTTGTGGAATCCAGGGGTTAAAGGCTGGCAGTTTATACCTGTTCCTTCACCTCTGTTCCTGCTTTTCCACCCTCTGTTTTTTAAAAAATGTGTGAGAGTTTCCCTGCTCAGTGCCTGTCTTTCTTCTGTCCTGTTATGCAATAAGAGGCACTCAGAAATCACCCAGGCAAACCCAGCTGAGTTGCAGCTCCATAGGGTGCAGTGTATTTCCCATATGTTTATTTGGGACAGCCCTGGCATGGCAAGGGCTCACCATAGCAGGGATGAGGTTCCTGCATCTGAAGTGGCAGGCACAGAAAGGGCTCAGGCATCCCTGCACCCAGGCCTCCTGCTTCCTTGGTGAATTTGCCTCTCATGGAGACAAACCTAGAGAGAACTTCAAGCTCTGGCACTTTTAAAACCACCTCTTCTTTCAATGAAGGGATTTTCAGCAAAGCAAATGCAAACAACTCTGGGTCAAAAGAACGAGTATTTAAGCTGCTCCAGCGTGGTATCCTGCAGTAGGTAGCCTGTTCTGTTGGCTTAGCTGCTCGGTAAGACGTGCTTCATGGTCTGAACCACTTCCTTAAAGAACAGCTAGCTGGGTGGTGGGTACAGTTTGTTCTTGATTATCTCTGGGAAGAAGAAAGAACACAGTAGCACAACCACCCACATGCAGTGGTTTGAGCAGTGACTCTTCAGCTGCTGGTCCTTGGGTCAGCAAGGCTGGATTGCAAGCAGCCAGTGTGGAAAAGAGTGTGTGATACCAGGCAGGGGGGGGAATTGGATTTAATTGGCTGGACATCATGCCTTTCCATAGCTTGATTCTTTTATTTTTCATTTCCTTTATGAAGCTCTGCTCCTGGCCTTGATCCTAGCAACACTTCATTACACAACAACAGTTGCCATGGCCACTGAAGTGGAAGCAGCAAACAGCGCTGCTGCAGCACTGGCAGGAGCTTCTGAGGCTCCCTGGGCACACGGATTCATGGTGGGTGCATGGGTGTGCAGGTGCATGAGTGCACTGGTGCACGAGTGCATGGGGGTGGCAGTGCATGGGTGCAAGGGCAGGCATCCCACTGGGGCACAGCACCTCTCTGGTCATTCACAGGCATGAGCATCCCACAAAGGGCCACCAGCTGGGAGCAAGCCATGCCTCACAGAAAAGCTCTGATTTGAATAGGCTGAAATATTTTGCATGGGCTCAGTATGGCCACCTGCAACTTCATGCCTGCTTTAGAAATAGAGATGAGTGCTGGAAAGGGAGGGGGGGGAGCTGCAAGGATGCTCAACATGCTGCCAGTTCTCTGTGCATGTGCAAGTCATGAAGGTGATAAAAGTTGGCACTCAGGAGTTCAAGAAGTGGGCTGCTCTGAAAAGGCAGCCCACCCCTTCTGTTGGTCCTCTCTCCTGCTGTGCACAGGGCCTCTGCAGGAGTGGGAGAGATCATCTGAAGTTGTTGGGGCTCACTGGTCTGTTGTACTGCTGGTAACGTGGCCAAAGAGGAAAGCAGTGCCCAGCAGCTGCTGGCTGGGCAGCTGTAAGGAGCAAGTGAAGTCATGTGCAGTGCATACTGGAGCTGGCAGTACTCAAAAGAGGGGTTCTGCTGTGGGGCACCAGATCAAGATGTTTGCTTTTATTTCCTCACCTCCATACTGATTTATTGAAGACCCCCACAGAGAAGCTGCTGCTGGAGGTTACTCACAGCAACAAGAAGCTCTTGCTGGTGTAGCTGTGGAAATTGCCAACTGCTGTTTTCTCTTCATCCCTGCACTACTGGAGATACTGGGGCAGGAACAATGGTAGCAGACCTGCACTGGCCACTCAAGCTCACCCAAGTTTGGCGTGCACTTCTAGCCTGGAAGAAGTGAGGATTTAAATCCACCATGCAGGGGGCTGCCAGTGGAGTGGGGGCTGCACTGCCTGTCTTGCTGCTGCCCCTGTTGTAGCTGAGGTGCAACAAAAAAGACTGGTAACTTAAATCAGTGTAGTGAGACCAGCAAGAGTTAATTTTGCAGAGTTCTTTGTTACTCATGGCACATTCATTTTGTTTATGTTCTGTTCTATAAAACTAAATAGTTCCTCTCTCAGTGGTTTTAAACTCTCTGAAGAACTGCAGCACATTTCTCATCGCATTTTTACATTTGTTTGCTTGTTTCTAAAGCCAGTTCTTCCAATGTCTCCTAAATCATGTCTACTGTTGTTTGAATCCTTTCCAGTTTCTTGCTGTCTGCTCAGTGCCAAAATGAACAAAACATTCACGGTTCATAGCAATATTCACCATGACACAGAAGCAGGAGTCTTGTGCATCAGAATTTCTGGGCCTCCCCAGTCAAATAACATAAAGATTAGTGCCTTTGTGGCTGCAGAGACTGTACCTGTACAACAGGTACCTAAGATTTTCTTGGGTTAGATTTGAAATCCTCCCCTCCCCCTGCCTCATCCCCTCCCTCTTCCCCTCCCCTTCCTTCCCACCCATTCTTTTTCCGGAATCCAGGACTTGCGCTTGTTTTGAGTTAAGAACCCAAAGAAACAAAGCAAAGCTCCAGACCGTAGCTCATTGCCTGTTCTGCCATTCCTGATCTCTGCAGCATGATCCCTTACTTGGGCAGTGGTAGTGGCTCTGCAGTCTCTTAAATGTAACACCTTTTCATGGCTTCAGCCATACAGTGCCCTGAAATCTATCTCTGGTGGTTCAAAATTCCATGTGGACCTTTCAGTTGTTCTGGAGTCAGATGGGGTCCTGGTTTGTTACATTTCATATCTATTTTGTTGTCAGAGTCCCAAGAGAAGCTGTGCCCCTTACAAAATCCTGAGCAAGCTACTCTTTTGATGTGTCTTCAATCACATTTTGCTCTTCTCAGATGTCCTTAACATAATGTTCCTGAAAATCAACCTAGCTGATCTTGCCATTCACCATTAATTCCTGGAAACTGTGAAAATCAATTTTTCCTTTAATCCAAGGGTGAGAATTCTCCCCAGGCTTTCTGTCTAATCACATGTCCCATTGTGTCATGAGAAACCTGCTTCAGAGCAAGACAGTCTGTTGGCAGGCTCCTGATCACCACAGACCTTTTCTGGGGGGATGAAACACAAGGTTTCAGACACCACTGCTCTTTCTTCAGTCACCTAGGTCATATTCTCAGCTGTAGATGAAGCTCCTCAGCCACACCAACCTTCACAAGGCAGTGTCAGCTTCTGGCACACTTTGTGGCAGGGAAAGGCTGACCCATCAGAGACAGCAGCTTGGAGCAGTCCCTTCAACACACACTGAGCAAAAGCTCCATATTTTGCTTTTCTGTTAGTCTTGGGTTTCATAGCTGTTGCAGGACCAGGCAGAATTCTCTGTAAATGCTACTGTTTGCTATGTCTAATTTATTTCACAGCAAATAAAAGTGCACATGATAGTTATCCCTTCCCTCAGAGAGTAGTGTGGATTCTTAAGCCTTTCCCTCACTTAGCCAAGACTTTTCCCCTCCGCCACTTTAAATGTGACATTTTTCTCTGAGGTAGGTCTCTGACTTTAAAGCTCTGTTGGCTAACTTCGGTAAAAACCTTTTCCCAGAAGTTTGATGATGATTCACTGGCATTATCCAGAGCACAGATTCTCCTGTTTAAACAACTCACACAATTTCTGTCAGCAGCGTGTCAGAACACCAAAAATTGCCAAGCGATGACAAGCCCGAGAAGGGCTGGTGTTGGCAGAGCAAAGTTTTTTCCTGTCATGTTGAGGTTACAGGTACTTTAGTGTGTCTGTTCTGGATGCGCAGCTGTAGATCCCCTCAGGAAGCACCTTTTCTCCCCAGTGAGATCATATCAGAAAGAAGTATTGATCAGAAAAACGGTGAAAAGATTAAAGCCACATTGCAGAGCGGGGTGTTGAAAGAAGCCTCAAGTGAATGTCTGCGATTTTATTCAGGTCCTGCAGTCTTCTGCTCTTGTTTCTTTCTGTCTTCAGCTCTGCAAGTGGAAGTGACGTTCAGTGCAAACATTAGACACTTTGTTCCACATATAGCTTCACATGTAGGTGGGGAAAGGGCCAAGGCTGAATTTGTTCTCTTCTAGTCTCTATAAACAACCTGAACATCTTGCAGCTGTCAGAGCACAGACCATAACATCTCATAAACCATCTGCTAACCTTGATGTGATATGGAAGATAGAAAGACCAGCCAGTGTCTGTGAGTTGTTCTCATTAAAACATCTAATTCAAGTCAGTTTTTCTGACTGATGCAAAGTTCAGTTTTTCTAAAGCGTATACTGGTTTTGGTGTATGTCAGTGAGTCATGGGGCAGTCTCACACTCGCATGGCAAAACAAGATCTCTCTGAAAATCTTCCCATGGGGACATGCATTGCAAGAATGATCTTAACACTCTCAGCCTGCTAGGGAGCAGTAAAACAACCTTATGGGACAGTAACTTGGTTTTTGCAAAAGTTTGAGCAGCACAGCCTGAAAACAGAAGTGGTAAAAATGCTTTGGTGGAGAGGGGGATGGAAATGCCCCCACCTCAGGGCAGCCATACCTGATTCTTCCTTACACCTCCTCTGAGGGCTCTTGGAGAGGAGTTGCTGCTGCTGGGGCTGTCTCTGCTCACAAGTGGCACATTCATTTCTGTATACTCTGGTCCAAGCCATGGCACACCTACTTTGCATCTAAATCCCCTTTGTCAAAGAGCTTGCCGTAGTGCAGATCCCCATGTTTCTTCTTCCCTCTACCCTTTTGTTAGAGATAAATTTCAATTCCAGAATACAGGTGAAACAAATCCAAAGCAGCAGCTTCACTGGCATCCCTCAAAGTATCTGCAGAAACTACAAGCCAGAAAAAGTTGCTCAGTTCATGTTCTACTGAGCAAAGCTCTTGCCTCCATGACCATCACAGCCAGACTCAGACACACGTCAGGGCATGGGAAGCTTGGGCTGGCACCAAGAAGCCTATTTTTAAACTGTTTCTGCTGCATAACATAATATGAGATTAAACTGCATGATGGTTACTCCCTAATTGCTTTTGGTGAAGCCACAGGAGGCCAGAGAGGTGGGACTGGGGTGTTCTGCCACCCCTGCATCCACCCACTGCCTCCCAAGGGCTGCGGGAGCTCCATCGCCTCCGAGCTTTCGGAGCACGGTGCTGACAGTCAGACTTTAATGCCCTGCCCAAGAGCAGGTTGTTCACTTTCTAAGGCATGCAGTGGCTTTTCAGCAAGGTTTTCTGCATGGCTTGTACTTTCTAAGAAAGGAGCTGAAGCGAAGCCCGAGAGTCAAGAAGCAGCTCTGCTTACTTGCCCCAGTGACAGCAGGCACTATGTACATGCCTGGAAAAAATCCCTGCAGATCAGACAGAGATGTAAAACCCCATCACACCACTTGAGAGAGGGAAGGAGGGGTTTTTTACATTAACAGCTTGGATGAGATGTCTTTTAAACTTAGCTGAAATGAAAGGAGGGTGGGGAGTTTTTTTATTGCTACTAGAAGCATTTTTCAGTCTGCCCTAAAAATGACATGAAACTCCAATCTCAAAGTAGTTTATTTACAGGCTTGGGTTTAAAGAAATCTCTGTGTGAGGGGGAGAGGTTATTCCTCAGCCAGCAGGCAGAACTGGAGCTGGGGGGATGGCTGATGGTTCTGGCTCCTTAGGTATGAATTAGGTGGGATTGCTGTTGGTAACTTGTAGCCAGGAGTAAATATTTGGGTGAGGGAGCTATAACTAGGCATGACATCTTTTAAAATGAAGAGATGATATAACTGCTTTAAAAATTTATAGAAAGTCATTGTGGCAGCATGCTTGGAAAGCTAAAGATGGGGTAAGGCAGGGTCTTATGGTAGTATGACCTTTTGGAGAACTAACAATAAAACTGGAGTTTTGGACTGACATACTCTAATATCTATACCAACTAAAGTGGAAAGACTTCCAGGGTAATATCTAGACCTGATGAAAACAAATCAGCAGCATTTTCCACATATACTTTCATTTAAATGGAGGCAAAACTGTAAGAAGAAGGCCCCAGGGCCCTCAGATGAACACACAGCAAATGAAGCAGGTTATATCCCATTAGGTGCTGCCCGAAAATTATGGGGTTGAACTGACACCATGCTCACAGAGGCACCATCATCCCTGCCATGCTTGGCTGCCTATTTCTCTCTGTGTTCATGTGTTTACATTTCCATTTAAATTTACCTGCAGGTCTGATTTTTCCAGAGTTTTGACATATTTTGTTTTGATAGATAATCGCTACAGTCCTGTAATATGTTTTGCTTTTGGAGTCTATTAATCTGCTCCCAGCTATAATTCCATCTTAGCCTAGTTTTGTCTAAGAAACATGAAATGTTTTTTATTCCTAGAGCAACAGATGCAAATATCATCCTGAGGACGGGAAGCTTATCAAGTGCCCACTACAGTGTTTTTCAATGATATTTCAAGAAACTCTTTATCCTGAGTCTCTCTGAGAGGAGACACTGCTTTTTGATCCCTGGATCACAATGAAGTTTTACTTTATGGATGCTATGGGGGAGCATGCCATAGTTTTCATTTATTTTCCCATGGAAATTGTAACTCTGTGCATCTTTCATGGATTAGTCATATACACTACAGAAAAATGCTTGTGGTTGTCCCATTTTTTCCCCTTTTGCAATCTGAAAAGAAAGGTTACCTCTTTTGATCAAAATTGGTTTTGACTGCATCTGGGACATGCAATGATGAAACAAGAAATATCAGGGTCCTTTTCACACTGGAGCAGAGTTGGCAAGTGCCTGGTGACACCTGTGAAGTCACTGGTACCTGCTAACATGTTGTCTTCCTAGAGTTTAATAGGATTACAAGCTAGATTTGCACTAGAGTTGATGCTAAAATCTTCCTGACTTACCATTCAGCCTTACCACCCACCCACTTTTGAAAGTCCTGTGGGTGTGAGTTCCCACTGTGCTGCTCTCAGCCTTCACAACTGAAAATTTCATGAACCATTCATCTGAAGATCAGGCCCACACTTCTACTGCGCCAGAGTTTTTTGAGAGATGCGGGCACTGAAAAATATTCAAGGTGCTGTTTCTTTTTTGGGCTAGGATAAGTATGTGATATGTCATATCTAACTATCTAACTAACCACAGTGGGCGAAGAAAGCTGCACCTACTTTCATCTAATGCTTCCCTAATAACTCAGAAACTGAGACTTTAATACTTTTTTGCTAAATTTCACTCTAGAGGTAGTCTGAGATGTCCCTCTGTATTAGAAGACACTAAGAGAATGTTTCCTATAATGCCAGCTGGTAATTAATACAAATTAGTGTCAGGAAATATGCAGCTGAAACTGTTGTACTGAATCAAGCCATGCCTGCACAGATTCTAGCATGGGAACTGCTCACTGTGAGGTTAGGAAGTTCAACAGCCTTTGCTAAAAACAGTCCCTATTATTTAACTTTCGCTTCTTCTCTCAGTTTTGGGCTGATGTGATTCCAAAGAGAAGTTCCTGTTTCTTTTCTCTCCTCCCTTCCATCCAGCAGGCCTGTGCAAAGGGCTACTGGAGGGGAAGGAGGGCGAGCACACTGCGCCTGTCCTGTGCCATGCCCAGGCAGCCCCTGCACTGAGCAATACCAGACATGGGGTGTTGAGAGGGAGCCAAGCCCTGCTCCTCAGCCCTGTGCTGGCCTTGCCCTGAGAGTCACTTGTCAGCAGCCAGCCTGGGAATCAGCTGCTGTTCAGCGTGCTCCTGCTCCCTGCCAGTTCCCAGGGCCACAGGGAGCACCCCCTGGGCACAGACACCACAGCCACCCTGGCTGAGCACACGGGCACACCGCTGCCATGGAAGGTGAGGGTGCACAGTGGGAACCCTCCCCACCTTTGTCAGTAATTCCTGTGTCATGAAGCAGCATTTCATCCACAACTGCTCTGAAATGGTCAAATTATTGGTGAGGCAGTGAGATGAAATAAATCTCTGGTTAAAACTGATTACCTGTGTTTATTTCTTTGAAAAGCCTGTGAATAAGAAGACAAAAAACTGGATGCTGCCAGGTTTGTGGAGAAGCAGGTGGCATAGCAGTTAATAAATCCTGCTCAAAAGCTTCTCAACCCAGTGGTCACTTTGACTCAAGTAGGAAAGAAAGGATAGCCAAAGAGAGGGACAGAGAAACAAGGCAGTATTACCTTCCTCTCCTCCCCCTTCCCATCTCTAAGAATAGGCTTTTGGCTAAAGCTTGCAAGACTCCCCAAGTACAGGGTGCCATGTACGGCCCATAACTGACAGTGACACTTGTTTCCAGGCCCGTTTTGTCACCACAGAAATTTCTCTTGTCTCTGTTTTCTACCAAGTACTAAAAGGTACTAAAGAGAGGCTGCTGCCCTTCACACTGCAGGGACAGCCTGTGTGCAGGCACAGGGAGGCACAGGCATGAACACTGAGCTGCCAGGGGAAGGGGCTGCTGCCTCTGCCACCCCACAGGCAGGTAGGGATGCTCAGCACACACAGCTCTGCTGGGCATGGGGCTTTCTCAATCGGGCAAAGTGGGGCCGAGCTATGGCCAAGTGTCCTGCAATTCCCCCTCACTGCAGAAACAAATCCTTTCTACGCACCTGCTTCTTCTTTGAAAGAAAGTAACACTCCTCAGTGAAAACCAGACCGCAGTCTGAAAGGAAAGCTCTTTAAAAAACCACAAATATGTTTGTTGATTGCACACAGTGGGCTTTTTTCCTTTGCATGGTTGGAAATACAGACGTGCAAGACATTTGCACGCTCTGTCTCTTTGCAGAGTGCCACAGCCCGTGGTCGGGCAGGGGGCAGAATGGCAGGCAGCTCCAGAATGCTTCCAGAAGCAGCAGGGATGGGTTACACAGTGGCCCATGCTCGGCTGCTCAAGTCTGAACGCGCTGCTCGCGCCAGCTCACGCTCCCTGCCCGCCCTTCTCCGGGGAGCACCGCCGAGGAAGGGCAACTCTTGTCTCCATGTGGTGACCCGGTGACACAGCAAACCCAACTGTTGTAGGTGTCATCTGGGCTCCTGCACAGGTGGCACCAGTAATGTGTGCCCAGAGAGAGTCACTGAACACTGTCACTTGCTAATGTGTTTGTCCAGGGAACTGAGATTTAACCTGTGCCCAAACCATGTGGACACGTGATTCTGGGAAACGTGGACCTATAGGGCATGCATTACTTTCCTAGCCTGTATTTCTGACAAAATCAGAAGGCTTGTTTTATGGTTACATTATCAGGCAATTGATCTGAAGCAGTTGAAGAGCAGTACTTTTTTACACAACTTATATCTGGATGAAGAAACTCATTGCCAGGCAATATCAGAGCACCCATTTGTCTGAGGTGTGTCCATTGGGATTAAATAATCATTCAGATACAACCTTCAGGCCACAAACTCTTCAAAATGCTGATTAGCAAACAGCAGGGGGATTTACCAAGGACAAATTCACTCTGGCAAGGCAAATTCACTTGCCCTGGCTCAAATAGTCTTGTCCAAACACTTATCCAAAATCTTAGAGACAGGATACCGTTCAGGCCAGCAATCTGACGCACATCCCCGTCCTCCTGTTGTAAAAACTATGGCCTGGCTGTAATAATTAATCAGCTGGAAACAGCCCAAGCCCAAAGAACAATGTCATGGCACTGAGTACATATTTACTCAGTCAGGGAAAGCAATGAAAAAAGGAATTTCACTCCAAGAAGAGCAGAGACACCTACCAGAGATATACAAAAGTAGAATGAGAATGCGGTCTCAGTGGAAGATGTGGTTGGACTTTCACAAAACTGCTGCCCAATCGTGACAAAAATGGAGTTGAGCGCAATGCTGTTGGGCAGTACTGCCCATCTTACAGTAACTGCACCCATATTTGCAGAAGACAACCAGTTTGGCAGGATTTTAAATAGAAATGAGTTCAGAGAGGGATAATATGTCATTTTTAAAAAAAGTTTCTGAAGTATTTATGCTGGTTTTTTTTGTAAGTGTGAAGGTAGGCAGCTTGGGAACAAGGTGGGCAGGCTCTTCCCTGGATCCTGGAAAGCAGAGATGATAGACAGTGTAGGGTTCCCACTGGAGAAAAAATCAAGTGTGTTTTCAGGGCAGCACTGTGGCAAAAGCAGCTACTGGAATTTTCTGGATGCATAAGAAGGTGTGCAGACTGTCAGCTGAAGGACATTACTGCCTGAACTTTGTGAAAGGTGCTGCTGCTACAGTAAGGAGCATGTAAAAGATCTTCAAACGAAGTTGAAGGCCATGGACACTACTAAGAGTAAGGTCTTCCTCAATTTGGCCTCTGCCAAAAATCCAGAAGAACTGGCCTCAACCAATGCATATAAATTTTATTAGGCAGATAAAATTCTCAGCATTAATTTGGCGCAAATTTTTATTCAAGAGCATGATTTACCCTTCCAAAAAAGAGGGTCCCCACACTTTCCAAACTGACACAGCATTCAGAAAGGTAACCTGAGCTTTGGCCAAGCAGACCTGGTTTGCTGAAAGAAGAAGTGTCTAGGAAAAATGCAATTGGCTTGTGAGTTACAGCAATTCCCACAGCCTGAGCCCTCTGGACATCAGAGTATGGCCATTCAGGCCCTGCACTCCTGATGCAGGGGTACCCCAGCATCTGAGCTGATGTGGGGATATCCTGGAGGATATCGCTGCTGTCTCTGTCCTAACAAGGAACTTGAGAGGTCACTTAGCACATATGAAGGGAGATACAACAGGACAGCTGTGGTAGCTCTAAGGGACAAACCATGTTCTTGTCTCCAGATCAACAAAAGCCATTGGAAAATGTGGCAGAGGTGTTGGGCAGGACATCCTTCCCCAGATCCCATGACATCTCTAAAACCCACTAGCACACTTTTCCTTCATCCTTGGTCTCCAGCAGGGTACAGATCCATCTGGGGGCTTTGGAGCCATACCTGAGGACCTGCCAGCCATTCCTGATGCCTTCACATCTTCCACTGGGGGCAAGTGGCTTGGGACAGGCAGCTTGCTCTTCCCCACACTGCTCTTTGAAGCTGAAGCCTATCTTTAACAACTTACTTCAAGTTAGCACGTGAAGAAACATCCAAAGGAGGACCAAAATAACCCAGGCAGCTTCATGTCTGCTGAGACCAGGCTTTCTTTTGTAAGGCAGTTGAATGGCTTGGCATTGTGTGTCATTTAGCACAGGACAAAAAAAAGCACCTCTTGTCTAGAGGGTGCCAGCTGCTGTAGGACAGCATGCATCTGGCCAGGGCCACCAGCTCCCGTGTGCTGCTGGGGGTGTTTGTGTTGCTGCCAAGGGAAGGGAAGCCAGTGCACATCCTGTTAGCTTCACCTGAAGTGACCCAGCTGGGACATTGTTTCAGCTTGGCGGGACTGTGGTGACTGTGTGCACAGAGAGTGAGAGGGATAATAATTCTGATGAAGTGGCCCCAGATACCGCTGTCCTGCAGCTGAATGCTCTGAGTCCCACAGAGCAGTGAGAAGCTTCTTTACATAGGAAGATGATGTTTGGTTCATTAAAGCATCTAAATAAAAATTGCACCACCCTGACTTACTGGGATGGATGTTCCTTTAGCTTCCCCCTTTTTTTTTTTCCTTCCTATGTTACCTCAAATTGGCATTTGCTGCAGACAGTCAGAGTGGATCAGTGGCATGGGATAATTTGTTCCTGCAGCTAAGCCTGCACTGAACTTGATTTAGTATCATCTGTCTGCTTTTAAAGACCTCATTCAGATGGAAACTTAGGAGATTTAGGTAAAACTATTTAGAACCCAGTTAACCAGATTTCCATGAATAAATGCGGACTTGCCGTAAATGTAATTCCCAACTATTTATTGTGCTGCTCTGGTTTTGCTTTTCTTCTATCCCATCTGGAACCTAAAAGTATAAAACCGTAAAATGAACAAGCTCAGGTGAGGATAAGTTCAGCAGAGGTGGCCACTTGGCTGTGTGAGGGAAGCCCTGCTGTCACTGTGTCAGGAGCTGCCCAGCTCACATTTACCAGTTGCTGTGACAGTCACGAGCACATTGACTCCAGCTGTGGCAGGAGCTGGCTGGGACACTTGGGTGCATTCCCCAAGGGAGGGTGTATTCAGCACAACACAGGGCATGTGGGTGCCCAAGCAGACTCCCCTGAACAGCTGAGAGGCCAGGCATTGCAGAGTGGGTTGTTATCTCTAGGTAACTGATTCTCGACTGATATTTCAATCTTTTTTTCTTTCAGAAAGCTTGCACTTACATTTTAGTCATAGAATCATTTACTCCTAGATCATCAAGTCCAACCATTAACCTAACACTGCCAAGCCCACCACTAAACCACATCTCTAAAGTGCCACATCTACACACAATTAATTTTAGAACTCTTTGTTGTTAAAAAGGCTTTGAGGGGAAGCCGTGTGAGGAGTAGCTGAAGTCACTTGGTCTGTTCAGCCTGGAGAAAAGGAGACTGAGGGGAAGCCTTATCATGGTCTACAGCTTCCTTGTGAGGGAAAGCAGAGTCAGGCAGTGATCTCTTCTCTGTAGTGACCAGTGACAGGACTAACAGGAGTGCCAGGAAGCTGTGTCAGGGAAGGTTTACAATGAATACCAGGAAAACCACCCAGAGGGTGGTTGGGCACTGGAACAGGCTCCCAAGGGAAGTGATCACAGCACCAACCTGACAGAGTTCAAGAAGTGTTTGGACAATGCTCTCAGGCACATGGTGAGACTCTTGGGGCTGTCCTGTGCAGGGCCAGGAGCTGGATTTCGATGATCCTAGTGGGTTCTTTCAACTCAGCAGATTCTACTATTCTATAGAATTAATTTTATATCATTAATTTTAGAAGAACCCTTTGAAATGCTCATGGAGAGGTCTTATATCAGCTTTGCTCATGCTCATCATTTACATTTTCCCTATAAATTTTCCTCTATCAATAAGCATCAAATGCTCATGAAGTCTCTCTGTGACGCCAAAAAACTTGTTTCTCCAAACAGGAGTCACCAGACTAGCAATATTCTCTCAAAATGCACTGAGCCATGGCACTGTAAGGCCTTCCAGCAAAACAGGAATTATCTCATTTTCCCCAGCAAAGTGTGGCAAATGCCAAAGGAAGCTGCAGAAAGTGCAAATACAAGGATGAGTCACGCCGCGTGCGCTGGGGCAGCGGAAGCCTTCGGGGAAATGGCTTTTAGGGAATGACGCCTTCAGTGGTGTCATCTGCAGGGTCCTCTGCCCCCGTGCCAGCAGGGATGTGGCTGTGAGCAGTGGGGTACCCCAGCACCCCACAGGGAGATGCAGCCCCCCAGAGGCACTTGGGCTGTGCGGGGGGAGGTGGGTGGGTGCACACCCCCAGCTCGTGCTCCGCGAGCGCCCTGGGAGGAGCAAGGCAGAGTTCTGGGGCAGGGGAAAGCCCCACACTGGTCACTCAGGGCTGCCACATGCCATGTTTTGTGTAATCCATGTGAATTGGTTTATCCTCTCCCATCACGTAAATGTACGCTGGAGGCAAAAAGGTTTAGGTGGCACAGTGGGCAGTTCTGGTTCAAAATCCAAAATATTGCCTCCTCCTAGTACTGTGAAGAAAATCAACTCCACCCCAGCCGAAACCAGCACATTCTCCACTCCTTATCCCACACCATTTATGCCATACATAGGTCCCACAGTATCCAGTACATCCTAATTTACCACCATCCCCTTCTCATACTTTGAAAAATACACACATATCATTCCCTTAGGACCACCCCTGCAAAATGTCCATAAAATGTCCATAAAATGCCCACAGATGCCCAGAGCTACTTATGAAGGATAAGCACAGAGAGGATGAAAGCACCAAGTCATACAGCTGGGGAAAATTGGAGGGTGGGGCGAGGGAGGTTGGCAGGGCCCTACAGACTGATGGGGGAAGAGGGCAGGAAGGCAGCCTTGGAGGAGGGGTAAAAGAGGACCAGACTGGAAAGGATATGAAGCAGACTCCAGCTGCAGGAGTCACACAGTGCACATGTGAAACGGCTGAAACCTGGCTAAAGGAACCAAAGATGTGAAGGGAAGCCAAATGGAAAACAAAAATGAAGGCAGGAGGAGCTGGGCTGGGCTGCAGCAGCCCCACAAATAGCCAGGTGGCTGAATGTGCATACAAATGCCATGACCACCTGTAGGCTCGACACAGCCTCCTGGGGCACTGAGACTGACCCCACCCCAGGCACTAAAACTCGCTTTAACAGCCATCAGCTCTCGAGGGCTTGCACCAGAAACAAGCCCACACCCCTGTTTATGTCTATATTTTCTTGCCCTCAAGAGAACTGTATTCAGAAAAGTATCCCAGCTGCTGGATCTGACAGACCTGTGCCTTGTCGTGTGCAACAGGAACAAAAAAATGGCCTTTAGAATGTTACACTGAGTTGTGTGGCAGTAATTTTTAGAGCTCTTTTAAAAAAAAAAAAAAAGGGGCAGGGAAAAAAAATTGCCTGAGAGTAAAAATACTACTGAAAACTGAAACGTGACAACACTGTGAGAGATAACATCTTTAAACGGGCACATAGCACCCGCCCAACTTCCTGCTGCTCCCCCACGTTTCAGGGCAGAAACTGTGAGGGGTTAATAATGCAGCACCTTGGCAAATCCCCATCCTTCTACTTGGTTTGGACACCTTAAAAGTTCACCTTCTCCTAAGAAACAGTCTGGAGAAACATATAGAAAGGCACTAACTTCAAAGGGCAGGATGAGGAGTGCAAACCAGCTGAGAAGCCGTACCTCGGGAGGGCGGAGGGAACGAAGGCAGTACCGCAGCAGGCACCATCAAGTGTTCTCCAGAGAGCAGCTACAGCACAGAGGGCCGAGAGAGGTGATCCTCACAAAATTAAAATAAAGTCAGTGACTCCAATTCATCTCCACTGTCTCTACACCAATATTAGCCTGTATAAAACAAGGAGCTATTTCCACTGACATCTCACCTTCTGACACCAGTCCAAAATTAGCTCTGAACACAAATTCACCAAAAAGGCTGGGCAGTGCTTGGAGTTGCAGTGGTGAGAAGCTTGGCAACACACCTTTTAGCTGCTGCTGAATTACTTAGGCCATGGGTGTATAATTGAGAGCAGGAGTTTGGTAGTTCCCAAAGGAGCTACCTATGATCAGCTACTCATAAAAAGTAATACACCAAACTTTGATAGGGCTTTCTGTGCTTTTGCTGAGTTATTTAAAGCTGCCACACATAGAAGAAAAGCTAATTTGAAGAACTGTAATGTACCACAGCTGAATTTCGTGCATCCTAAGCCTTTGTGCAACTGCCTTTGCCTCCTCAGAAAGTCTGGGGTCCTGGGCAAAGTACTATTTGTGGTCCCCATGGTTTCCTTCCTCCCCACTACTATTTTCATTATTGTTGACAGGAACATTGTGCACCTGCTGCTGTTGCTGTGGAGGTGGAAATCCCCCTCAAAGCACTCACCAGAAAGGTCATTGAGCTGTTTCTTCTGCTGTAGCATCAAGCAGGGAGACAGTGCACCCTCTCCAGCTTAAGAAACACCCACACATGTGCCAGCACTCCCCTCACTAGCCCCTTGTAATAAATCCAGTTGGCAAAAGTAATTAACAGACAGACTGCAAAAGCAGCAGGGATGAAGCCAACCTGGCCTGCCACCTGCACTACCAAGTGGGATGATGCCAGAAGGGGCACAGGGGCAGGGAGTGTTTCCCTGAGGCATCTAAAGAAGTGAGATGGGTGTCCCGAGCATGGGCAGTGCCTTGGCCACAAGCTTTGTGGTAGCAGCACAGGGAGACCCTGGCCCTTACCTCCCTCCCAGCCTCCCATGAGAGATTCCTGCAGGCATGTCAGCTGAGCACTTCACAGAATTGCACAAGATTAACTTGGTATTCCTTCTAGTGCTAATGGACAGGCATCTGGCTCCCAGTGTTTCAGAGCTGAGCTGGCAGTTATGTTGTTAAAGACTGGATGGCTTTTATGGCTTTGTGCAAGCACAGGTAACAAACACAATGGAACCCTGGATTCCAGGATGAATGTCTGATATCCCAGCCCAAAGAAATCCTCTGTTGTACTACGTCACCCCACAGTGCATTTGGTCTGAGCACGTTGCAGAGGCGTCACTGTCTTTGCAAGGTGTATGCTCTCTTTGATGGATCAGTGTTATGGATACATACTGTAACTCCCATGCTTGGATACCTCTTGGAAATGTTTCAAACATACAAGCCCTGGGAAGAAGGGATTTTGCCAAGCATACACACTGTTCCCAAAGGGAAGTGTGTGTCTCCTATTGCTCAGCTACTGGAGTGGGGTGGGGATCAGTGGTTTTGCAGCTCAGCTGCCCTCCCCACAGGATCAAGGGGAGAGCAAGCCAGGCTGCCTGGCCACCTGCATGCTGGTGTCGACTCTCACATGGAACTAGAGGGAGAGGGGAGGGGAGATGTGACCACAAAACTTTCTTCAGCTGTGCAAAACCTAACTCATGGGTTAAGCTGAAGGTACCTGTCTTTCCCTGCTGCCTACTCCTAAGTTTCAGATAGGTGATGCTAAGAGCAGCAAATCCTTCTCCTGGTAAGTGGTAGCTCTAACTTTGCAAACAGGCATTTGTATACCCGAGGCAGCCCTCAGGCAACCATCTCCTCGCCCCAGTGACCAACTGGGCTTACTGAAGGCAAGTCAGACAGGACACACAGAAAAGACAGCTCAGCCCTCACTCTCCTCTGGCAGCCCTGCTGGGGGTCAGGCTCCATGTAGGCACTGAATCAGCCATGGAAACTAAGAAACTAGAAAGGCACAACCAAATGAAAGGGACAGAAACTAGGAAGTTTACATACATAATTTTAACCCTTGCAAGTTTTTAGTTCCATTCCAAATACTGCTTGGGCATTCCTCTTACTCCCAACTCTAACCAAAGCTCTAACCTTGTCTTCCCAGGCCACCGGGCAGTGGGTGATAACATTGCAAGTTCCACACAGACCTGTGATGAAACTTGGAACGGTAGGATCAAGTTAAGAACACAGCAAAATTCTTCTGTTTACTTTCCCTTTTCAAAAGGCAGCTAGCATATCTCCCTGTGACAGCCATTTTTGTGCATGTTATTGCCCATCAGCCCAATATACTCTGCTCTCAGCTCACACACCTGTCAGGCTGGTATGAGAACGGTCATCACATCTGAAGGGCACTCTGTCCACATATTTTGTGTACCTGAATCAATCTGTGTCACACCAACAGCTTAAAAATATGAAAAAGGGTGAGTGCTCTCAACTTCTGACTGTGCCAGCCCAAAGTGCACAGCGCTTTGCAAGGGACACAGCCTGCCCACTGTCACAGCCTTGCAAGTCACTGTGCACCCTTACTTAGATATGCTACAGCTTTCCAGGAATCAGAACTTGCCATCATGCAGTAACGTTGGAAGCCCTGGACAATGCTAATTTGATTTCTGATTCATTCCATTAATTGGTTGAAACTGCAAAATGAGATTTTCCAGACAAGGAAACTGCAAGCAAACCACATGGAGATCTATGAGGAATGGCAGAAGTACAGCTGAGCTTGCATTGGGTGGGGGATGGATTTTGACACGATCCCTTCCATGAGGTGACTTCTTCAAAGTACAGCCATGGAGTAACAGCTGAAGAAGTGCCTCAGATCCCAACCTCTACATTTGAGGCCAAACTTGAATAAGTCACCTTTGAGTTCTAGTTGAGCTTTCCACCTTGAGCTGCCTCAAGCACAGCACTTCCCATCCTATTGGATGGGTGCTCCAGAAATTGTAAAGGCAATTTATACTAATTGCTCACTCTGAGAGGTCACATTTACCTATCAAACCCATGCCATCTGGGGCTTCTGAAAGATTAAAATGAGAGACAAACAAGAGGATTATTAAAAATTTAACTATATACCATATTTATTATCAATCCACAGGATAATCTGATTGCTACATGAGCTCATAAAAGCTATTTCACCTTTACAAAATTAAAAAAAAATGTGCCACAAGGATGTCATAACTGCTGATAACCAAGGACTGAATCTTAAAATTATAAATTTTGCTGTAGAAAAGATTAAAAAAAATTATATTCACTTTAGAATTTTACTTTGAATAAAATATTCCCCTGTATAAAAAATAAAAAAGCTTGCTCTGGTTAGAATTAGAGTATTTTTCTTCTTTTTAAATCTGGGAATTTGCATAATATCTCTGTAATAAGTTTCTTTTCTTTTTTCTATTGTACCACGCGGCATTCAAGCATAGCAGATTAGAAACAAACATGATGAAAGCAGTCTCAGAACGTATGAAATCCACATGGAAAGTTTTAGTTTCCCTTCCTCTATTCTTTAAAGACACTTTAGCAAGAATAGCCTTGGAAAAGAATACAGGTGGAGAGGGACCTTCAATGTGCCATTAAGTAGAGCAAGGTATTAAAAGGCCTTTTGTAAGTGCTTTCTTAATAAGGTGCAGAAGCAGACTGCAACTTTGCTAGTACTGCACTATGTACAATATTCACAATAGATTTTTCTTTATTTAAAAATATTCCAGCTAGTTCACATTTTCTCTCCCATTCTGAGGCTTTCAGTTCCATCACAGCCTTGACAGCAAGAAGCGCAGCAGCACCACTTCCCTTGTGGTCAGTTGGTCCTCTTATGAAACACTGGAACCTGTGAGTGGGCCAAAGTTCTTGGGTTCTTTTCCTATGTAGCAACCTTGGAAATGTGGGTTCAGGTATACACACTGACTGCTGGAGTCCTGAGTTAAAAACACTCCGGCACTGGAGTCAGACACTGCAATGTTTTCTATTGCCAAGGCTTTACCTTAGGGTTTGTCTCGTGTGCGTCAAGGGATGAACCTCTCTTAGAGAAACGTAAAATACAAAACCAAACAAAACAAAGCTAAAAAACCACACTGTCAAAGGCTTAACAGCTCTTGACTCTTGACTGAGTGATGTCTGATGTTTTCTTGATGACGCTGGCCCGTGTCTCGCGGTCTGGCTGGCTGCTGCTTGTGGAGGCTGTGGACACTACTTGTGGCAGAGGGATGTCTGGGAAAGGAGGCCAGGAGCTATTGTAAGGCAGTGGGCAGCTTTCTTCTTTGATGGTGACTTGGAGGTCAGGCTTGTTGGCTACAAAAGTTGCCATGCTGGGAAGCATATGAGAAGTGTTCCTCATTCCTAGATTGCTGAGATATTGTTTACCTTCAATGTTTTTTTTCTGCCAATGAGGTCGTCCCTAGAAATGGGGGAAGAAAGAAGGGAAGACTGTATAAGCGAATGCAACTTCATTAAGTACTCCAAGTAACAAGATGAAGATAGAAATATCCACATATTGCACAGTAATTATCCCACCTCTAGGAGTCTGAGCCTCTAGCCACTAGCTTAGGATATCTTTGCTCTCAGCCACTTCTCCTTTTCTGAAGTCATGTGCTTAAATTTTGTTGGTTCTCCAGCACTTAGGAGGCACTATCTGCTCTTCTGAATGGAAAATAAAGGCCTTATTCCCAGTATGCCAGAGACAAAAATGGATGCAGACATTTAGAACTCCAAATGGTAGTGTCTCCTCTGTTACCAGAGAGAGCATGCTCCTGCCAAGAGGCAGGCACAGAGACCCAATGCTACCCAAACTAGCAATACAGGTGAGGCTGCTGGGAAACCACTGTCACTTGACAGTGCATCCCTCATCACAGGGAATAAGTTCATCAAGGGAAGATGAGCATTCATTTGTTTGCCCACTACAGATGTTGCAATGGCATGTTCTGTTGAAGGAGGCCTGTGGAGTCACCACTTGCAAACTACATATGGGTACCACCCCAGCCAAGGCACCAGAGACCAGGTGGGTTAGCTGTGTTGTTATACAGATGCACAACTGGTGCTCCTCCACGAAGGAGGATTCAGAGAGCTTTTGGTGGGGAACAGAGCAGGAGAGCGCTTTGCAAAAGGCCTTATGCAAAAATGCAGCTGGAGCACAGGGCATCCAAGAGCCCTCAATGAGCTTCACCTGGCCTTTAAGTACACATGGAGACTGGTAGGTCTGGTACCTTGATGGCAGCCCCAAAATAAAAGGGAAGTGGTGTTTTTGTATATGTGCAGCTCAGATTATTTTCCCCATGGATTCCTTTCACCCAGCAATAGCCAACTGACTACTCAGGAAAGCTTTCTGCCCCACCTGCCTCAAACATTCTAGTTTTATTTCAGTCATACATGTAAGCATTTCCTTCAGTTATATGAGCTCCAGTGCCATTTAAGGACAATGAAGTGAGCAAGCTTTCAACCACAATAAAATACTCACTACCCAGCAACATCAATGCACCATGTTCACATACTAGCTGGCACTGTTCATGCACTGCAGAACATCTTATTATGCAAGTTAATCTTGTAGTTTGGACAGATGAGAAGTTAATTTGTAGAGACATTAATTCTGTGACAGTCATCCAAATGTCTGTATCCCCTGAACCTTCCTGGTCTGCTTTTCTCCCCTAGCTATTACCAAAATTAATATTCCACTGGTAGACAGAGTTGCAGTAGAGAAGGGGGAAAAATATCTCAGGGCATGGATCTTGAGACCTTGGTTCTCACTGCTAAAAATCCAGAAAGCACTTACCTCTGCATTTTCTTCATCGCTTGGAACACTGTCAGTTGTTTCACTTTCTGTCAAACAAAATAGAAACAAAAATGAAACTCATGCTATTCTATCTATAGTAACAAATTCCAACTCGAGAGGCCTGATGTATGTCCAACAAGTGGAAGCAAACAGAGTCAAGTCAAACAACCAGAAAACAGTGGAGAAGCACGGAGACCCTGACACAGCAGGGCTAGACAGCACAGCTGCCTTGAACAACTGGGGTAAATTCACATGGTTATCAGAGTTAACACGTCTACATTCTGGAAAAGACATCAATAGAGAGGGAAGAAGTAGATTTGTGCTTTCTGGGAAGAATCTCCAGCAAGCAGGGGATGCTCCCTCTCCCTTGCCCCTCTACAGCCGCTCCAGGCACAGACAAAGTTCTGTGCAAATCTTTATCTCCCAGCAAAATCAGTAACAACTCCACCCTAGAGGAGATAAATGTGGTTTTGTTTCATGACCTGTTATCTCAGCCTGCCACCTCAAGGGCTTGTTGTCACTTCTTGGGCTTTATTACTGTTGGTATACTCTGGTACAGTTGGTATAGTGTTGCTTTTGCTACCGATCCCCAGCCTACTTCTCAACCCTTCACCCATCACTTGGGCAAGTGGCAATACTACAGTCTCCATCAACTCCCCCAACCCTCATCACTTCAACCAGAGCACAAACACAGGGGGACAGTTCCAGTGGGACAGCCATCCTCCTGCAGCTGCATTCCTGCCTTGCAGAAGAGCCTGAAATCCAGGATTTTTTACTGTATTTTCAAGCCTACATGTGCCTGAAGTCACGTCTCCTACTGTCTGAAGGTCAGGCTCCTGGCCCATGGGTGGTTGAGACTGCTGTGCCTCAGATACCTCTGAGACAGGGCAAAAACCCCTCTTTTCAGTCTGCAGCTGCTGCTGAAGACTTTTCAGTCTGAAGGCTGCTGCCTTCAGCATTGCCACTGGTTCTCCAGACTAATCCAGTGGAGGCCTGGATTGCAGGTTCTCTTCAGCTTGTGGGGTTTTGAACGAGTGTCCTATTTCCTGGGAGGATAATGCTAAGCATCTACCAGGATACCAACACTCCACCCCCACAGCAGGGCTGCACAGCCAGGGCACATCCACAAGGAGCACAGAAACCACACAATTCAAGGAATGATGTGATGAATTCTCATGGCAGGCAAGAGAGCTCTGAAGCCCCAGTTTTCACTCTCAGCTCTATGTTACACATTTTAGTCCATGCAAACTGCTTTGCACAGCCCCTGCAACTCTGCCTTCCCAGAGACCAATCTCATGCTCTGCACTGGACATAACATGAGTGCTAAGAGTGCAGGGATCATGCCTCGTGGATCGTGCCCCTGCACATCTTCAGAGAGACTGGCAGTACCTTGCCATCCTCTCAAGGCCTGGCTAAGCATTAGGTTTAGGCAGAAGGCTGTAAACCAATGGGCTGAACCACTGTTTCAGACCCCAGGATCTAAACTGTACCCAAAGTCCTTTTCCTGCAGCCCAACTACTCCAGACCGCTGCTTCCAAAGCCAGCATTCTCCCACACCAGTCTCCACCACAGTGCACAGCAAGCAGAGGAACAGCCCAAAACATTAAATCTAACTGCAATGCCCTGTGAAGCTAATGCACTGCAGGGCTTCTCCTTCACTGACCCAGGCAGAGAAGGATGTGCCAGTGTGACTAAGCTGGCTAATTAAGCCATACTAGGGGGAGAAGAGCAAAAATTAATTCACACAAAGGAGAAACAGCCCTGAAGACAGAATCAATAGAAGGAATCCACATAGAGACAAGTAACAGATACTCATTGACATGAAGAAGCATGTCACAACAAAAACAGAGTGATGCAGCTGAAAAGGAATCCATCCTTGGTGTTTATGCATAACAAAATGCTGAGTAAGAGATAGCACTATAGTTAGAAAAGCCAGGGAAGCTGGCAACGCAGGCATGGAAAGTTAGAGAGGTTATTTCTATCAAGAAGGGTATTTGAATCAGTGTCAAACACAACAGGCGGTTGACAACAGCCTCGGTAATAAAACCAAAAGGATTTCATAGACATCAGTGGATATATGAAAAAACTCACGTGGGCGACTCACATCATTTGCCTGAGTAACCTCAGAAAGGAACCAGAAGTGTTTTGAAATAAACCAGATTTATGTAGGACAGCTGACATATCTAGCTACTTTTTTTGGTTGTTGTTTTAGAAGAGCTCAACTAACTGTTCCTGCACAGCTGTTATGGTCATACTCTTTCCTGCCATTCAGCCAGTAGCACCTGACAGAGCAAACCCACAAGCACAGGGCCAAGGTTCCTGTGGTTCTACACAGCCCTGTGTGGAGCAAGACAAAGCAGAAATAGTCACAAGAGTGTCCTAGAAATCCCAGGGTTCTAACGCACAGACTCCTGTCCTTACTCTGGCCTCAAGAACAAATACATCCTTAAAAAAACAAAAGTGGTTCATAGAACAATTCAGGTTGGAAGAGACCTTAGAAGGTCTACAGCCCAACCTCTTGCTCAAAGCAGGGCCAGCTACAGGACTGATTGGGCTGCTTGGGGCCTTATCCCTTCAGGTCTTGAAAACTTCTGAGGATGGAGGCAGCACAATCTTTCTGGGTATCCTGCTACACTGCCTGACTGTCCTTGTGGTGAAACAGGTGATATTTTTTATATCTAGCTGGACTCAATTTTTTGGTTTCAGTTTAGCCTGCTGTTTCCCATCCACATACCATGCACTGCTGTGAAGAGCCTGGCTCTGCCTTCTCGGGAACATCCCTGTAGTAGAGGCAGCTGCTATGAAGTCCTCAAAACCATCTCTTCTCCAGGCTGAACAAGCCCCAGTCGCTCTATCTACTCACAGAGTGAGAGGCCATATCCTGCCTTCTCTGCACTTGCTCCAGTTTGTCTGTAAGCTTCTTGGACTAGCGAGCTCAAGAGTGGATGCAGTACTTTTAAAGTGTGCAATAGGGCTGAGCAAAGGATGATCACTTCCCTAGATCTACTGGCCATGCTCCTGCTCTACTGGAAACTGGTGGCCTTCTCTGTGGCTGAGGTGCTCTGGTGTCTCGTGCTCAGCTCACTGCCTACACACCCTTCTGCAGAGCTGCTCTCCATACCATCAGCCCCAGCTGCTATTGCTGTAAAGATCTCTTCCTTCCAACACACAGGACTTCACACGTGCCCTTGCTAAATTTCATAAGGTTTGTGCTGACCTATTCCTGCAATCTCTCCAGGACTCTCTGGATGATGGCTCTGCCCTCAAACATATCAACTGGTGCACCCTATTTGGTGTCACCTATAAAGTTCACAAACATGTCTCCAACATATCTTCTGTTCATTGATATATTAAATAAGATTTGTCTCGGGACAGACCTTTGCAGTACTTCACTTCTTACTGGCCCCTAGCTACAGTAGCCAGGATCATCAAGAGCTGCCTTGAGATGCACTCAAAAGCATGCCAGTGACATGAAACTCTGTTATCAGAGTTTTGGGCTACCAGGTCTGGGTATAAGTTAGGACAACTGAAGGCCACCAGGGTACTAAGACAGTATAAGGGATAGCATATGTACTTCAATCATCCTTCATTTTCCTTATGCAGGCTGGTTGCAATGACCTTAGGGCAGGTAGGTCATGATTTGCTCGTGTCAAGGTGGTCACCAGACCACCCTTCTCTATCATTCCAGTCCAAGAAACCACCATGACTTCCAGACCAAGACAGTGACTTCTGTTTGCATTTGAAGAATTTACATCCTATAGCTGAAGATAAAAGATTGCATCATTGTCATGTTTGCATAGATGGAAAAGTTTTCCAAGACATATTTGTAAAGAGGAAATATGTTTCAAAGGCCCTTGTCTCCCTGCTGCTAATAAATTTAAGCATTCTCATATCTCTCTGCCTTATGCTTTGCAAAGGTCTTCTAAATGCTTTGGTCATTGCAGACTAAACATGTTGGGCAGCATAATCGTTTATCAACATGTGTGAGACTAACAATGCAGACGATCCAAAAGAACATCATACTATTCACTTGGTCCCAAAGATAAAAATTACTAAATACATACTTTATAAAAATGTGTCTGGAAGAAATTTCAGCCTAATAAGTCAAAGGCAAAACCATGTGTAAAATAATAAAATGCATGGGGAACTATTTATACTTAAATTTGCCTTAAAAGGTGACAATCTCCTAAGGCTTGCAAATTAGCACCGTGTTAAAACAGAAAGGACAGACTGGATCTAAAACTTTTTCTACTTTCCAATGTGGTTTTGTCCTGCTTCCTATGAAATAAGGCTTATATGATTGTGGGAACTCTATATAGCATTTCCACACGTACATTTGTGTCTGTTCTCCCCTAGAAACTTCTGAACACACTGTTAGACTTGGATAAGGGATAAATGAGTGCCAAAGACTCTTAACTTGCTAACAGTTATAAAATAAGGGGCCAAATGAAAAGAGAAACCATAACCACCCTCACTGGGAGTAGGGGGAAGCCTGTTATCTCATCCTCCTTTTAGGTATCAGAGAATCCAGATGGCAGGCAGACGTTGGAAGCCAGATGTCCACAGCTCTGCTGCTTGAAAGATCACTTGTTATCAGTCACTACATGGCTCTTCTAGCCTGCAGCAAGACAGACCCACTCCCCCCCAGGGCCCTCAACTCCTTATCTGCACACACACCATTAGTGCAGCCCTTAGCACTGCACATTGTGCTAAACACTGAGTAAACACAGAGCAAAAAAAGACCTTTGATCTTTAGTAAGGCAAGGGTGCATGTCATTTCTACCACTGAAAATCCCCCTCTAAAAGACCTCTGAATTATATCTAAAGAAGATCTTTTTCCATTACTCACAGGCTAAAACCTGCAGCTCACATTTCCAAACTGAGATCTGTCAAGTTGTTTCCCAAAGAAATGAGCAGAGGACTGTGCATTTTTGAGTTTCATTAACAATTCAGAAGGCAGATGAGTACGCATTTCTGAATCTTTGTTAGCTAGCCTGGAAGAGCCCCCTCTTTCCCCCAATGTCTTCCAAACACTTGCAGAAAAAGGAGTGTAAAGAAATGCCAAATTACTTACCTGCATAGGATGAGACAGGAGAGATCTGTAGAGGGTACAGCTGGCTCATGCTGAGGGGCTGTTCATCACTTTCTGTTGTCACCTCTACCACCTGACAAACATCGGGAGGGTTGGCAACTATCACCTGCTCCTCACTGCTGCCATCGAGGTGTGGCTGTCCTACAACTTGGGATTAGAAACAAAAAAATTGATTACTGATAACATCACAACCCTGTTTAATCTCTAAGAGCCTGCTTGGTATCTGACTGAGTCTTTGATAGTCTCAGCACTTTTTTCCATGCCCACCACCTGCTTTCGAGGGATATAAGTTTCAGTGAGAGTTCTCAAGGAAATCTGTGATCCTCCACAATCAAGCAGCCAACATCCTACAGCCTCTGAATGCTCTAATGTAAACTGTACAACACAAAACCAGAACTGGCATGCAAAAACCTGGCCACAGGGTCAAGCAAAACATTTTGGGACTCTGATGTACATATGACCTGAATCTATGAAAAATTTCTGCTCCATGGCAGATGGCCATTCTCACTGACCCTCACAATGCCATTGATGGCGTGCAGAAAACAACAGTTGTACCTGCAATCCCCATGGTCTGTGGCAGAAGCTACAGTTTGGTTAGTTATTAACAGAGGGGTTTCCTATTCCCCCAGGCACATGATATTTAATACCTAAAGAGTACGTGAAATTTAATATCAAAGGAGCATTACTTATTTCTACAAAGTGAAGCAACCATGGATGCTTTCCAAGTGTCCTGAAATGCTTTGCAGATATTAGTTGTTCTACACAACAACCTTTTGAAAAAGGTTGACAAACCAAGTTACTGAGCAAAGCAAAAGTATGGTGAAAGCCAGATTCTCACTTGTCTGAAGCTGCTTGACAGAAATTCCTCTGTCTTGTACAACTCCTCCTTTAATCCCAGCTGTATGAACACATGACAAATGCATTAATCCAGCACAGAACTGAAAGCCAACAAGGTAGATCAGAAGAATGCACAGGGATGGAGCCATCTCAGAGGATGGCTAACCTGAAACCATGGTTACCCAAGAGAAAGACTATAGATATTCTTTCACTAAACATAAAGCTTCAAAGGGGACAAAAGGCTAAATTCTGTACAAATACAATGCAATGTTGTTCAAACAGTCCATTTACTCCTTGACCCATGAGGGGAAAAACATGTAGGCAATGAAATACAACAGATCTTGCAATTCTTCCATTACATAACCTGAGTATACTAATTATTAAATTTGAAAAAGTCAAAAGATAGCATCTATTGCTGCATGAACTAAGATAAATAAACATGAATGCACATGTCTATACACACAATCCACTCCTGCATTCTATCTTTAGACAGGGCTTTTTGAAAAAGAAAAGTGACAGGTATTTTTCCCAGCGAAAAGCTGCATATTATTTTGCTTTGTGAAGTGCCAGGTAACCACTGGAAAATCTTCAAAACTTAGACATATATTTTAAGAAACAATGCCAGCAGAAAGAAAATTACACACATACCAGATAGACTTTTTAAAGTTGATCACGACAATTACTACAATTATGTTTCAGATATTTTGTTCCCCCTTTATTTCACGTTCCCTGGTTTTGAAACAACTAGCTTTTATTGAGTGTGGTGAGAGTGGTGCAAGAGCACACACAGTTAATTTTTTATCTGGGAGAGACTAATATTGCGCAACTCACTCAGGGTATGAGGAAGCCATCTGCGCTGTTTTATCTTTTTCCTCAATACCTGACAAATTCTTACCCATCCTGAGAGATAAAATGTACAGCAAAAACTACTGCTCACTTGGGCAATATGCCACAGCTTCCAGTGAGCCGCATGTATGTCAGAAACTCTGCAGGTGCTGTTTGTCTTTCAACCCTTCCAGCTGATTTCCTGTCTTTCTGCAGAACAATTCTATTTTACCTTTTCCTCCCTGTTTGCATTCAAATCCTTTCTGCAATCCTAAATAACAGCTTCTTTCTCCAGTCTGGATAAGCAGCACACCTCACATCTCAATAATTAAACAACACTGGATGACAGCTCCCTACCCGATCTTCATTCAGTGAACAGGAAGCACTAATAGCACTGCAGTGCTACTCCTTCAAGTTATGACAGTAGGAGCATGTTCTGATACTCTTACAAAGCAACAGCTGATTAAATGAACTGCCATTAAGAGAGCAAAACTACTCATAAACTCCTCAGCCACACAAGTACTTCAGGGGAATGACTATGCAAAGCCCTGTGACCTAAGAAATGGGGATCAAAAATAGTCACTGCACACGATTTCTGCCACCTCTACAAGCAGAATACTAACATATTTGTCATATTTAAAAGTGGAATTCTAGACAAAATGGTATGTGGGTCATATTACTAGGAGCTCTTGCTGCAATGAGAACCATAGCCAAAAAAGAGCTGTCAAAGCACAGTCCAATTATTCTACTGAGGACCAATTATTCACATGCTAAGATAACAGCTAATTTCTAATGTACTGGTTTCTAAATGCAGTCTTTGATGATCCTTTTCGTTAGCTCAGTGATGTTAAAAACTACCTCTGCTACTGAGGTGCCAGTGAAAAGAACCAAATTTCTACATTTTGCCTGCTGGTTTGAACTCCCAAATAAAATGGTATTCTATACAAACCTCTGCTTTAAGCAATGAGAAACTGCCATCTGACTGCAGTTTAACTCCCGTGTGACACTGGCTACAGTCTCCTCATGGCTGAGGACTACCCTGTGGAATAAGTCCCCATCATGAGAACCAGCTAAGAGTGCCTGTAAGTGCTTTAATCCCACGGGAACCACCCCAGTGGCACAGTACTGCTCACTGTCTCTGCAAGGTGGTGGGGCTAGCCTGCAACCACAATCTTGCATGGCCTAGGCTACTGAGAAATGGGTCTACCTGCCTGCAACTGTGGCACTCCCTGAAGTGCAAAATGCTGATGGGAAGGTAAGTCTGGCAGACCAAAAGGATTTTTGAAGTCACCTGTGTGCTTAGTATGTAAAAAAGCATAGGAGTACTTACCTACAAAGTTCACTGTACTGTCAACTTCATTTTTTATACTGGAGGACAGGAAATAGTCAGAAGTGACAGCATTTAGCCCATTCATCCCAAAAGATGATTCAACTGGCTCTTGCTAGAATGAAAACAGTACAGTTGGGTCACATTAGTTTATTTTAGGAGATAGTTAATCTCTTTGTTCTGAGATGGTAATAAATCCCATCACTTCTGTCTGCCATATACCCCCTGCTCTCTGCAAGACACCATCTTAGAACAAATATTTCTCTGAGGATAAGCCCGAGACTAATTCATTTCCAAATCTTGTGCTTTGAAACAAAAGCTATTTTTAATTTTCAAATTTAGAGTAAGCCCTCTGAGAGCAAGGAAGTAGTAAGCTATTTACTACAAGAGATTAACATTTGAAACAAACAAGGAAGAAACACTGCTTTAAAACAGTACTCTATTTAATATTCATTCTCAGTCCCTTCCAAATACGCTCTCTTTGCACTCTCTAAAAGGAAGCCTTAGTTTCTAAGTACAGCAATTACTAAATTCTAGCCTTAATTTTCTTCTACAGCAAGCCTGAAAACAAGCCAAAGTGTTTACACTAAATACAGCCTTTTAGATCACATCATAAACATTCCACAGGGCAACAGCATTTGGAAAACACCACCTGTTCTACACAGACTGAGCTTTCCACAAGATGCCTCTCTGTAAGTCTGATACACTCAAGCAGGAATCTAAAAAAATCCCTTCAGAGTAGACACCTAAAAATTAATTCCATTAACTCAGGATTTCTTTAAAAGGATTATTCTACATGTGCAACTCCCTCCCAGGTATTCCCCCCTGCTCTCTCACAGGTTTATTGGTTACAATGTCTAAAGTCTTCTTTTCCTACTCTACCAGCCCTGCAAAGCTGTAAGTTCTCCCCTGCCTGCTGAGCCAGAGACACCCACAGAGAGGTGCAGAGCTGTTCACACCGTGCTCATTTTCACTGCTCTAAAGCATTTCATCCAAGGCAGGGCAAAGGTAAGCCTCAGGACCTGCAGTGCCAGCCCATCCCAGTACCAACCATATGAACTGTTATCTTTGGGACAAAATACTAGGGGCACTGTGAAAGGTTTTTTCTGGATGCCACATGCTGTGACTGTGATCTACTCAAAAAGAATTGTCATTTCAACACAAGCACCTTCCCAGACACTAAAGCAAGCCAAACATGCACCCTGTCCCAGTGTCTCTTGGCACATCAGAAGGGTGGAAAGTTAAGTGTTAATGGCAACTAGGTCTTTGATGAGATGCACCAGTTGTGCTGACCCACAGGTCAAAGACTCGGAGACCTGGAAAAGATAAAATTAGCTGCTATTGATCCATTGAGGGTCACAACTGCAGAGACAGGTTAGGCTGCACACAGGGGCCCTGAGTATCTGGTGTTGTTTGCTTTAATTCACAGCAAACACAGCAGCCCCCATAAAAACACTGTGCATGCAGCACTTGCTCAACTTTATTGAGGCTTGATTACAGAGAAGTTTATTTAGTAGCTCCTTTCAAGCTTCAGAAAAAAATACACATCTTAGAATTCAGGTGATGGTGCCAGATGCACAAAGAGACTTGGATACTGGCACAGTTGGTGTTAAATCACCTAAATTTTCAGTGTTCAGATGTCTAGCCTAAATGCATGGAGAAAGCTGTCACTAAGATTTTTAAAATCTCTCTCAATCTCTCTCAATGTCTCAATCTCTCTCTCATGGTCTACAGGATACATCTAGGATAAGGTAGAAATTAAGCCTCAGTTCAGTCTTTTGTTTCAAGAGACTGGTTTTATCTGGGCTGCTCTGACATTTCAGTTTCCTTCCCATTATTGAGAATTCATTTTTTAATGAATTTAATGAATTTTAATGACAGACTATTTGCCCAAAAGCCCAGTGATAGGAGACTTGCTTGCACCTTTGCTAATGTGGAACAGGGATTTGGTGAGGTCCAGGACTCTCACATGCACAGGGACCAGCAGTGACTGCCCTGAGCACCGTGCTCAAGCTCAGCCCACCAGCCACTGCTGTGGGTGCCCAGAGTCCAGCAGTGGCAACAATGGGAAGCTCACTGCAAGGCTCTTGCTATGCTGAAGTCCCTTTGCAGATCTGTGCTGAGATTCTCAGCTTCTCCCTCTGCTGCTATCACCCCATTGCAGTTACCAGGCCAATTGTGGAGCAGCCTCCCACTGGGCTCCACTAAAAGCCATTTGTCAGGGTAACAGTAAGCTGTTCCATTCAAAACATGCAACTGGATCCCAGGAATTCCCATCACCAAGCAAAGCAATTATAAGAAGTGTTCATGCTCAGAAACGTGCATTTGCTTTAATTCACCTACTACCCTTCTTCACTACTACAGCCCTCAACAGTCAGCCTAAGAGTAGTTGAGTATGCAAAGAGCACCTCTTTTAAAATCCAGGCTAGCCACTGCACACATCTGTCAGAATGGAGGAACTGTCAGGATGTCAGGATGGGAGACAAGAATACCACCTGGCCCCTGCTCAAAGCCACAAGAAATGACAATAGGTATCACCGGTAGGCAGGTGTATGAGCTGGCACGCTGCTCTGAACAAAGCAGTTTTACTGGCTCCCTCTGAACATCAGCTACCATCAGAGTCACTTGATAACAAGCACACATGGCTATATGAGCCAAACAGGATATTTAAAAAGTGGTTCCTTTAAGACAATTTAAAAGTCATGGCATTCGGACGTGTAACTGCACAAGTCACAACAGCTGCAGCAGTACCGCTTTCCAAACTGTTTCAGTGGAGGACTTTTTCCCACATTTCTGGGTTCACCTGGCCCAGAGAATCTCCTGGCCAGTGGCTGCAGAGCCTAAACCCAGGCATGGGTGGCACAGTCCTTTACCAGTGAGCAGCAGGGGCCCTTGCACTGTAGACACAGCTGCTACACACAGCCCAAGGACACCAATTTTACTGAAAGCTGGGAGTCTGGAATCCTTGAGATTTGCTTTTTTTGTTAAATAACTTGAAGGTGGACTAGCTCCTGCTGGTGTGTAGTACTGACCACCTCACAGAGGCCCTTGGCAGAGGTGTGAAATCTAGCAAACACCATGCCAGCAGGGACAGCAGACGTCAGCCTGGGCCCACGCTCTGAACGAGCAGGAATCGCAGGCTGCAACTGAAGAGCTTTACAGCTGAGGCCTTCTAACTGACCAAACACGAGCACGAGGTGCAGCTCTGACTCTTACCTAAATGAAAATTAATTTCTAATGCTTTACACACAGAAATTAATTGCTCCAAAAGGTAGCTCTATTGTTCAGAAGCATCCCTTCCCTAATTACTGTATTTCTCCTTACAGAGACAAACAAATGGGAAATGTATTGCTGAGACTGCCAGTTTTCCAACCTCCAGGCATTGTAAGGCAAGGGCTGTGTCCATTGATGACGTAAGTCATGGCTTTAACAGCCTTCACATTTCATAAAAAAAAAACAACCCCAAACATCCCGGGTAACTGTAGTTACTTAACCAAACCACAAGCATTTGCAAGTACCCACCACAATATACTGTTGGGGCTGTTAAAAAATATTTGCAACAGATTGTATTCACAAGCTCTTGCACTATTAAACAGACACTTCTTACCTTAATTTGTTTCAATTTGTCATCCTTCTCAGATTTCGTTTTTTTTCCTGCAACAACAGAAGGAAGATTTCATAAAGTCCTGGGTGCCATGAGTTATCCTTCATACTTTCTATATTCACCAACAAATAGCCCCAAAATGAGCCTCAAAATGGCAGGACTTCCTAGTAAAGGGAGAACACATTTTGCTTAATTTTACCATTCCCTTAAGGCCTGGGCAGCAAAAAATTCACCTTGAATGCTCTGCCTTTGTGTTTCTTTTTTAAAAGGCTACAAAAGAGAACCACCATGGGACCAAGGAAAGCAACTGCAGTCAAAAAATAAAAGTGAAAAATATGGTAGAATGACAAATTAAAAAACAAGGCCTGTTAAAAAAAAGGAAGAGGGAGAAAAATATTCTTAAAGGGAAGAAAAATCAAAATATATGTCTCATCACATTTCTGATGTTTTCTCTGTAGCTACAGGAAAAGGGAGATTGTTAATTGATTTAATGTGAAAAGAGATCACAATAAACTTCAACCAATATTTTTGTAAATAGTTGCAACCTGGTAGGGAAATACATATTAAAAATCATGCAGAAGTGGTTTATGCAATCAGGCTGGACTTGGGAATCCCAAAAACCATACTGCATGTGTCCCTCACAAAATGTCATGCGCCTTGGCAGACCCCAGTGTTGCTGCCCCTGCTCTGACCTGATGCAGAAGCTCAGACTTGCTGGTGCAAGCTCAGCTCTGCCCCATTGTTAGTTAGCACAGATGTGTCCCAGGAGTTTTTCCCATCTCTACTACATGATACCACAGAAAATTAGAAATGTTTGCAGCCAGATTCTTTTGCTCCCACACATGTTTAGCCACATGCCACAAAAAAGGGCATGTGAAAATATATATGAGGCCCAAACTATGTCAGGGTTTTACAGTAACTGGACTTTCTGCAGAATCTTCTGCTACTACAGCCCCTACTCCCAGAATCTCAGCTTTAAATGCCATGGTTCATCAGTTCCAGTCACACTGACCTTAAACTGAAGATGTGCCTTTCACTTCTCAATCTAAGAAAATAGCATACTGTAGCTACAGGTGAACTGAATTGGATTTTACAGGAATACTGTGTGTTTGGTTTGCAGGTTATCTTTTCATCCAAAAGTCTAGACAACACAGGATACCAGAGGACTAAGGAAATCATTGTTCTACTGCATAAACCATTAAGGAAGCCATATGAAAGCTAATGAGCCCTAAATAAGCCAATGTTTCTGCTATGAAAGAAACCAAATACTCATGAGATTGACCTGGTGGTTATGTCTCCTCCTGGCAGGCAGGAGATTTAATCCCTAAATTTGGGGATTCAGACACTTTCCCAGTTCACCATTATCGTGCTCTGTGGGTTGGTTTTTCACAGTCTTTGTAAGTAACAATGTGGTTTTGTGGTTTAATGCTCTGAGTGAGTGTACTGCTCTCACTCAGCTCAAGACAGAGCCAGTTTAATTGTACCCTTGCTTAAAAAAAGATACCAAAATGTCTGCCACCATATTCTGAATGACCCACTACTGAGTTAAATGTGTTGAGCTCTAATACCCCCTCATCATATTCCTTGACTGAAGGAGACCTGGGACTAGATTCTGAACACAACTCCATCAGCTTTAACAGACAAATATCAACAGCTTGGGGGTATCAGATCTCATTGATCTTCTCTTCTGAATGTAGCCCATTTTTCATACAGCTGTTCCTAAGTTCCAGTCATTTCCCAGCCAGCCAGGGCACCATGTGCAGCTTGCATTGGTGGCTTGTTGCATACCAAGCTACCTGCAGTAGGTGTTTTTCTCAACACAATGTCTTCAACAACATTTCATGTTGACAAGCTCTCCCCTCTACCTTTTTTGGAAGGTCTCTCAGATAACGGCAGCATCCGGTACACCCTGAAGGCATTGTTTCCTTTCTTTATACTTTTGTCCTTCACTTCTTCTATGTCAGGCAGGGAGTTCATAGCACAACGGAAGTTTGCCTTCCATGTCTTTGGATCAGGTTTATCTACTCCTGACTGGTATTTTCCTAAGCAAGAAAAGAAAGTTAGGCACATATGCCATGTGGTTGAAGATCCAAGGTAAATTAGTAACAGCGTAGGGTTAGCTTCAAGGTATCAGCCTTTAGTTCCCATGACAAGCATTCAAACAATAGCTGAGGTTGCAAGAGAGTGCTGTAATCTCATTCTCATGCACATTTCTAGAACAGATGATGAACAGTTTGTGCTCAAGAAAGACCCAAGGCACTGCAGATTTGATGTGACTCCATAACAAAATGGAAAAGCTTGCACAGCATTTACCTTTATTATGTCTGGCTCAAATCCATAGAAAGGCATAAAAAGCCTAAGGGCCTGTGTCTACAAAATGCTGACTGTGCTCTACTCCTGACAGTTTTGAAGCCAGTGTTGTTAACATTTAAATCGATTAAGTTTTACTGTGTTCCTCAATGTAAATGAGTTATGGCACTTCAATTAAGCTGGAGAGTATCACTCTCAAGGCCTTTCAAGAGGCCTTGAAAAAACACAGCCTCCCATAAGTCTGGAAACTTAAGTTCACTCTCTCTGTTAGTAAAAGCAAAGACAAGAAAGAAGGAAAATGTAACTTTAAAAGAAAAATCTGTCCTGCAAAAAGAGAGTTCCAATACCTGTATGAATTGCCCAGTTTCTAAATAAGGGAGCATCTTTTTCAACATCCCATCCGTGTCTTGCGGCATGCATCCAAGGAATCTGAAAAATCTTCTTCTCCTGGAAGGGAAAACAAACGGGAAATGCCAACATTGATAGACTTGAGGAATCTTCTGATGATTTGAAGTCACTAATTTATAAGCACAGTTTCAGTATCTCCAAGTGTTTTGCTCTCTTCTAGCCCAGTGTCACTGTCACTGAAATCAACAGCAAAATATCCACTGGCATCACCAAAGCAGAACACAGTGCAAGTGTGTGAAATACTCAGAAGCCACTTCACAGAAGATGAGCCTGGCAGCTTTCCGAGCTGACACATGGAAAAAACATGCAGTACTACACATTTCTAAGCTTTCACACAAAGGGTAGTTTTTTCAGCAAAGACACTTTTATGATTAGGAAAAATATATCTGAAACTAAATAACCATAGGAACAGAGCAAAATCAAGGGATTTAGAATTCAGTCAGTAAATACTAGCATGGTGAAAAGAGATCTTGCAAATTTGTATGCCAAGCAAAAGAATACATCAACAGTAGACATCTCTCCAGTGGGGATAAAAAAAACAGACACTCATGTGAAGAAGTGCATTGAAGATACCTGAACATATTTTAGTTCAGAAACTTTAGACCAAAGAGAAGCGCACTTAAAGAAATGCAAAGGAAGGTTTTTTAAAAAATTTGTTTTTTCAATGCACAGCTAAATCAGGGCATGCCTGACATGGTGTCAGTATAAACTGATTCCCCAAGGGATCATGGAAGATTCCTGGCAACTATTAAAGATGATAGTTTTAGGATGTAGCTCCAGCTCTGGGTGCCCAGTGGCTTTCAGAGCTTGAATAGCATGTTTCCTACACTCCTTCCACAAGCACTTAGCACACAAGATACTGGGCCAGAAGGATGCTGGATCATATGTGCTTTTAGGTCATACAACACAGTAATGAATTCCTTTGTCCTGACCTAGAGGGATGTTTCAGAGCTTTTCATGCTGTTTTCTGCAAAGCTCTATGAACTGACCTTGTTCCACAACACTTGTTTTTTCTCCCCCGTTGGGAAGAATACTCATCTGGCTTCACATGCAGACATCTTGCACTATAAACTCTGCCACTGCAGGTTTAGATCCAATTATCAGTCTACGAAGAGAAAAGTACTTCTAGGGCAAAATGCACCCTCCTCCTGCAGCAGTCACCTGAGCTATGCTGCCTGAATTTCACCCTAAAAGAGCCTATTTCTCTCTACTGATTACATACAACTCCAGACAGGCAGCTCTCATTTAAATGACTGCATTGTAGATATCTGGTCAGCTGAGATGAATCCTTCACCCTTCCCCCTTCCCCCAACAACCACTTTTCTTCCCTGACTGTCTGGTTAATATTTCACTCATGCCAAGGCTAGGTTTATTTCCCTTCCTGCTCATGTGATCTTTTCTTGTTCTGAGCCTGCGTTTTGTCCTTCAACTCTTGTCTTTAATCCTTTCTGACATATTTGCTTGTTCAGAATTGCATTCTTCCCTTCTTGCTTGGCTTCATCTTTAATTTGGTGCAAGCACTGATTTAACATGTTCCTCATTCCCCTCAAGTCCTCACACTCTCAATATTCCTCTTAATGTAGATCCATCACTTTTGTCACGTGTCTTTTGCCTCTTTACTCTTCCCTCTACATATTAAGTAAATCATCAACAGAGATACCTCTTTCCCCAGCTCAAAGCAGTTATAAGAAAGCCCCAAAGCCTGGTCCACAACACTACTGTATTCATCAGACCTAGAATAAGCTTCCCCTGCCTTTACTCTTTCATAGACTATAATAAGCATGGGAAAAAAAATCATCACTTCAACAGAAAACAGTTTATATCAACAAGAACTTTAAGAATAGACCAGATTAAAATAGACTATATGATAATTCAAAACCTAGCAGACTGAACAAGGCTCCAGACATAGCATCCTGTCATCATCAACTGTACTCACTGCTTCAAAAGAAGCTGCAAGGACACTCAACAACAGTCTAAGTGGTCATTACAGTGCTTCTGTTCATTACAGAAAGTTCTTCCCAATCCCAGATGTCTTGAAGCACAGGAATTATACCAAATTATAACACAAATAACAAAATCACAGAAGCCATGTGTATTATAATACATATATAAGTTTGCACTCCTATATAGAAACTACAGATTTTCTCATCAACTACAAAATATCTAATCTTCCCTAAAATCCTGCAAAGACAGCTGATTACATCAATACCATGTAGTTGAGTGTTCTGCTCTAGTTTATCTGGATACTTTCTAGCCAGTGCTGCCTAATAATGACCTTAAAAGGAAGGGGTCATCAGTGATTTCTCTCAGACTTGGAAAACTATGTGATGACTGGTCCAGCATTCCATCACTGGACTTTTGTGTAGGAATCTCATGTTTCTGTTAAAAAATTAACCTCACCTAAAGTGAAAAACACAACCCACAAAAATTTGCACTGTAACAGGAATTGCTACCAAACTCCAGTGGGAATACCAATAAGGAAAAGCGATGGCATTCTTAGAAATAGGCATGAAAAGGAAAGTAGATCAAACCTCAGCTGGTTATAGCAGCAGGGTACTACTAATGCCAAGGTTGTGGTTTCAATCCCTGCACAGGCCATTCACTTAAGATTTAGACTTGATAATCCTCATGGGTCCCTTCCAGAATGTCCTGTGATCTGTGATCACTTGGAACTCTGGCACTGCAAAGTGCCTGGAGCAAGTGCTTGAGTGTGAGGCCACGCTACACTGCTACAAAGTCATAGGACAAATCTTGGACAGCAGCATCCATCTCCAAGGTAATGCTCCAAGCATCCATCAAAGCAGTAAGTTGCCTCTCTGTAACAGCTACTTGGAATGTTTCCTTTTCCAGAACCACGAGGAACACTGACCTCTCATAATCTCCTTCCTCACATCCCCTCTGCTGTCTGCTGAACTACGTTGTTTCATTAACACCTCCCAGTTTTGTCTCTCTGGGAAGGTAAAGAAATTCCCTTCCTCCCTCATGCCACTCAGAAGGATAACATTTTCACCAAAGAGCTAGACAAGTATTTAGGTTTTAAGCCCTAAAAGGAGGGGTTTGTTCTGGAGGTATAAGGATGAACTGACAGTAGGGGAAAGAATTATGTGTCAGCTGTACCTGATTTGTCATTTCTGAGAGAGGTTTAATTCTTTCTTCAGTTTGGAAAAAGTCCCCAAGAACAGCCAGCCAATGGCAACCCAGAATGGTAATAATTTCTTTCATATTTAAACCTTATTTCCTTAAAAGCTGTGCACACACACAAGTTTCATTCTCTTGATAATCTGATACACCTTCTTATGTAAACTGAACTGTCCTTTACCAAACTCTGATTAAAATACTACAGCCTATAAAGTTGATTCTGTGGGTATAGAACACGCTGTGATACACATGACACTTCACTGATTCCATGCATGGCTTTGTTTATGGTCAAGGTTTACAGTAAAAATAGAAATATTTTTGGTTTAATGATTCATTGTTGGAATAAATGTGCAAACATTTTTAAACAGAAATGCTCAGGAGTGCAATTTTCTTGTTGAGCATAATAAAGGCAATCCAGGCTGATGCCAAATCAGAGAGTGTAAGTAGGAAATCAGAGTTAAATAAGCCTCAAGACAGAGAAATTATTTCAGGATTAGACAGGAATGCCCAGCAAAGGACAGCAGACACAGACTGTCAGTAGGAAACCTAACACCAAAATAGAGATATTCAAGGAGAAGGACCTCAACATGGGACTCAAATTACAAAGACAACAGTAAAAACTGGTTTCCTCTTCAGCTGTGACCCCATTATGCAAGAACAAGGACCTACTCAAATTCACAGTGCAGTTAACCAGGGAATGGATAAAGCAATATTTATTTACCCAGCCAAAGCATGAGAGTCACTGATACAGGAAGTTACTGAGAAACAAGATTCATAGATTAAATTTAAAGTGCTCCTGATAATTTCAAATTCATGAGCATTTCTAGCTTTGAAAGCTGAAAGAAAAGGTAGTAATTTCAATTGCCATTCTCCAACTCTAAAAATGAGCACCTGAGTACCACAACTACTACTGCTATAAGGAGGATACCAGACTATTTGGCTTAGTGACTTAAGCAGACAGGCAGTTCCTATGTTTGTGCACCTGATTTTGTGCATTTCCACCCATTCTGATAATAAAGTAGCCTCTATAGCAAAAATAGCTTCAAGCTTCTCAGTGTGGTGAATTGCTGAAACAGTGCAGAAAGCATGCAACATTTCCACAATTCATTACTATTCAAAGTCTCAAATACACTCCTAGATTTTACTCAATCAATCAAAATAAATTCAAATTGGGCACTGACATTTTTGAGCTCATGATTGTGCTCTCAAAGTGTCATGAGTACTTAGTAAGAGCTCAGGACCAGGGATATTAGGTTTGAGTCTGGCAGGGGAAAAGTCACCCTATTTTCTTCCAGGCTGAGAAGTGTCAGAGAAGTCACACAAGTCTGAAACAGGAGATCATTGCTTCAACTCGGAGTCTAACACAGAACACAGTCTACCTTCTCAGGAGAGTATTTTGAACACATCCCTCTGATGCTACTTGTTGAACAATGTGTTCCCAGGTTAAAAAAAAAAGTCCAGAGTTTCCAGAAACACTCCCTTCAACAACAAGAGTTGGAAAGTGCTTTTAAATGAGCCACAAATCCACCAGGCCAAAGCAGGATGCTTCATATCTGGCAGGGGAGACCGGAGGAACAGGTTCAGCAGGAAGCATTCAGCTTTGCCCTTCCTCCCCACGTCACCCCTTTGAAAACCAGGAATGAGCTGATTTACCTAAGCAGACTTCAGCCACTGCTGTCAAATTTCCCTTCAGCACATGCATGCACACCCCCCTTACCTTATTTAGCCATTTCAGCCCCGGTATTCTGTTAGAGTTGATTTGCTCTTCCAGCCAGGGCCGCATCCGCATCCTTTCGACAGGCATTGTCACCCACCTGGGAAGGAGCTGCAGGGAACAAGGGACAAAGTTACTTGTTTGCCAGGCAGAACTCCCAGGCAGGTCCTCCACCTCTGCACAGTACACTTATTAAAGCTTTGCTGGCACTGAACAATGGTAAATATAAACATTATTTTAGATCTGTGTGTGAGCCTCCCCTAAAAGCAACTGAGATGATAAAGTCTTCTTTATGGCAAAAAATATTCTTCTGGTACAGGTACACTTGTATTAGGAAAACCTTCATCGGAAAATGACAGAGGATATCAGCAAAAGTTTGTCTGCTGATACAGATGGGATACCAGAAGTCACAAAGAAAAACACTTACACTCTTGGAGACACCTCTTTTTGGTCCACATACCTGCATTTGCAGAAGACCTTTTTTTGCCAAAAAATATGTAACAAAAAAATATGTAACAAAAAATCACATGCAGGAGGCATCACTGTACTAGCTAAAATATACTTCTGCTAGCAAAAGGGCTTTCAAATGGCTGTTTGAGTCCCATGAACTTGACTAGAATTAATAAAAGTATATTTTACATTACAGCAATTTAGCAGACCACTTTGTTCTGGCTAAGTAGTTTGACCCCCTCCCTCCAGCTTTCTCTGATCAATCCACTCACTGATTTTTTAGCTGTTATTTTACATTTCACTGCTGTTCAGCTATGAAGTGAGTGCTTCACACACCCCTCAACTACACTACACCACCTTGTATTATCCAGTTAAGACTCTGACTTCTTTTTCTCTCCCTCTCTCTCACACATGCACACATGACCTCGATGCCACTTCCCTGTTTAGAGCTGTAAATTATTGACATAGGAGTCCAAAGTCTTGAACCTGAGGCAGAAAATTTTAAAAACATTAACCAACTGGCACTAGATGCAGATTAAAGCACCACATTAAATGCCTGTTAAACACCCTGGAACCCATCATTTCCACATTCAAGTACTTGCATTTAGGCTGCTGCTTCTCCTTGCTCCCTCTGCACTGGGCTCAGCTCCTTCCTCTCTCTTTTGCTCTTCACATCTGTGTTCTCTGCATCATTCTTAACTTCTCTGCTCCACTATTCTTGTCACCTTTGATCTAAAAAATAAAAAAGAGAAAGAAAAATTTGAAAGCACACAGCAATGGCACAAATGTAAATGGGTTTGTTCTCGCTTCCTATGGGAGTACAGGCATGGGACAGACTAACAATTAGGCAGTATCAAGCCCACACCCAGCAAAAGAGGAAGAAAAATGTTCTAAGTTTCCTCTCATTGCTCTGAGGACATGTATTTCCTTCAAACTAATAAGGAATTAAAACCTGAATGTAACAATAAGGTTCTTTGATGTGCTCAGAGAACTTACCAGCAGCCATGCTCACACTAATCTCTTAGCAAACATTGGTATTTTGTTTACTACTGTGCAGAGCTGGTCACTTGTGCTTCAGCTGCAGCCTCTTGCAATGACTACGAATTTCTAAAATAGCTCAGAAAACGGTTCCAACTGCTCAGCTCCCTTTCAGGTTCACTTCAGATATGAAAAAACAGCCAACCCCAGGAATCCAACAGTAGACAAGCCCTTGTGCATATCCCCTCTCTGTGCAAGAGGGAAGCTGTTTTCTGAGCAAGGGTCATGTGGGTTCAACTTTTTTAGCCCCCAGATTGGTGGCAAACAGCTGGCCATGCTGCTGCACCCCCCTCCCCTTGGCACCAACAATCGTCATCCAGGTTACAGAATGTGTACAGGAGATCTCTACCATCTTCCCCTACTACAGTTTGAGTCAAAGCTGAAAAATGCAAATGGCAATGTACTAAAAACATGAGCAAATTTTTATTTGTCTGACAAGGAAGAAACAATTTTCTGCAACAGATGCGTTTCTTTGTAAGGTATCTTTGAGTATGCATGCAGTTTGATACAATTCCTGGAAACACTGTGAATAAGATTCAACATGAAGAATGAATGTTCCCATTAGCAGTCGGACTCGTCTTCTGGGTAATGAGCCCCTAAGACAAATTTCAAGCCCATCTGAATGAACAGCTTAGCTAGAAGGCAGAAAAGTCATCTTGAAAGTAGCAGCAATTAATCTGTCTTGGGACAGGCAACATGGAAGAAACTGAAGCTGCCTTTGTACAAAAGCAATACATTTCAGGAAACGAGAAAGCTGCCAATAATCACTACTACAAGGAAGCCAGTCTTGCCCAAAATGGCAGAGTTGAGCCAACCTGTCTTTGCCCTCCCACATCCCTGGGGGCTTCCCCAGCTGCTCCCCTGCAGATGCTATGGAGAGGTGCTCATCTCCTTTTTGGCACCCCGGGATTCCTCAGGGATTAGCAACTGCAGCTGTCAGTACACACCTTCCCATCCATCATCCACACAAAGACAAATTAATCCAAGGTAATCAGGAGAGAAGTTTGGCTTGTGAGAAGACAGGAGTGGCTCCCAAGAACTGTTCATCTGAAAGTAAATTCAAACCCAGGTAAAAATAATCCTACAAGGATGTTCAGCTGGAGGGAACAGTGGGAATCTTCTGGAGTTACATCCTTCACAGAGGAGCAAGCATAGCCGTGCTTCTGCTCATCAAAACACAATCCCCACCCCATGCTCCTTTAAGCACACATGCTGCTGAAAATAAAGCTGGATGTCTTCAGAAGACATTCCCAGACCTGTCTGCCTCAGGACAGCACTGACCACAATGGTGCTAAAATGTAGCAGGGTTTTTCTCAGTTGCATGCCAACAACATCTTTTTGATGAAAACACCAAGTCAACTCTACCAAGTAATTGCCTGTGGGAAATGAAGGTGCCATATGCAGAGCTGTCAAATGCATGATTTATTTGTACAGAAAGAAACATCAGTTTCTGCAGTGCCTTAAAAGTAGCTCCTGTCTGTCCATAAATGGCATTACTGGGTGCACTTGAAGCCTTACTTCACTGGCTCCGGGTGAGAGAACCTGGAATCCATCCATCAGTGAGTACAGATTAAATCACCTGACATTGTTGTAAAGACATTTGAAATGCTCCAAAATAGGCAGCAAACACATGTAAAGTTTCAATGGCCATTGCCTAACACCATGCCAGCTTCACCATCCATCAGAATATATCAATTATAAAACAAACCTACAAAGTCAGACACTAAGGTGAGCCCTACAAAACAGCAGGTATGCCAAGTTTCTTGCCAGGCTCTCTCCAGTGTTTACCCAGCTGAAAGGGTAAACTTAAAAGGACTGACTGTCAATCCTTTTAAGGAGAACAAAACATCTACATTTATAATCTGGAGCTGGCTGTAAAACTAAAAGCATTTACCCACCTATCTCCCACTCCTGATCAGCCTTAATGTTGCATTTCCCCTGCACATTCACACCTAGAACAAGTTACATATAGCCATTGGTATTTTTTGTACCAGAGCCAAGTTCATGTCTAACAGCGTTTTCAGAGCTGCCAAGGCCTCCAGTTCCCACTGGCTTCACTGCTACCGTGATCTCCTGAGCTGTGGGTACCCATCTGCTGGCCTAAGCAAACCTCTCCAGAAGCCTGGCTACTTTTGTCTGCCTGAACCTTCATGCTCTGGTTAACCAGGAGAAAAATGGCTTAATGCCTGCTTTGGATCACTTGACATCATCTTCCTGCACACTGCAGAGACCATGGATGGAGCAAGGGAAAGGAGCAGAGCCGGCTGGGAGGAAGGAAGGAGCAGAGGGAAGGAGCAGCACCAGCTCCACCTGTGGCAAAGAAGCACCTCGTACTCCATCACTCCCTCACCCATCAGTCCCATCCCAGTTTTGCTGCATGCTAACACTACTCTTTGCATAGTCAGCTTTCTGAAGAAGTCCAGGAACTTAGCAGGCTTACAAGCAACATCTCTTTCTGCAGGGTCTTCTTCATCTGCTTGAACCTGGACCATGGCTTCCATCCTGCTCAAAGACACATGTGACAGCACAGCTGAGGAAGGCACTAGGGGTAGGAGGGACAGGGAGGAACCCCTTAATCCAAAACTGTTCCTGTGCTTTTAGACAACAACTTTAAACCTGGATAGTACTGACCCCCAGTATCCCTTTGGTGAGAACACAGGAAAATAGTTAATACTCCCAGAGACCCAAAGTTAAAGTATTTCTGGCATTATGTTGAAAATAATTCCTGTTTGTTTTTTCTTTTAGTTTCTTATGGTGGAGGAAAGGAAGACTAATCACCAAGAAACAGTCAACTGCAGATGGGACCTCAGAAAGCATTTTTCCACCCTATCTGAAAAGAGAAGCTCATTTAGACACTGTAAGTAGGACCACCTGTTTGGATATCACTCTGTGATCCTTAGTAGGGCATTTTTACTAAGACAGCGGTCTTCAAAAATCACTATTTTTAATCATGCCTTGAACAAATGTATTAAGACTGGTAGCTCCAGGAATACAATTTCCCTTTTCTTGCTCTATTTTTACCACCTGTCTTAATGTTAGAAGGGACCACAGTCAGGGGCTTTTGCTGTCTCAGAGGTGGGAGCTTAAATACATCGATGGCCATGAAGACATCAATAAAATTATTCCCAAACCAGCGGTGAGTGGGCAAGACATCAGCCCCAACTCACTGGCATTTGCCTGGAGGGGGAGGCCACTGGGAACCTGTGAAGAGCCATTCCCACACAAGAAGCATGGCCCATGGATTGGCTGCCACCAATCCAATTTATGGAGGGATTATTTTGATCTTCTTTGAAGCTTTAATTACTGCACTAGTCATGCACACCCTGTGGTCAGTTCAGCCTATTTTTTGCAGCAAGAAATTTCAAGAACATGGTGAAGGCTACTCCCCAACAAGCTACAAACTGATTGCAATTTGCATATAGACATATTTTCACTCCATAATGATTGATAAAGAGCTTGTAGTCCCTCCCTACTCTCTGCAAGAACATTCTAGTTAGTCTGACTTGTTTTTTCCTTCCCAGAGATAACACTGCTGCCATACAGAAAGTGTAACCTTTGAGAATGAAGAGCTCTTCACTAGAATTACAGCAGCTGTAGACAGAAAGTGAAAGCAATGTCATGGCAGGCATTACATCTGAGCAGAACACAATGTTCTCTTTCCTTCAGTTTCGCTCTGGCAGCATCTGGATAACTGAAAAGGCACAAGGTTATCCCAAAAACACAAGCTACTCTGTGCCTCTGGGTACTTTCTTAAAAGTATATTCCTATGGAACAAAAAAACCTCCCAAAACCAAAAATCCTCTGGAAAAGCTGTCGTTCCTTCCCTATCACAAAGTACCAGTATATGGAAATATTAACAGTTGTGAAAAGTTAAGGTGGGATAAGATCTTGGAGGCACATTTGAGAAGTTGGTCACAGCCTTTGCTCAAAGCTGTGGAAAAACATATCTTCCTCAGAGGATATGTGCAGAATATTGCATGGTATCAATTTATCTTTTCTCTGCAAATACAGAAAGGGCAATATTATTTTTTTGAGAAGTCGTCCTTACTTGTGCTTTGCTGATAAACTCCTAAACTATTCTCTTTGTTTACTAAGGCTGATGCAGTTAAGAAAAGCATAAATCATCCTGTGTGACCAAAGAGATATGCTGAAATGAGACCATATGCTAATTTTAGGATTCAGAGAACTGGGTTCTGTATTTGTGTCTGTGCCAAGACTGTTCCAGCATACAAGGAAACATGATCTTTTTTTAAAGAACAGTACTTGGAGCAAAATTCTGCTCTTTGGTCACAGACTGAACTCTACCTTCATATAGGATTTTGCAATATGACCACCTTTTTCAGCTATTCTGCTGTGAATATCACTTTCAAAGATTTCACCATCTGTACTCTGAGCAAAGCCCTGCTTAGAAGTTAAACTCACCAGAGGGATAGAGCCTTCTCCCAGGTAAGAAAACCTGTTAGACTCAGCTGCCCAGAAATACTTCAGAAATGCGAGATTGACACTGAATGTGCCCTTTACTCAGACAGAAGTGCACTTTACTCAGCTGCTTTGACTGTGGACACCTGAACTCCACCTGCCCACAGTGTCAGGGGAGACAAGATCTCTGCCTGGTACATTTCCTGGCTGCTATGAGGTGGATGAGAATCTTACCACAGGTGCTGCAGAACATGCCTTTTTTCTGATAATCCCAAATTATGCAAATATCCATACCTTATTTTGGAACCAACAGTGAAACACTTTATAAAGAGTAGCAAATGAGGAAAAGTGGGCACTGCCATTCTAAGAAGTACAAGGGTTATAGGTTCAAAGTTAAATCCTTACTTAGAAAACAGATACGAAGCAAGAAAACCCATAAAAACCAGTAACAGACTTTCTGAACTCATAGCTTAGAAAGGAAAACCTACCCTCTCTGGTCTTTCAATTGCCTGTAGTGGTGCCTCTTTTTTCCTTACCATTATTCTGTCGGTGATGCCCTGTTCAACAGGGAGAGATGGGGGAAACATCACTGGCATATTTGCTTCTCACTAAGCACCTCTTGCTGTGAGCTCTGATAAAGTATTCACCATGGCCAGTCTGCTCCACAGACCAGCTCCTCTGTTGGCTGTAACATTGGATCCACATTGTAGCAACAGCAGTATTTTTCCTGCTCCTTCCTAATGTTTTGGTAGCAGCAGAAAAGACTATGTCCTTCCTGTCCACCACCAAGAAAGAGTTCACTACAGCCAAGAGAGATGGTACCTTATTTCTCTGGTGCCTGCAGGAAGGTGGCAACTTTGTCAAGAAAGGCCACAAAGCCAAGATTTGGAGAGCAGGCAGGGTGGGAGAGCACAGGTCCTGGGCAGACTCGAGTAAGGCATGGCCGGGCCATTAAGAAGAACCTGTACAGGCAACCACCAGGCAATACTTCACCTGCTTCCCTAGGCTCCCAAATGTGGCAGGGCTACAACAGGACTATGGCTGCTAAGAGGAAAGCTTTGTGGGGTGGTGAAAAACCTGGGAAATCACGCTGCTGCATGACAGCATGACAGATTCATGCTAGCAACAGCTCTCCAACTTTCCAAGGCTCTGCAATGCAGTGTCCAGGTTGTGCCCACCTCATTGCAAGGAAGATGGAGGAGGGGGGAATCATTCAGCATGTGCTCTTTTCCTGCTGCTGTACCCAAGAACGATACACAAAGTAGAATGAAGAAAAGCCCTTTTATCCTCAAGCAACAGAGGGCAAAAAACAACCAACCCAACTTTCACTGAAAACAAAACCAAACCCAAAGAAAAGAAAGGCAAAAGTAACTCAAACACGTATTGAAATCAGCATTGCAGACTGCACGTTAAACACGCCCAGGAAAATGTACTGTGAGAACTCATACTGTATATGGAGTGTGTTTCATCAGCCCTATAGCATTTCTGTTCCACCCAAAGGGTGTTAACATGCCCTGGCTGGGATTCAGACGTTACACATCAAAACAGACTCTTTCCTTTGGTTTCCATGCAGAGCTTATTCTCCCTCAGCAGCAAAGACATCAACTGTTATTTAGCAGTGATCTCAGGCCTCATTAAAGTTAGCCCTTGGATTTGCAGACTGGAAGTTCACTGAAGAAAACCCATCTTATTTTAACACAATAAACCCAGAAGGTTGCTCTTTTTTTGCTTCTGGACTTAGCCACAATGAAGTAAGGCTTCAGCCTCTCAATACCCACAATGAAATTTCCCTTGTGATGGCTCCTGTGTTGAACACTATCACAACACTTGAAGAACACAATGTCTAGGGCTGAGCACATCCACTTCTCTGGCATTGCAGCAACCTACATCAGCTGGGAATTTGGGCCAGGCTTTTAACAGATTGCTAAATATCATCTCCACAGTATCCTTGCCACAATGCTCATCTGCACCTAGTCTGGTGACAATACAAAATGATTGCTTTAATTTCAGCTTTAAAAGAATACTTTGTTTCCTGGAGGTTTCTTTCATTTATTTTTTTCCATGTCTTGCAGGGAGTGAAGATGGGAGATGCCAGATTCTCATGGCATCAGGATGATAACACACCTTGACACACAAGAGACACTATCCCTTGCCACCTCCTCCAGGAGTCTCAAAAGCAGCCATAAATTGATTATTTATAATCAGTCCAATATCTGATTTGTTTTCTTCTTAAGCTTTGTGTTACATCTGATGACAGACCACGATTTGTCCTCAGTACCTGGGATTTCTAAATATTTTTCTCTCAAACGCTGCCTAAAAGACAGTTGGTGACTTTCCTGTACTTCACTCAAACAAATTTGGGAGGGGCTTGTTTACAACAAGGGGTTTGTTGTCATGGTTGTCAGGGCGTAATTAATTCCTTGCATTGGGAAGCAGTTACTTTCAAATTAATCAATTTTATTCTGGAATTAAGTGCTCAAATATGAATCCACTCCTGAATACCCACATGTAATTGCTGCTTAACTGTGTCATTTGGAATCCATGGAAGCCAAACTCTGTGTGTTCTTTAAAGCTGCCAGGAAAACTCAGCATTTGACACCTGATTCATGAAGAATTTTCTGACATGGTGAAAACTAGAATGCTATTAAAGGTCAAACAATTATAAACAATCACTTCACTGATACAACTCAACATGGTTCTGTCAGACCACTGCATTCTCATGAGCTCCATGACTAGGTTTACAGGAGACATCCCTAAAACTTTTAACAAGCACTTTTACTGCATGGATCCCTCTGAAAGCAGTGGGAATTATGCATGCACATACCTGCAAGATCGGAATCTTAAACTGTGAGAGTACCTTTTAGAGCCTAGGCAGTCTTTATCTCAGTGTCCCGACTAATATTCCTTTGCCTAAGTACAGGGTGAGTGCTTTAGAGGGTGCTATACATTAGAAAAGAGCCATTGTAAAAGAAAAGTGCTTAATCTCATTGTTCCCACACTGAGAGCTTGTGAGAAGTCAATGACATTTTAGAGGCACTCAGGGATGCAGAAAAAAATTATTCCAGATAGCAAACACTGAGAAATGTGTTCAAGGAAGAGTTTTCACATTCACTGGCCATGACCTGGACCTGATATAATCCACCTTGCTTGGATTGGGCTTGTTTCTCACAGCTACCTTTGTTTGTATAACATACTGTTCTGCAGCACACAGCAAGAACTATTTGCACAATACACTAAAGTGCAATTTAATATTTGCTTAAAGCTTTCATTTTATTGTCTGGGCAAGGGCAGTTTCTACCACTGAAGTTAATAGCTAACCCACAACTACACCTTTGCTACCCAAAGTTCTAATTGTTAGCACAGAACCCAGATCCAGCAGCAAAAGACATAAACTACCTCTGCCTAATCTCACCAAGAGAAGCAAACCCAGCCCTTTCAGCTAAGCAATTTCTCCTTTATTTCTAAGAAAAAGTATTCAAGGAAAGTATACACTATTTCAGATTTGTAAAAAACACTCTTATGCTTACTTAGACACTTTCTTTACAGACAGATCATGGCAGGCACAGACTTGGGGGCTGGGATCCTCTGAATCACCCACTGTGAGCTGGAAACATGCCTGTCACATGAACTTATTTACAGTTACAAAAATAGCACCATGAAAGACACAGATGTGTTGAGCACAAAAAATAATTGAATTAGTTATTACAGACATATTGCTTGACACTGGAGAACTTAAGAAATACCTTTCTCTTGTACACACAATTGAAACGTGTGCACTTAAAGTGTACTAAGTATTAAATGCTTGTATTTATGCCTGTTGAAATTATAGGATCTAATGCTCCTTTTTCTAAAAATGCTACTCTTTCTTATGCCACAGGACATACAGAATATGAACAGTTAATAGGATTGGTTACAAAATGTGCTTTTAATTTAAAGTTTTTGTGTTGACCACAGATCAACAGCAATTAACCTCAGTTTGTGATCTGCAGCAGCTATTTCTATCTTGGAAGTTTCCTAAAATACTACTGAGCTAGAGTGAGACAATTCAACTCATCTTAGCTACATAAATATTATTAAACCAAACAAAGTTAGACTTCTTTGGATTCTCTCATCAATCTCAAATCTCAGAATTGTTCTGGCAACACAAAAAAATTAGTTTTTATATGGTTGAATGCAATGTATTCAAATGTGTGAGAATTGGACCTCTGGAATTAAAGTTTTTCATTTCACCCTAGCACAGCTTTAGCAGAGCAGAGATCATCTAAGCTTTTTGTCAACACCCAACCTTTTTTTTCAATACAGCCCAGGAGCATGCATCTCTAAATAGGAGAAGGACAAATGAAATCTCAAATGAATTTATTTGGGATTACACAGCCATCCAATGTTTGTCCATCTTTTGACTAATTCACCAGCTAATTTGCCAGTTCTCAATGTCACAAAGTACATTCTAGTTGTTGACTGATCTGTGGAAATTGAGTGAAACCATTCACAGTCATTTCATGCCATCATCAAAGCTGATACTGATTTACATATTTTGGTTACCGTTGATCTGCCCCTGATCTAAGTAGATGACCCCAAAGGTGGANAAAAAAAAAAAAAGCTGACCATTAGCAACTCAAATCTCAACTTGACTAAACCTCAAGTACTCTGGCCAGCTGAATTACTGACTCCCTTTCATCATCCTGAATGTCACCACTTCCACTATACTTTGTGTATGTGTCTGCCACAGCGTTTCAAAACAGCACTCCTGTGACTGAAGAAGATGCCACTTCCCATATTGCAGGGCCTTTGCCCAGACCTCTGGCTGTGAAAAGTGGTACCTGGATAAACCAGAAGTGCAGCCCCTACCCTCTATTGTGTAGTTTGCTAATGGAGTGCTGCCATGCAGCTGTCTAATTTAGATGACAGATTAAATAAATGGTAAAACTGAATTAATTTTTCAAACTCTCATGCTTCTTTCCTCTGTGCTTATTTCATTTTTGGCCAACTGGGAAATGAAAACCAATGGAGTTGGTTTCACTTTTGTTTATATTTGGTTTCAATTTTATCCATAAGTTTTGCTTTCATCTTTTTCATGTAACACTGTTGGGATTTCAAATGCTGCAAGCAAGCTTTCTGTAATTTAAAAACATTACTCTCCTACCCTCCCTGTTTTCCTATTGCATAATTATTTTATTTTAGATAAACTTTTTAAGATGCTGTCACAATTTTGGAAAGTGTTTTGGGGTGGGGCTGTTTAGTTTTGATTTTACAGATTTATACGCCTCATCCAATTAAATTCAATACTTCACAATTTTCCACTTGATTCATGTCTCAGTTGCATATAAAGTCCTGAATACAGGATTCAACAAAACATCTTAAAAGAGCAGCCAGTACACCAAATGCACAAAAGCCCACATCACACACCAAATGTGTTATACATGTATGCATGAAATGAACATATGGAGTTAAATTTATTGCTACCTTAATTTATTAAACAACAAAGGCAGTATCTTGCTTAGATAAAGCTATAAGAGGCTTGCCTGGAATGCTGTCAAGCAATATGCAATATCAATAGAAATGTTACAGTACAGGCTTTGTCTTCTGTGCACTTATCAGGCTCTTCAAGTAACATATATCCCTCCATACGTATCAAAAAGCAGAATTTAACCACAGGTCACACTTCTCAAAACCAAATGCGTAAGCAACCCTTCCTTCTTTTGTGCTGTATTAATGTTCAGTATCTAAGTCTCTTAAAAGTACTTAAAATAATTTTACAGCAAAAGGGAAATGGTTGGACAATATCCACTGTCACGTGCAGTTCAGAACAAAGGACAAATTGAACCAGTTTTGACACACCTTAATGTCATTCATAACACCAAAAATATGTTGGGAGCTACAAACCAAACCTGTCAAGGTTAGCTGGAAAATCATCAAACAGCAATCTGCCCTACTCTTTAATAGACAGGAATAAGAAAATTATGACTTCCAAGCTTATCTTGAAAGATAGCAGCCTATATAGCAACAAGTGAATGTTAAAATAACTTAGGAGTTAAAATTTAAATTCTGCACCTGGGGTGAAACAATATGCCACATGCAGGCAGCTTTGCTCAATGTTGTGTGTCCAAGCTGCAACAAGATAAAATGTTTGCCTTGTCCTAAAGACTGCTGTACTTGATTTAATGTAATCTGCTCCCAAGCAAACAAAGGAGTCAGAATATTTCCAGCATACAGAAAGCTGGGCTTGCAATATATTACAAATTAAGAAACCAAACATTACTATACTGCTTACCACTACTTTCCTTCTTCTCTAGGTCATTCAAAAAACCAGAAATTTTACATGAGCTTCCAAGAAATTGCAAACATATCCAGCACGAACTGTAAGAGCAAGTTTTAAAACCTTTTCACAGTTTATCAATAAGAAGTATGTGCTGTATAATGTATTATTTATGTTACACACAAAATACCTTAATTTTATGTATTTTTATATATGTAGATACGTAGATATGTATATTTGTGTATATATATATATAGTTACACACACATAGGCTGACATTAAACTCTAAACTGTCAACATGGATTCCCTTCCACTAACTGTTAATTATTGATTACAGTTCTTTTAGTGGCTATTTTAATCTTAACACAAGAGTTTACACATAGTCAATAAAAAGAAGAACCTTCATACATTCCAATAAAACTTCAGAAAAAACCAAACCAAAACCAAAAAACCCCAAGAGGAACTTACTTAATTAAACCTAATGATATTTTGCATAATGCTATTCATACATGAGGAATATGCAACTTAACAAAATCCGTTCCTCTCATTTACCACATCCAGAATCTTTTAAACTTACTTATTTGTTGTTTTTTTTTGCACTTGAGACCCCAAAGGACAAACCAGAAAATGTTTTGCACTAATCACAGTTTGTAGCAGCACAAGCTACAATAAAACTTGTGTAAACACTGCCTGATGGTTTATGCCCTAAATATCACAATCATTGCAGGCCTTTGAAGAATCAGGTTTCAAAAGAGCGATCTTTACAAATGAGATACAGAGATAAGCAAGAGTAACATGTGGTTAGTTTTGTATCTTTACCTAGAAACGGACCATGACTTTTAATATATAATGCACAAAATACAAGCTGATGTTCTAATCCTGCAAATGTCAGAGGAATTTTGCAGGGGTACCATTCCAATGCAATGTCAAATGCATACAGGATACACTTAACCTGGCTGTAACTGGTGTCAGGTTAACAAGGGCTGGGGTAGCAAGCCCAAATTAAATAGGATCATAAGAGACTTTTTTTTTCCTGGCAGTTTGATAAAATCTTATGCTACAAGTTTCACATAACAAAGGGCAATATGCAGCCTTGCTTCTCTCTGTTATCTGCAAATGGACTCTAGCCTATGCTTCTCAGTGGAAATTTCTATTAGCAGTTTTCAGCAATGATTCTTGATCACCATCTGCAGTAATTCTCTGTCAGCAGCCAGTGCCCAAAATTTGATACTGAATTGTCCTGACTGCTAAGTTGCACAGCAAGTTTCTTTCCAAAAGACTGCCTAATCACTCGTGAACCTGAGTAAACTCCTGACACACACAAAGTGGCTGTGAGCACCACAATTTACATATTGCAGGACAAACATCTGGTTTTTTGAAGTTGCTTCCCAATTGTTTTATTTGGGTCTCATTTATCTTGCCTCTTCACTTTCTTCATTACACTAATGATTTTAAAGAATATCCCCACAGTCCCTTCAGTCACTTCTTTTCCAAGCTACTTACTCTTTCACAAAAGCTCCTTCCTACCCTTCATCATCTTTGACATCCTCCTCTGTAGCTCAGCAACTTTCACTACTTCCTGAATCAGGAGAGGGGAGCAACATGGATTTGTAGTGGCATGATGGTGGTATTTCTTTTTTTAACTCCCTCCTAATAATTCCTAACCGGTCCTGTCCTTTATTAGCCAATTCTCAGCACAGAGCTTATCTTTTCATTGGATTATACAAGTCATATGATTTTTTCCTGAGTAGACAGTCAGTTCATGTTTCATTTTTGTGTACAGGAAATTAGGATTGCAATCCCTTCTATGCTATTACACTGGAATTGGTCTGTACTGAACTTCATCTGCAAACTTACATCCACATTTCAAAATAAGATTCTTCTGCAGACCTTGTGGTTCAGCCTTTGGGATTTTCATGCTCCAAATGAGGTAATACAACCAGCAAACTTGTCACATTCCCACCTATCCCTTCCTCCATCCCTCGGATGGCATAGGCCCCGGGCAGACTTGATGTGAGGAGCACAACCTCTTTTCACTGAGCAAACTGGCCATGACTACACAGCCTGAAGCAAACTGATCCCACCTTGAAACTGGCCCTGCTTTAAGTAAGGACTGCATCAACCAGACAACAGCTCAGCAATACCTGTAGAGAGCGCCAGAAGAGTCGCGACGCTCAACTCCCTGGCAACAAAAGTCAGGCCTAGTCTTTGTCACTGTTTCGCATTTATACCCATGTCCACTAGTCCCATTCACTAATCCTTGGCAACCAACCAAAAATGCCCATCCTCGAGTTCCAAGCCTCCACAGAAACCCTGAAAAACTGACAGCTCATTTGTTACATCCTACTTCCAGAGCACCAAAGCAGTCCTCCTCAAGGAGTTACACACAAGAGGCAACATATCCGCAACTTTCCATTTAGGTTGTTTCAAAACTCTGCAACAAATATCACCTCTTGCCTTCTACTTCATCCTTCCCAATGGTTTGTTCTCATACCCTCTCTCACCGACACTTCGCTTTGAAAAACTTCCCGACATTTTCACTCCTTAAAAAAAATTAAAAGCCTCTTGCAAAATAATCTCCTTAAACTCTTTCTTAGTGAAGCAAGGCTCAGAGAATTTGTTTCACTCTTCCACTGACTTTATCTTCCTTGGGCACTCCTTCTACGCATAGATAACTTATCAGCAAGCTTCCCAGGTTTGATGAACTGCAGAGTATATTCCAATGGTTCTCATGCCTTTAGCAGCATGACTTTGGCTTACCTTACTGTGTTTGACACAGATTTTATGTTCTTTTCCACCTTTCCCACTTGAAGACAAAACCTTAACATTTGAAAGAGGTCTTTTTACTTGTACTGAGCTGCTTGACTTTGCCTTGTCGGCCTGCTCAGCTATTTTGGTATTTTTGAAAGATGACATACAATTGCTTTGAGCCTTTACTATTAGTGTCTTTGAAGAATTACATGCCATTTGCAACTATTTTACACTTTTGGCTGCCTCTTACCATTTGAATAATTTCTTTCCTTGCTATACAAAGAACTACTTTGGAAGAGTAAACACTGCCACAAGAACTCTTGCCTTTGCAGCTCCTGAAACAACACTGAGTTTAAGGATATTATGACCAGTGTCATGTCAGAACTGGCTGGGATTTTGAATGCAAAATTCTGAACTTAATTCTTGCAGGCCAGTACCTTGTCCAGAGTTGTTTTCCTCCGTATATCTGTACATGCTACACCCAGAAAGCAGGGGTTTTGGCACCTGGGCAAATTTCATGTTGGGCCATGACATAATCTACATGGGGGCAACTGAGGCTTCTCATTAACTGTTGTATTTTCTACTCTTGGAGCTACTCTACACTCCCTTAATATATGACAGTTATTGTCAACATCTTGGTTGGGCAGTCAGTCATACAGCCCTGATCTCTCTACTCTTCCCACACAGGCCCAGAACATTCAAGACATGGGACCCTGTGTAACTTCCCCAAACAGTTATTTCCTCTTTAATAAAAACTTTCCCACATCATGCACGTGCAAGCTACTCAGTCCTCTATGCATACACAAAGTTTTTGATATTCCAAGTATTCTATCATGGAGATGTTTTAACACCATGAAGGTGATGCACCACTTCAAGAGAGTGTCACAGCAAACTTTACCAAACTTCAGCAAACTTTATCCATCAGCTTTTCCCCACTGTTTGGTTTTTAAACATATATTATTATATATATGCTATATATAAGCACATGTTTTCATTGAAGGCATACATAGCCTGGCTGCAAATTTATTTACATAAAGCCTATTCTTCTAATGTAGACTCTGTTTATTAAAAAAAATAGTTTTATTTTCTCTTGAATCGTAACACTGTTTTTTCTGCATTATTTTCTCAACTCTATTAAAACTGCCCCTAACTCCACTTGGTCTCACACATTAAAGACCTTTTCTCAATGGAGAAAGGGGCCTTTAACCCCTCCTTCCTAAAAGCCTGCATGTTACTTCTCTTACCTATTGGCTACCCATTTTCCACACAGGCCACACAGTGTGGCCTGTGATGAACAGCTCTTCTCTAGCTCTAGGGACTGACTAGACATCTCCTAAAATCTGTCACTTCTGTCATCAGCAAGTAGCTGGGTAGCACTGCTAATATATGTGCCAAACAATAATAACAGCTGACTGCTCCACCTGCCTCTGCCAACCTGAGGACCCCCAGCCTCAGAGAGGTAACACAGGGCTCAGCAGGCTGACACCCTGCCACGCCTGTACCTCACTCAAGAGCTGCAATGGGGCACATGACCACAACGAAGTGATACTGTGCCTAAGGAGTTGGAGCTCTCACCTTTCATCACGGTTTACCAGCAAAAACAGAGGGGCACATGAAGTAATTCCCTGGCAGCATGTTACCATCAGGGGCCAAAGAAGGACTCTGATGCATCTGAATGGGCTGGTGGCAAGGAAAGACTGCAATTCAGACTGAGCCTATCTGCCTCACAGATCAATTCTGTTACTTTTGTGTGACTGTTTCTGCATTAGGGTGAATTTAAATGCTGCTGCTCCACTAAACTCTCTTTTTATGGTACTAACACAGGCATTCTGCAAAGACTGTTAAGACTTATATAAAGTAACTGTAAACTTAAACGTATTGTATTTCATCTCCAGAAACTGAGGTCTTAATTTACAACTGCTCATACCTTCAAGAGAATGCTGTCTGCAAGACATTAGCACGATAAGGCGGGCTATAAATTACAACTGTGCACTTAACCGGAAGGAAAGTTCTGCACTCCGGAATTCCTTTATCTTAGCTCTGTGTCTAAAGAATTAAGGTTAAGACACAGACTCCGCCGCTTAGGAGCTCACACTAATCAAAACGGGAGTTAAAGACCTAACTACCTCCGGGAATCTGGGCCGAGGGCTCCTACCCTTCAGGTACTTCCAACTTTGATCCCAGCCATCGCAAGCCGCTTGAAATTTGACCCTGCGTACTGCGCACAAAGACAGCCCTCGTTCCTAACTTCCGTCTGGCGTTAGACGTCCAGCGCTCGGCTCTCTGCTCGCTGGCGCGGGGCACCACGGCGCCGGCAAAGGCGGCCGCGCCACCGTGCCCGCACGGGAGGCCGTTCCTGCAGGGAGCCGAGCGGCCGCGCCACTTCCTCCTTCCGCCGCTCCCGCGGAACCGCCCGCCGCGGCCCGACCGCCCCCAGCCCCGCTGCATCTCGCCCCTCCGCACTGCCGTGCCCTCACGAGGGTGGGATCCCGGGGCGGCCTCGGCCCCGGCTCCCTGCCCGGCCCGGCGGTGGCGGCGC
>VWZP01008835.1:2133190-2163827 GCA_013396995.1 Dicaeum eximium | reverse complement strand
GGAACCCCCCCCGCCTCTCCGCCGGGCCGGGCCGGCCGCGCAGGCGGCGGGGGCAGGGCTGCGGCGGCGGGCGCGGAAGCGCTGCGCCCGTCACCGCCGCGCCGGNACAGCACAGCACGGCACAGCACAGCGGCGGGGCACGGCACAGCACGGCACAGCGCCGGGGCATGGCACAGCACGGCACAGCACAGCGCCGGGGCACGGCACGGCAACAGCGTCGGGGCACGGCACAGCACAACACAGCACAGCGCGGGGCTCCGCCGCCGACCCCTGCCCGGCAACGGGCGCTGATCCCCGGTTCCCGCTGATCCCTGGTTCCCGCTGATCCCCGGTTCCCGCTGATTCCCGGTTCCCGCTGATCCCCGGCCTCCCGCAACACGCGTTGGGCCCGCAGGGCTGCACCCAGAACTGGAGCCAGCCCCGGGGAGCCCGGAGCGAGGGAGCACTGCTCTAGGACGCACAAACCCAAGGCTCAAAGCAGGTTTTCCCGGAGACCAGAGAGGAATCCCTGGCGCTTGGCTCTACCAGCACCGACTGAAACGCTCCTTGCGTCTCTAGCTCCTCTGCTGAGTTGGGAGTCTTGGTTTCGGTCTGGTATACGCACATGTTAGGCTGTCGTTGCCTTTGGAAAAGGACGATGTCGCAGTTTCACAATGAGGACAATTACAGATCAGATTCTTTGAACCCAGCGAGGCTCAAGCGGCTGTCTTACTTCAAGAGAGAGTTCTTGGATTCAACAGATTTTACAAACTGCCGTTAGTTATGGAGTCAATATAGAGACCAAAGCTTCCTACAGGATTTTGATAATCCCGATTCAAACTTGAGTAAATAAAATTGACTGAGGTTGCAATGTGCCATTCCTAGCCCTAGCCATAAATGATAAAGGAAAAGAGCACTTGGAGGCTGGAGGAGATATGAAATGTAGTAATTTCATAAGGCTGTATATGGAGACAGACAGGTGTAGGCATCTCCCTGACAAGCACAGATATCTGTACATGTGCTGTATGCACATACATTCAAGGTATTCAGGGAAGCTGTGCGGATCCGTGATGCACGGCCGGCAGCGGTGCGAGCAGTGCCGGGACACCGGGGGTTGTGCAGGGAGTGGCACAGGGGAGTGGTTAAGGATCTGTGCGTTCTCCAGCTGTACAGCAAATGGAGGGGTAGCTGTTCTCCAGGTGCTGTGTGCTCTGAGGATCCTCTGTGGCAGCATCCCTGGACACCGAGCTAGCAATGAGACCGGGAGTCCACCCCTGTGGGTGACGAGACCTCCTGTTGTGAAAAGGCTTTCCTTGCTCTGAGAACATAATCACAAAACAAATTGGGTTGGCAGAGACCATGGTTGTCAGCAATCTACCACCTCCCAAAAAACCACTGCAGCCTAGAAGGTGGCTGTGGTCCACATGTTCACCAATGAAGTAGGAAAGGTCAAGGAAGAGGTTTGGGAAGCAAGACATAGGGTGCCAGGTAGGACAGTAAAATCAAGCATCGCCTACTAAACTTCTCTAGAAACATTCCCAGCAGTAAAGAGAGGTCCACACTCATAGGGAGGGACAGAGATTCCTAGAGCAGCTGCACAAGAGAAACAAGGAACATCCTACTCACATGGCTGATACTCCCAGATACTTCCAGAAGAGACTGATTTCCATGAAACCACAGTGAAATGAGAATGAAGGATAAGGGACACCTGGCTTCAAATTGGCATGTTGACAGAATAGATGTGCAGGAAAAGGAAATATTCAGCAAGACATGGTAGTGACAGACCACAGCTTAGGTAGGAGGGTCAGACAAGGCTGTGGTTATAGGGAAAGGGGCTGTGAACTCCATGACAAAAGAAGCAGCAAAATCAGCAAACTCCAATAACTAAAGCCAAATTTTCACAGACTTAAGATCTAACTAGGATAACAGTAGGGTATTACTGCCCTCTGACCAGTCTGGAGACAGTTGCTATGGCCAGGTCGGATTAGAGAGGAGTAAACTGATTGAAGGTGAGACATTTCTAACCAGCTTGTTCCCACTCAGAAATAAGATCTAACAGTTGCAATAACTCATGGAAGAATTGGTTCAGAACTCAAAAACTGTCCCAAAGCTGGTGGAAGATGGCAGGATGAAACACAAAGAACAGAATGGGGAGGGCTGTAACATGCCTCCTGACAATCACTCTGGCCCATGTGTAATAGAAACAGCAAAGATCCAGAGAAAAGCAACAAATGTAAAGAAAAATATGGAGCCACTCTGATTTTAGAGTGATTCAAGGATTTAAGTGACCAAGATTATACAGGATGGAGAAGTGATAAACAACAGAAAACAGTCAGATCAGAGAGAATAATGAGTAGAGAGGAGCAGGGGTGGATTATTTGCTTTCTTTTCTAATATAAGAACTAGAGACCATCAAGTGAAACTAGCAGGTGGCCAATTTAAAGCAAACAGAAGGAGGTGGATCTTCATGCAGCAGGTAATTAAACAGTAGGACATCCTCTTTTGAGGAGTTCACAAAGTTCTTCCTTTGCCAGTAGTTCACAGGGGTTCCTAAAAAAGCACCTGTACACATTCACAGAAGAAAAAAATCTCCACAAGGTCTGTTAAATGTAAAGACACCTACGCTGCCTCAAGCAGCCCCCAAAGCCACAAATTTCTAGGGGCTAGAAGCTCTTTGGTACCTTTCAAAAAGGCCTGAACAGAAATGCCTGCAAATGGTTCAGAGCAGGAATGCTACTCCAATACCTCCCTCAAAGCAAAAAATAAAGTGACTTGGGCTGGCTTTTGCAATACTCAATAGCTGTTATTTTTTCTAGAATGTGCTTTGAATTTGTTTGCAGAATGAGCCAGCTGTGAAAAGTACTGTAGTTTATGTATCAGTAAATATTGTTTAGAAAAAATATCATCATGTTAATAATTTGATGTCTCATTCAGAGGACACTATTCACTAAGTGCATTGCTATGAATTACATTGGTTGGCTTCCCTGAGAAACACTAGCCAGGCCATTGGGCAGAATGTGCAGCTCACTCTTGCCATTTCCTCCTACCACCTTCATCTGGTCTCAGTGGAGCACATTCAAGGTTCTTGATGCATTCTGTGCATTGAAAAAAGCCTTTCCCTCCACATCTCCTAGCACCACAAAATCAGAAGTGATACCAGAAGTTAAATATTCTGCTGTGATTCCTTTTTTTAATGCTGAAAGGTAATGGGAATGGGCAGCTTTTGCTTTCTAAACTTTCAGCAGTGACTCATTCCCTCCAAAAAGAGACTTTAACCTCTTGTGACTTTGCTCTTTCAGTAAGATATGGCAGCTTTAAAATCAGAGAATTTAACCCAGAAGCATCACGTATCCACAGCTTTTCCTCTGCAGAACTACCAAAGTTTGCAACTTATTCTTTTAACCACCTTCTTTAGGGATCTGGCTACTGGAATTAGTTGTTTGCATTAGCATCCTGCCTTTCATTCACAAATTAGTCTCTTTTCTAGCCTGGAGTTCATTTCTGTGAGGAAAAAAAACTTCAAACTGGGAATCCCCTAAGTTCCAGAAGGTAAATAAATATGCAAAATGTCAGCCCTTTTTTTTGTTTTTTTGGTTTTGTTTTGTTTTGTTTTAGGGTTTTGTTTTGTAAGTTTAATAATATTTTTGAAAAGTTAAATAACATTTATGACATCTTCTCTTTTTGCTGCTTTTGTTGTGGTCTTACCCTGTCTTTTTGTGGAGCTGACTATGCCATAATTTTGATTCTTAAAATCACTATCACAGGCATTGGGACTATTCATATATAGAATTAGAGAAGGTGAATTTTCTCATGGAGCTGGGACTCAAGCTTACCTACTCACCTACGACTGACCTGTTTATTTTTCTGATACATTAAAACAGGAAAGTTAATTCATGTTACAGGCCAGTATCAAGAAAATAAATCAATTGCAAGAGTCTCATAATTCTTACTTTAATAATATTACCAACATCTTCCTGAGTGCCTACACCCAATTTTAAACATGATGCACAGTTAAATTTATTTTCAGTTTTAATTTGTTCAGTGAAAAACATTCTGATGCTGATGTAATTTTTTGCACCGATATTTTTAGATACTAGATAGTAATGACAACTTTCTTACTAAAAAAGAAAAAAAACAGACAAAAAAGCCTATGAGATTTTTAGAGCTAAAACTATTTGCATATTACTGTAACACAAATAATCACCCAAAGTACAATGGAAAAGTGTTGACTAACCTTTTAAGAAGTTCTAATTAATTTGTCCTCTGAAATCAGTTTCGTTTGTTGGAGGGTTGGTTGTCTGGGGTTTTTTTGTTTCATTTGCTTTGTATGTGTACTGTTCTACATAAAAAGACTGTCTGGGCTTTGGTGGTTTTGCAGTGTTCTAAAAGTATTTATGCTCATGTTAAAATCCATAGAAACTAAAGCTAGAAGCTTGCTAGAGCCCTGGAGATACAGCTGGGTCTCTTCTTCTTTACCCAGCCTCTGGAGGTAAAAAAATTAATTCACTTCAGCCCCAATTGAGTAAATAGGTCCTTAAATAAAAGGATTGTTGCAGCTCAAATCCTCTTATACTTTCAGGAAAGCCAAGTATCTTCACAAAGGTATTGTTTTATCCAGCCCTTAGCAAATTTGGTCAGAAAAAGACAAGATATAAAACAATGACCTGTGACAGACGTTATTCTACTAAGGAATTGTTAACCTTGCCAATCATATTGGTCTGGCTGCAGCCAGGTGCTGCAGGTAAATGGGAAGAGGCTGTCTCCTGAGCCCAAACCAAATACATGACATAGAAAAACACAACTGAGGACTATAGTGCCTGTTCATGTTACTTGTCACTGCTTTTATTTGGCTGCATTACTTCAGCCCATTGCTCTGCCAGCTCAGCTGCTGTACACAATTCACTTTATTTAATAGGAGAGAAGAAAGGGAACCAGGAATTTGCTTGACAGCATTGTGAGATGGTTTTGGTTACTCACATCTCTTGGCCTATCAGCAAGATTTAGGAAGGAAAGAAGTCCTTTAAAAACACGTACAACATCTTGACATTTCAGGGCTGGAGTGGAGTTTGGCAGAGAAAGCCTGGATGTGAGCCAGGCTGCTCCAGCAGATCACACCTGAAAGTGATCCTGCTTAGTCCTGCTTCAATAGAGTGTTTCACTGCAGTGGAAGCTTTTATGGCAATTTTCCCAGTGAGACTGAGGTAGAATATAAAGATAAGTGATATGTTGTCTATTGGTTTGCCAAACCAGAATGAATCTGTTTCTTCAGGATAATAATCAGATATTAAGAGCTTTGCTTCATATCATGTATAAACACATCCTTTGATTTATTAATTCATGTTTATTGTTAAAAATAGCTCAATTCTCTTTGTAGAGGGGAAAGAAACTTTTCTCTTTCCACTTTCCTGTTTGTAGCGGATTTTCACATAAAGAAAGAGACTTTCCAGGGATATCTGTTGCAGAAATGTTCACCAGGCACATTGCCCCATCAATCACTCTCCAAAGCAGATGATAGTTTTCCTTAAATCCTGCCATGGCCCCATGGCTTTGTGGGGAGACAAATTCCACCCCATGATAGAGTGATTTTCCTCCCCTCCAAAACTGGAGGACAGAAGGACAGAGGGAGCCAACCCACCCGTGAGACTTACCCCAGACTGCACTGGGCATCCCCTGACAGATGTGCCCACATGGACAAACCAGCATCCCACTCCCATCCCCACTTCTCCTGGTCCATGCCAGTGCACCCCTCTGCTGGGCAGTGGGGTTTGTCAGGGACCATTGCCCATCTCAGAAGAAGAGGCAAGAGGTGCTGGGATGTGGCCACCTCACTGACCTCTCAGTGGTGAAGGAGGCATAGGGGTGTCAGTAAGGGGGAAACCTACTCAGGAGGTTTCCTGCTGACAAAACAGGAAATTCTCTGTGTGCTCCCCACCTTCTCTGACCCTTCAGCAGCCTCTTATGCTACAACTTTTGGAGGCTATTTAAATATAGCTCCAGCCTTTCCTCTTTGGTGCACTCTCCAGGTCATACTGCAACAGCACCCAACGTGACCACAAAAAGAAAAAATGAGGGACCCAATTATTAGCAGTTAATTTAAGGCTTTTCTATCTGAAGTTAAAATGGTCACTACAAGTTACAAATCTGTTTCCAACTCACCACTCTCTTTAAAGCTTTGGCTCTTTCACCTTTCCTAATCAGTGTTTAATTATTAACAAAAGAGTAATTTTTGGATAACAAGTCCTGTCTGCTGATTGCCTTCATGTATGTGGCCTGGCAACACTGATCTCCAGAGTGCTTCTCCATGACCTCTGCACATCCAGCTGACTGTCCTCTCAAAGCAAGAGCAGATGCAGCATCTTCTGGATGCACTGGACTAACTGGAGCTGAGCTCCTCTGCTGCACCTTCAGTGCTAGCTTGTCGAATCCAGTAAGTTAAGTTTCTGAAAGGCAGCAGCTGGCCCTGCTGAGCTGTTTCTGGAGTGCAGCTCATTCATGACTCATCTCTCCTGCAGTCCATCTCGCTGCACTTCTTTTTTGACAAGTCATTTCTGCCACTCTGGCCGTTGCCCTGCTCTCAGGTTTGCTAAGCCCACATAACTGAGGCTTTCAGAACTGAGTGGATAATCAGTGTCAAGGTCTGAACAAGAAACCTTTAATGGCACAGTAAAAGCTGACATCAATTTCAAGTCATCTATTCCCAGAATCTTCCATTGCTGCTGGTATCTCAATAGGGTTACAGGGGCATTATGTGGCATATTTTTGAGGAAACTGCCTTGAGTTCTCCAGAGAACTGCTATAATGCAGCTGGGAAGATGCTGAGTTGGTATCTGAGCTCAAGGGATCTCAAAACCATGGACAGGGCTGCTTTATCACTTTAAAAGAAAGAGGTCGTGGGAGGGTAGGGTGGAGGGAAACTCCTGGCTATTAATAGAGAACATGAGTAGGAGCTTTATTTTGAATGGCCTCTCTAATTAGTGCCATGCAATGCAGGAGCAAGGCTCGTGATCCACTCTACCTGCTGACTTCTCAAGCACAGATCAGAGAGAGGCAGACAGATAAAAGACCATTGCTGTGCAGGGGCGTTTTGAATAGGCCAAGCTAAAATGCCCAAATTAAAAAATAACCAGGAGATCTATCAACCTTGATCTTCAGAGGGACTGTCTCTTAAGGTAGGCTGGTGGAGTCTGTGCCAGCTCAGAATCAGGAAATTTAAGTTACCTTCCCAGTCTTACCTGCCTGCTGTGAGTTTTCCTCATTACCTTTGTTTCTCTCAGACTACATGGACGATAAGTTCCCAGAGATAACAGATGTCTCTTCTTACTCAGTGTTAAAGTGTCTGGTACAAAAGTGTCTCTCTGTCTCAGGAACACTGCTCTTGTACGGTACTACAAGAAATAATATTGCTTTGTATGGTGGTTCTTCAGTAGCACAATTAATTTGTGCTTGTGTTTTTAGTATTTCAAATAAATCAACAACAATCAGAAGCAATAATTTAGGCAATTTAAAGCTAGGAGAAGGCTTGCTTCTTTAGGTCTGTAAGTCATGGCATGACACCTGAACCCATGAACCCAATTGCATTTCAGTAGTACATTATGATAGTGGGATTATTTTGAAAAACATAAGTCAGGTGCTTGTGGTCACTATTTGCACTTTGCTTTCAGTAATTACATGTGGGGTGGCAAATCCTCCTTCTAATGAAAGGAGTACTCCACAGGTATGCATGTTATGATGCTTACAAGCAGTAACCAGCCCTGCAGGAAAGTTTTAGTATGCAGATACCAAAAGCAGAGGCAAGAGTAAACAGCCACCAGGCTGAGGCAGAGTTCCTTCTTTCATAGTAAAGTAGTTCCATGGGAATGCTGACTCACCTGCTCCCTGTATAATAGAGGTGGAGAAAAAACAATTATGTATAATTTCACTGCATTTCTTTTCCTCCCCCACTGCCATTTCTCTTGTGGAGTGGATCTGGCTGAAGAGTCAAGAGCTCTCTGTATGGGAAAGCCTTATAAAATTATGCCATGGGCTAGATATGTAAAAGTCTGATAAGCAGGTGTTGATAGCTCCCAATCAGCTTCAAAGAAGGGGTAGTGTTTCACTGCTTAGCAAGCCAAATCTTAATCTACATAAACCTGTTGTAAATAGTTTGCAGAATAGTCACAGAGAACATTTACACAAAAGCTGTTAGGGATCTGTTCTAGTGTTTGTGCAGACTTCCTCACTCTTTTCCAACTGAACTGTGTATTTAATGTTTTCATCACATTCTCTCCCCTTTCTTCTCAACCTAGGGAATCTTGTTCTTCTTGAAAGAAGAGTATTTCGGCTCATCTGCTAGTACTTGCTCATCTGCTGGTGCTGGTCCATGACCAGTTGTCCAAAGCAATGTGACTTTCAGTACCTGGCACTCACCAGTTGAGCAGTCACAGCTGTCCAGTCAATGACTTCTCTCCCTTGGCCAGAGCCAAATACCAGTGCATTGAATGGTTTCATATGGAAAAGGGAGCAGACATGGAACAGAGCTCTCAGAAGAGTGTCACACCACGGTCTGTCATCACATCTGATTACTCATGTCAAGAACTTCAGCTATACTGTTGCTTTCCTGTCCCTCAACTTGACAGCACAGCTAAACTATAATACCAAGCAGAGCTGATCAAGATACAGAGGGGAATAGAGGGGCAGAGTGACCTCCCCTGACCTGTTGGCCACACTGCTTTTGATGCAGTAGTTGTGATAGTCCTGATGAGCTGAAGACATGAGGAAGGTAAAAAAAGACAGGCCGCTGAAAATGCCCCTTTGCCCCACTTTGTTCATGGTTCTGGTAAAAACATGACCTTTCCCTAAAAGCCCAGTGCTCTTCAGATCCTCATCTCCCATTTTGTGTCAGAACTTCAATGCTATTGCTTGCACACTAAGGCTGGTTATTTTGCTAACTTAAAGGAAATGCCCAAAGGACAAAACCCACAGAGCTTGGAGGGCTCATTGAGTGTCCATTATCACAGGCTTGCTGTCCACCTGCCCTTGTTATTCCATGATTATGAAAAACTGGGCATAGTGGATGGACAGCCAGCAGCCCACCTGACCCGACATGGCTGTCTGGATTTTACCAGGCCAAAGCTAGCTAATCCCTGCTGGAAGTTAAACTTCTGTAAGACAGCAGGGCTTGATGCACTGCCAGGTACCACAGCAGTCTGGGGGCACTCAGAGAAGACCCCAGGTAAGGCCTCTCCTCGCTGCCCAACACTCTGCCAATGGGGCCAGCAGGGCTGCCTTTGCCTTAAAATGCCTTTTCTCCCATCCCCCACTCATGTTCTCACTTTATCTCATTAGATTTGAGTTTCAGTTTTCCCATTTCCCAACCAAAATCCCCATGAGACCTCAGTGAGTTGAGTTGCAGAGTTTGGCTGTGGCTGTGCTACTGTCTCCCACATACGCCTCCGAGTCCTGGAGCAAGATCAGCCTGGAAATGGGCGGCACCTGCAATGCTGTTGACTTATGCCTGCAATCACTGTTTGGAGTGTTTTGCAATATTTTTCAAGATGGCAAAATAAATGATCCTCTGTTTTAGAAAGGAGGTAAATGGTCAACTCCACTGCAGATATCTTATCTCTTGCAGTTATGGAGTGATCAGGACACAGTTGAAAAAAGAAGCCTGAGGTAGAGGAAGCTTGCCTCTGTATTTTTACACCTTTTCAGCTCTTATCTTCGGTTGCAGAGGTTCGTGGCATTTTGCTCCAATCTTTTGCAGGGCCCTTGTCCAGAAATATCTTGTTGCTCAGTGACACATCTACACGTGCATCCATGCTGGAATCTCATTTCCCAGCTTAAGTGTGATACCACCATGGTTTTTTTTTTTCCTTGCTATCATGATTCAGCTGGAGGTGTGATTCCAAGGGACATGGCTTAGAGCTCAACTCCAGAGGAAGGCCAATGAATGAACTGGCTCCCAGTGAATCTCCCCAAAGCTTCATACTTGTAACCTAAATGCAAGATAGTGGCAAGTTTAGTGGAGTAATTATCAGTCCTGTAAAATGTAGATTCTTTTAAAATCACCTCCATCATTAAAACAAAGGAATCATAGAAGGTCACAATGTCTTTGCACTGCTTTCATTCTGCTCAGCTGCACACAGGTTTCAACACCCTGGGTCACTCTGGGTTCACCTCTGGGCCACTGTAGACACCTGTGATGATCTGTGCAAGAACAAACCACCCTCAGCAGCTGTCACTCACCTTCTTCCCAGTGAAGAAACATGCACAGGAATCATTTGCCAGTTACAGGCACCCAAAAAACCCGGATGAGAGCTCACCCCTTCGTATGTGTGGCATGAAAGGAGCATAAACAGGAAGCATAAAGCCACAGGAAATTTGACAACTGAAGTTTCTCTGTTCATAGGGTTTAGGTTTTTTCTAGTTCTATTGCTATGTCTTATGTCAGTAAAGCGTGTTTGCTTTCTCACTCTGTTTAGACCCTGGGTAAGAAACATATCCAAGGTATTATCCCTTTAGGTTATGGATTGCTTTTTGTTCTGCCTCCCGTAGTGTTACAGCCTGGTAATACCAAGCTCTAAAGATTCACACCAGGGGATGTTGAAACCCAGCCACAGGGACACAGCTGCAGCCAGAACTTGGGAATACGGTATTAATGGGAGTATTTTATTGATTTAAATGGGTTTGTAGAGCTTGGCACCTGTGAATGTTGCCTCAGTTGCAGTACTTGTTTCAGTCACTAGGACAAGGCTGATAACTACGATTTTGTTTTGAAGGGGGAAAATGTATGTGCTTTGTAGCATCTCTCAGAGCACTCTTTTTAATCCTTCACAACACTTATTTTTCTGCTTCTCTCAGCAAAATTCTCCAATTTATTAATTTCATAGATGAACTATTTTATTCCCAAATACTCCAACTTCCAGCAGTGACTGAGGAACACTCCATACTTTTCTCCTCCTTTTGTCCTGACTCACCTCTCCTCAGAGATTTCTTCACTCGCAGACACAAACTCCATTTTATCCCATGTGCTGCTGATCCATTATCCTGTCAAACTGAAAACAGGTTATACTCAGAGGCAGGACAGAGTGAAATCTGAAGCTTCCAGGTCAATCTGTCCTGAATAATCTCTCTCTCCATCACTCTGCCTGCACTGTGAGCTGGCAGGGAGCAGCATGGAGAGACCTCAGCACCTTTCCAAAGGTGGAATCAGCCTGTGATGGACACCAGCAGAACTCACCTTCCCTACACACTTACCTGCAGAGGATCCATGACCCGGTGTTTGCAGGGCATCCTCACAGCTACAACTCTTGCTCAAGAGCTCCACATCTTGGCTGCTGTCAGTGCTTTTCTGGACCTCCCACAGGTGGTTTTCCCACAGATTCCTGGAAGTGGCTGTGCTGGTGGTTTTCCCAGCCCACCACTGGTCATTGCTCTACTCCTCTTGCATCTCTCTGCTTCTTCATTGTTCTCTTCCAAACACAGCTTTTTGACATAGCTTGCTTGTCTGTTTTCAGGACCTTTCCTGGACCCCAGGCCCAGCAAAGCCATCCTTGCCCCATTGCCCAGCAAGTGCTCCTCCACTTTCTTCCCAGCTGCCACCCCCATTTGGATGATGCTTTGGAGCAGAATCCTGCAAAGCTCCTGGCATTTCTCCAATTACTCCTTAAAATTCTTCTATACTAACTTTTGAAAAACCCACAGCAGGTCTCTTTCTACGCTGCCTGGCACAATTTCCTCACCTCCTTTTCTGCCCTGCTGGCCCTGCCTGCTGTTTCCTTTGCTTGTGAAGTCATAGAATGATTTAGGTGGAACAGACTTTTAGGATAATCAAGTCCAATTCTTGACTGATTACCATCTTGTCAACTAGATCATAGCACTAATGTTCAGTCTTATCTTGAACATCTCCAGGGATGATGACTCCAAAGCTGAGGAGTTTGAGTTGGATGACTCCAAAGTTTGAGGTTGCAAAGTCTGGGCCTTTCTGGGGAGCTTTCCTGGAGCTTTCCTCAACTCTTTGAAGCAGCACAGATCTGGCAGCCACTGCTGCTCAAAGTCATGGCTGAAAGAATCAGCTGCTCCTGGGTACATTTTGTGCCCATCTCACAGGACTGGGCATGACTCTCAGCTAGAGCAGGTGTCTCAAGCTGCTGGTCACTCACAGCTTGCACTTCTCCTTCCCTACCTCCTTTTCCCTCTCTTTCTGCCAAGCGCCATTAAATGCTTCCACCTGATCACAATAGCACTGACGGCTTACCTGGAGGTTTTTACTTCTAATATTTATGGCATTCCCTAATTTAGGATTATGCTGGTTTAGTCTTTTTTATTGCAGGTTATTGTTGTGTTTTAACTCTGAGGTAAGCCTGGCCCATGCCTGGACTGGGATCTCTCACAGTGACTGTCCCCCTTCCTTCTTATTTTTCTCTGCTCCCTGGTCTGTTCCCCCTTGTCCCTCACCCCCAGTTTTGTAAGCCAGGCTGCTTCCTCTTTCCCCCTCTCCCTGAGACCATTTTTTGAGTATTTTTTTAGCACTTCCCTTTTTCAGACTTGCTGTGCAGCCATAGATGATGGAGGTCCAGCATCTTTAACAGACACTGGAGTAACCCTCTGCTGCAAACTGCCTGTGGCAGCACATTTTAATCTCATCAACAACTGCACAAACTATTTATAATCAGCTCTCTGATTACATTCCTGAGGTCAACATCCAAGTTAAAAGATTCAGTGTAGCTGATGCACTGCTGCAAAGCCTCCTCCCTCCCAGAGGTTTCCAGAGCTGCCGGTCAGTAGTTCGAGGCTGCAGTCAGAGGTGCCACCTTCTGACCTCCTGATCAGGTCTCCCACCTCCCTGCTGCCCTCCTTGCTTCCCCTGCCCTCCCCCCTGCCTCTCACAGTGGTGCCTTTGGGAAAAGCTGATCGAAACATGCCTGTGTTGACATGACCCAGCGGGTAAAGCCTGCATTCCATATTCCCCAGCAGGGTCTCCCCAGCTCATCCAGCCTGTGTCTGGCCCTGAGGGGATATAGCCCTTGCAGCACCCAGCTGGTGACAGGGACTCCATTGCTTGCCCTGCTGCTGTCCCTCCCTGATGCTCAGGCTGTTCTGTCACCATCACAGAGACAGGTCACTTTGAGCAGCTAAGGAACTTGTTGTTTTTGAACTGATTTCAGTATGACCCAAACCCCCACGCTTCTTTTGTGACTTAGAAAAGGGAGTGCCACCCTTTGGGCTTCCCTACAGAAACCTGGAGTCCTGTGAGCCACTGAGCCCTGTGCACCACTGGCCCTTAGAGGTGGTCTACAAGGAAACCCCACTAGAGCAGGGTGCTGGCCAGGGAGGCTTATACATCACATGTAGGCATAAAATACAGGAGCTAGTGAAAGGGGTAGAATAATCTGGTTTTCATTTTGTCTTTGGATGTGGGTTGGTCACCCCGGTGGAGGGAAAGCTCTGGGATGACCTTACTGGAGCCATTTAATAGCTGAGGTGCTCTAAAAAAGCTGAACAAGGACTTTTTATGAGGGCACATAGTGATAGGACAAGAGAAAATGGCTTTAAATGGAAAGAGGATAAATTTAGATTCAATAATAGGAAGAAATTCCCTACTGCCCAGAGAAGTTGTGGATGTGCCATCCCTGGAAGTGCTCAAGGCCAGGTTGGATGAGGCTTTGAGCAATGTAGTCTGGCAGAAGCTGTGGCCTGTGGCAGGGGTGTGGCAGGGGGTGTTGAAGCCAAATGGTCTCTAAGGTCCCTTCCAAGTCCAAACATTCTGTGAGTCTGTGCTTTCACCCAGCAGCATTTCAGCAAGCAGAAGCTACCAAACATAAGGCCAAGCTCCTGTTGTGCTGCTGGAGACTCAGTAAAGCTTGATCCTTCTTCTGATGCTTCTCCCATCTTCCACAGATCTCAGGAGACAATTTTATTATAATAGTGCATGCATTCTTATATAGATCCCATCCTGGGAAAGAAAAGCTTAACCAAGAATTATGAACTCTTGGCTTTAAAGGTCAAGCCTGAAGAGCAGAGAGCTCAAAGCCCACCTGTGGCTTCTTCTTGGCTTCCTGAGGTATTAACAACAGGCAGGCTGAATGAAGAAAGCAACAGCTGTGGGGTCACCAGCCTTCCCAGCAGTCTGGGCAATGGGAACATGTCAGGTGGGGAAGCTACAGTCTCCTGAGTGCATGTCCAGGCTCAGGACCTCCTGCAGCCACAGCATCCCCATTGCTTAAGGGTCATCCCTCATCCAGGAAGCTCATAGCCTCAGCTGAGGTGAGATGGGAATGTGCTGAGCATGGGGAGCCAGCTGAGGATGAGGAGGCAAAGAAGAGTGAAGAGGCTCAACAGGAAAAGCCCTCTATGCAGAGGAGGTACTCCTGCCTTCAACCAGCCTTTGTGCACTGCATCATGCAGGAGAGGTATGGGCTGTGCATTTGAGGAAGTGGCTTTTAGCTGAATGAATAAAAGGGAACACAAAATGTTCTGTGTTCAGTATGAGAAATAGAAAGAGGAAATGCTTGTGTCTGTTAAGAAGGATCTTGCAAATTTAAATCACCCTGTTAGTGTTTACTATTAATCATGTTTTTATGCAGGTGGTGGTAAATTGCACAGTGATGGCTCTTTCCACTACTCTTTGTAAAGGTCTTGTGGTTAAATAAATAGAACCAACATTTTTTAATGGTCATGGAGTACTGTGGTTGGTACATCTTTGCATCAGATACTCTCAAACAACTCAGACAATGTTACTACTGCTTTATGCATATTCTGGAAAACCTGTTACTGGTCATCTTTCAGAGGTAATGAGACAGATTTACATGATACCTTTCTACATACAATTTGAAACCAGGAGGACTTATTAGACCATCTAGGTTGGTCTTCTGCACACCCCATCCTATGGAATTTCATTAGGTAGGTCCCTGTAAAGCTTACCATGTTCCACTATACATAAATATTCTGGTCTCGGTATTCTGGTCTTCTGGCTCAGCAGGCAAAGGCAGAGCATCATTGCCAGTCCTTTGACAGTGGGGGCAGCACTGGTGAGCTATTTAACCTGATGTCAAATCTTGCCTGCAAACACTAAGCAAAATCACTTTTGGAAAATGACTATTGTGCATCTTGTTTTCTTTTGAGACATTTAATTACGCAACGGTCTTCATGACAGAACATCTTGGTCTCTAGGAAGAAAAGAACATTGTTTCATTTGTTCGGAGAAGACAGGTCCTAATTTTTTGGATGTGATTATGCAGGAAAATCTGAACTTCAGAATTTGATTTGGAGACATAAAATTAAAATTAGGACCTAACAAGGTTTTGTTCTCTCTGTTTCCACTAATTGATTGTCATGATGCAGGCAAAGCAACCTATTGCATCAGTCTTTTGTTTGAAGACCATCACCACAGATACAGCAGAAACCTGTTTTGTGGGGGTATTGTGAATTTTTTTAATTAAATGTAACAGGACTATAAGTGGTATGACAGGAATCTGCAGGGGGACATGCTCCATAGTTGGAAGCATTCTCTGTGTACGTCTAGGGCAGCAAAGACAACCCTTTTTGCATCAAAATCAGCCAGTTCTTGTTTACTCTGATACACAATAAGACAGTGTGGCTTTCGTAGGAAGCAGCAATGTGATGTTCTCAAATACTTTGGGATGCAAGTCCCAGGATGTAATAAACACACGAGCTGACAGCAAACAACCACTGACAGCTGTGAAAGCGTTGTTTCATTCAGCAGGCTTTTGGATTTCATTTGCATGACTCATTAATGCGCGCTTTGGAGATAATTGCGCTGTCTGCAGTGACACCCGGTGGCGATGAAGCAGTAATTTACCTCTGATCCTGGTCCCTCAGAAAGCCAGAGTTCTTCTGTGACTGTTCTGCTGTCTGCAGTCAAAAGCAGGAAGAAATACACAGCTGAAAGGTTGTTTTTCCTGGTAATGAGTACCATTCCTTATAGACTATGAGATGACAAATTTTAATTTAGCTATTATTATTCATACTGCTAATATTTCTAATCACTAGATGTGATTTCATATGCATACTGCCTGGCTTTAACAAAAACAAACTGATATTATAGTTAAAAATATGAATTGCGTGTGATTGTATATAATTCAGTGAATGTATAGTAATGCAGTTTAAAATTTAAGGAAAAACCATATAAACTTCCAAGAGCAATGCATCATGTATAAAAGGAGACCCAGTACTTGTTAACAACCATATTATCACAGAAGTAAAGAATGATTTGTGTTGGAAGGGACCTTTAAAGGCCATCTAGTCCACCCCTCCTGCAGCAAGCAGGGACACCTTCCACTAGAGCAAGTTGCTCAGATCCTGTCCAACCTGACCTTCAGCATTTCCAGGGACAGGGCATTTACCACTGCTCTGGGCAACCTGTTCCTGTGTTTCACCACCCTCATCATAAAAGAACTTCTTCCTCAAATGTAGTTTGAATCTACCCTCTTTTAGTTTAAAACCATAATCCCTTGTCCTATTGAAACAGGCCCTGCTAAAAGCTGTCCCCAGCCCCCTTTAGATACTGACATACTGCTCTAAGGTCACCCTGGAGCCATCTCTTCCCTAGACTGAGCAACCCCAAATCTGCATTTTAAGTAATTTCCATGGATTTTCTTATGGAGCAGAGTACTAAAAGTACTCAAAAGTGCCATTTGTTCTCAAGGAAAGATTGTTTCCATGGGGCTTACCAGCATTAGTGTCTGACTTGGCTTTTTTTAATAAATTCATACTTGAAATGGGTACTCTCAGAGACTGTTATAGGAAGAAGGCAGACTGACTGCATTCAAAATAAGGATTTGCTTAGCCAGAAGACAGTATTTGATCTGCTGTAAACCAGACAGCATGAGCTGCCTCATTCCTCCAACTGGCTACTCATTGTAGCCTAGCTTTGGTTTTGTTTTGCTCCATTTTAAGGACCATTGGAAAAGCTGTACAGTAATTTTCCTTTAAAGGACCAAGACAAATTAAGACCAGAACTTATTAAATCTAAAGGAAGAGCAAACTCTGTGACAGGAGTTTTTCATAGCAAAACAACTAAGAACTCAAGGAATGTCCCTATGCCCCATTACTCTGAAGCAGATTAAGAGAAGTCCTGTCAGTCATTTACAACATATAACCCTGCAAATGCTTGTTGTAATTGGCAACCTACAAGAAGAAGAGGCCTATTTAATTTTTCAACTGGAGCATGGGCAAGAACCTGCCCAGAAGTGAAATTTCAAGGAATTAGAATAGACCAGCCCTCTCTCACAGAACATTTCTATAAGAGAGAGACAGGATTGCTCCTATCCAGCATGCAGCATCAGGGAATTCATCTGCAATGTTTAAAACTGCCTCCTCTGCATCCCTATTGAACCTGCATTTCCCAGGTCTCAGTCACTACTCTACTACCTGGCTATACAATGGCATACAATGCTTTAAAGTGGATTATTTTCAATTTCAGGTGGTAGGGCTGATAGGGGAGAAAAAGGACAATAGTAATTTGAGGAAAAAAAGGATATAATTAAAGTTAAAATTAATCTTCAAAAGCTATCAGATCCTAAACAAATAACACACAGAAAAGCATTATACAATCCAGGAAACAGTATTTAATTAAAAAAAAACAAGTACGACATGCCTCTGGAAGTGAGCATCAATTTGCAAACATTGTTTTTGCTACACAATTTTAAAAGAGTTTCAAGTCTTGTTTCGCAAGCACCTATAGCAATTTCATATTCTGTCTTCCACTGATCTTAAAAAGACTGCTACAAGTTGAAATATCAGCAAAAATGTTTCACAATTTTGTAAAAGTCTCTTTCACAAAATTCAGAGTCAAAAGATATAAATTTACCATTTATTAACAATGTAGCTAAAGTTTGTAATTAAGTCAGTGGAATTAGCGTTATGAAGTGATATTTCTCCAGTACCACAAATCTAGGTTTTCACACAGATTACAAGTGGCACACACACAGCCAATCCATTCTTATTTAAGGCTAAAAAGAGGAAAGCAGACCATTCAGAATGCAGACTTCCTTTTGCACTGGTTCTTATAGCCCCAAATATGCCCCAAGAGCTCCATCCTTAGGGAGCTGCAGAAAAAGACATTTTGGAAAAGTGGTCCCTTGGGTGCTCAGCTTCAAGGTCCAAATACAAAATTTATTTTGAAACAGCCAGCATGTTGATATAATTGTTTTATCTAATATTCCATACACAAAGTTATTAAATTATCAGGAATTATCAGGAAAAACTGACTGTACTCTAAACATGTTTCATAATTGTATGCAAAAATATGAAATGGCTGTTTTCCACAGTTTATGACCAAAAGTGTAAAGTAAGTTTAGGTTAGTTTATAACCTAAACTTTAAGAACTTGAGTTAAGAAGAAATATGTGACGACACTACTATCATATTACTATCACTGACATTCTGAATCTTTTTTTAAGATATTAAACCAAACTATTTACAAGAATTTTCTTTTCTCTTCCCCTTTAGCAAAGTGAAATGTAGCACCAAATAGCTCAATAAACAATCTGATCTTTCTTCAGTCTCCCCTTCCTAATTTTTTGCGATACTCAAAGCACTACTTTCAAATCTGCTTCAGCTACCCAGCTTTGCACTTCTACACAGCCATACTATGTTTTACTTCTAACAACAGACATATATCTGACTTTGAGACACTTCATTGTGCCACACACAGCAGTGAACGGTTATTCCGATTTAAAAGTGGTATTTCGTACTAATATTGCATATAAAATGCAGATAAAAAACATGAACTGAAAAATTATATTAGGAAGGGAAATAAAATTCTTTGGTGAGCATAGAGACAATACACGGAATCTGTTTCTTTGCATTGAAGTCTTGTCGAGTTGAGCAGGACTCAAACTCTGCCACTCTGCGATTGACACGAGTTAAAATCTGCATGAGTTCAAGTTTCCTTGCGTGTTCCTTCAGCATTTTACACAGTGACTGAATAAACCACGAGCCTTCAGCTGAATTCCTCCAGGAGTAATAGCCTGTGGAAGAGAGCAATGCCAAAGTGATCAGATACAGGACACGTCAGCAATTAGGAGAACAATGCATTGTTTCCAATTGCAATCAATGTTTTAAAATAAAAATTCAAAACCACCAACCAACAACTTTTAGATTTTATAAACTCTACAAATTCCAACTCAATTTTTTTCTAATCCTGTCATCTTTTATAATCTAAGAAAATCTTAAGTAGGAAGAAAATCAAAAGGCAGGAAAATTATCTGCTGCTGCAGCAATCTTAGTCATTAATCACTTACTACTTTTCATGGGGTACCTGAATACAAAGAAGAGGTAACAGCACAGATGGAAAATGAGTTTCAGTGTCATTAGTTTCACAAATATGTGCAGAATTAAAGACTGAACCTACTTCTGCTAAGTGGAAATGTAAAGGATATATGAAGAGCTCTATTACTACCAATTTTGCTAAAGGATGCAATGCAAATATAGTCAATAGACAAATACGCTGGTACTTATCACGCACCATCCACTTCTGCATATCTGATTGTTTTGTTCTCTCAGATTAACATCTTTTCCTCTTGCTGTAAATTATTTGTACAACTCCAATTAACTGAATTTCCAGCAGATGAACATTTGAGGGTTTGCTAGTGAGAAGGATATATTCAGGGTTTGGTAGGGTGTTGGGGAAGATGAAGTAGGAAAGCTTTACAAATGTGACTGTTTAGACTTTGAGAATATGAAACATATAAGTGAAATAGAACTGAAGGCAAGTTTCAATGTCTCAGATGCTCAGTTACTGAGCAACTAGAAAACAATAGAATGGCCAGCAGAAGGTAGTCCCCTCTTGATGAAACAATGCTGTCCTCCTTACCAAGAGTCCAAGGGTCAGAGCAGACCCTGCCCACTTGGTAAGAGGGATCTAAAGAGTAGTTTTTAGGGTTTAAAATGTAACACAGTATGTTAATGTAATGATTTTTATAGGCTGTATGTAAATGCTATAGGATTTCTATCTTGTACTAGATTGGTTAGTGTAAATTAGAATATTCAGTATAGAAGAAGATTTAATGCATTGTAACGGGAATTTCACTCTCTCACTACTCTTCTCTTACTTCTACCTCTCTTACTCTTACGCTCTTACTCTACCCTTTTTCTCTCTTCTCGGTCCTGCTCTGAGCTGTGGCTGGCGGCTCTCAGCAGGGCCCCTATACCCACACCCTAAACAATAAACTGCATGCTCTGAGACTAGCCTAAACTAATAAAAATCTCTTGTCTCAGTTTGTCCCATCACATCTATCCACATATCCACAGTAGGGGTTTCGTAGGAAATGAGAATAGCAACTACTTCAACAAGAAATCAAGTCAAATTAGAAAAAGTGATGAGGGCAGTAAATATATATATCCATGAAGGAGTGTATTGGGTCTGGCTGAGCAGGAGTTTGTTTTCCTACAGCACCCTCACAGTGCTGTGCTCTGCATTGGTAGCTGGAAATGTGACTGGGCAAGGTCCTGTGAGGGGACACAACTAGGACAGCTGACCCAGACTGACCAAAAGGACATTCCATACAAGTGAAGCCCCCCACTGACTGGGTCCAACTCCAAGTTGTTATTTATAGCATGAGTACAGGCTGACATGGATACAGTCCCTCACCTGGAGCTGTAGAATAGGCATACAGGAAGTCTGCCTCTACAGGTATTTTCTGACACGTTGTTTCTTCTGATCCACTGTCTGTCTCAATACCAGAATCTAATTCTGTCCCTCTACAAGCCTATTTGGTAGAAAGAAGAATGGAAAACAATATTAAAATAGAAAAGAAAAGGCAGTGATCATTATAAAAACATTTATATTTTGTGTTTTAAAAATGATAATATCATGATTAAAAAGCTGCAAAAATAACAAGAATTTATGTGTCACATTTCCATTAGACTGACTTGGAAGAAAAGTAGTAACATTTGTTTGAACCAACTACACAGTTTGGGTAAGACAGATATTCATTCAGATATGCATTCAGAAACTCATTAAAATATTACCAAAAATATTATTTAATACATAGAATTAATGCAACGTCAGTTGTTATAAATACAGCCTACCAAACAAGGAAAACTGTGCCACTTTAGATCTGAAGAGAATCTTACTCTGAAAGTAATTACAATCAATTCTATTTCAGAAAGGATTAACTTTTTGCACTAATAATTAGTGGGAAATGGTATTTTTTTAACGATCTGGCTGATGTGATGATCATTGTTCAGCTGTACATCACCTGAATGAAAAAGAGCTTGGGTTTTCCTGCTAAACTTCTGCACCTGTCACCTCTGAAAAGGCTGGTTAGTACTTTCAGTTCAAGAGGCCCATCTGTACCATAGATCAATCCTTCGTCGCCATGGCTCAGCAACACGCAAACAAAACTGCTTCGCTTGCTGTGATCTTCTTCAGAAACTTGAAAGAAAAAAGAGAATTATCTTAACTTCCTGTACTCTCTAAAAATTTGGAACATTTGATCCTCCCTATGTCACAGAAGTCTTTAAGAACTAATTTGCATGTGTAGAAACCCCCAGAGTGTTTTTACTTCTGAACAGAAGAAGCTTGCCTACTTTCCTTCAGGAGGGATGGCACAGGAAACTCCAAATTAAGGGCCAACCTCACCCACTGCACGACACTGTCACAGAGCTAGGCCAGAAATACTGGAAGGAGACAAAAAGGGTATGCCCACAGTGTCCCAAAGTCTGAATGATACATCTCATTCATGCAATAATGGTCAGTCTTGTGATCTGGGATTGGACTGATTGAAAATCATGAGTTTTGGGAAAGAATGGAGAAGTCCTACCTCTCTTTCCAAATGGGGATGCTTCAACTATGAAAATCATGAGTTTTGGGAAAGAATGGAGAAGTCCTACCTCTCTTTCCAAATGGGGATGCTTCAACTACTTGGATTATATGGGAACTAAATGTAGCATGGCAGTTGTTGCTGCTCCTGCAGGGACTTAGGTACTAGCAGTACACTTCTCTCTCTCACTTTTTACCTGTAGTGAGGCCTAGAAAGATTTTTGAATCCTCTTAATTTTGCACTTACAGTTATTTAAGCTTGATATAAAGTGTTTGTAATTTTATAATTTTTTTTCATCTCGTGGTATACAAATAGCATAGAATCTATATTCTCCAATGTCTTCTGTTGCCTGACATTGTGGGAAATGTACTTGAGGACCAAGATGATTTTTTCAAATTTATGAAAAGATACAAACAAGGTTAAAAGAAAGGATCCAAAAGAAATTATGAGTGGTAACTCAAAAAGATGCAAGAGGGTTGTAGATGAAAAATAAGAACAGTCCCCAAATATGAACTCTTACTGTTTAGTGCTTAACAAAACACTAAATTTCTGTTCTGGAGGAAATTAATTGTTTTAACTTTACTCAAGTAATGTACACTCAGGCATTTCTACAGTTTATGGACAAGCACTGCATTTAGAAGAGTCACATTTTCAGCTATTGTCAACAGACCAGCTGCAACAATACTAATGAATTAACCATGTCTGGGAACATTTTCTGGCATAAACATTAACTGGCACTAAAGAACCTACATCTATGTTAGCAAACACTTCCATTAGAAAAAAACCAAACCAAAAAAACCACAAACCCAAACAAAACCAAACATGGAAACCAAGACCAGGATTGCTGCAGGCTAACTGCTGTTGGGAATAATCACTGGAACACTTTCACTGTTTAGGTATGACCTGGAACAGTCTTGGAGTGGGCATGAGGCCCAGTCATGGCAGAGAACCTTCCAACAGTTTACTAGAATGGCCTGTGTTCAAGGGCTACTGATACCTCCAGGCACCATTTAATGTAGGGGTCTAGGTGTAGCCAAGTCCAAACAAAGCAGGACTGACACAGTAGTATAAAGTTCTCACTTGAAAGAAGGGTGTTTTGTTTTACAAGTTAAACAAAATGTGAGTTGTTTATCCAAAAGAAAATTCAGTCCACACACTGCAGTTCTGGTCCCTCAATCAGAACCCTTCTTTGGGCCACACCACTAAGCATTAAGCACAGAACCCCTCTACCCAATCTAGCAGTTTTCTTTCCAACTCACAGAGCTTCAGTGATCCCAGGGTCAGAATATAAATCAGTCTGCACTTAAGTTTCAGCCTTTTTTCCATCCTTCTTTAGAAGATGAGAAAGGATATGGAGACAACAGTCATGGCACAAAAGATGGAGAGACAGCTAAGATGAATAAACATAGAAACTATGATGTACATGTCATAGTTAGCAATAAATCACCAGAAGGTGTGAAATATCATCTAAAAGAACCCAGAAAGGAGAGATGTGAGGGCTGGAGATGTATTAGGAAACAGTAGTTCACTTAATGCACACACTAAACATATAACAACTTACCATTTTTCAATAGTTTAAAAATGTCCTCACATGAAAGATCATTGTTGATCTTTATTTTATATCCCAACTTCATGAAAACTTCTCTGACACTTGCAGCATCTGCATCTGTACCTGAACGGGGCAACATCCCTATACACAAGAGAAGTGTGTTATATTTTTATAATATATAGATGGCGTGGTCTGATTGAGCCAAATTCTTTTCTTGTTTATAGCTGCATCAGTCTGAAATATTCCATTATTCCAGATCCACTCTAGCAGAGACAACATTGCAATGTTACATGGGCACACCATCTCCCACCCTCTGTACCTGTATTGTAGATTTATCCACATCTTATTTTTATATCTACTTATCTATTCAAGGACATAATTTCATTTGCAAAATAGAAATCATGACTAAAAGGTAAGATGCACTTGTACTGCTGATCAATTTTCCTCCTCATTACTGCTATACCCTAATGTGTTCCCTCTATGCATATTTGGAAGAATGGACTGAAATGAATCACACCCATGACTTAATTTTAGAGTGCAATCAAAACTGGTCTGCATATCTAATTTTGAAGAGTAACACACAGCACGGATTTATCTAAATTAAGGAAAAAAGTCAAAAACTTGTGAATGGTACCTGTACGTCTGTGGAAGTTCTTATTGTTTATTATTACACATTCCCCCATCTCAGGATAATCCATTCTGTAACTGTAGTCTGGCAGAATTCCAGAGTCCATAGACTTGCTAGCAGGTAGGTTCTTTCTGTATAGAAACCAGACAAAATTTGGCATTCATTTCTGATCTCTCTTTTCAAAATAAGGACAACAATAGGCTATTTTAGCAAGCCCAATGAAACTGGTAAGGTTGCATTTGTAGTGACCTGTGGAACTTGCAACGAACTTGAAATCAAAAGAATCAAGGAAGAACTGCGTTTAAAATTGTAATGCCTCTGCACAGAAGGTTATGAAAACTTAGTTTAAGGATGCCAATTACTGTATCAACAAGAAATCAGTTGGGCTTTTTTACTATCATCTTTTGAAAACTATGTAGCTGGAGGAAAGGTTAGCTCTGAGAAAGCAAATCTGAATTCCAAACAGAAGTTATTATCATTGAATTTTCACAAGAAAACATTCAAAACCTAAGAAGATGTGGCAGATGTGTGCTCCTTTTCTGCTTGAGCAATAGCCACCAGCTTGATGGCTACATCTGGATGAAGTTGGACTTTGGGGAGACAGCTAACACAATAGCTAAGAGCCGTAAGTCTTCTTCAACATCTAAGGGCTAGCTGAGCATGCACCATCCCAAAATATGGGTCACATGCAAGTATGACTAAGTCACTTGCCTTACTCCACATACAGCAGGCTGCACACCAGGACCTCCCCTCCAGCAGGGATGCCTCTCTTGGTTACTCCTCGGGGCTGAGACATCCCTTACCACAACAGCTTCTTGGTAATTAATTGATAGCATGCTAAGCTTTAAAATCTTAGCTAAGTGATATTAAGGATTGATTGTGCACATATAACCCTTTAGACATAAACTGTTGACCAGACTTAAACTGAAGACTTAAACCAAAAGTACCTCACTTACCCTTTAAAATCTGGAATTGATTTTGCATCTGCCAGATCTTGCCCCAAATGTGGTCCATCTCCTATATCTGTCATTATTGCTTTCAGTTATCAGCTTGAACATGCAAGAAAATAGAATTATTATGACAGTTCACAGAGTAACTTTAGCCTAGGATATTAGTAAGCAAAAAAATAGCTTTCTGAGTAATCTCTACATATCTTATATTGAAAGAAGAACATGAAATATTTTTCTAAATTATTGCCTTCTAAAAAAACTCTGGGAAAAAGTTTGCAGATCCCTATGACCAAATCATTGAAAAGACCTACAAAAAGCAAGGTAAGAGACAAACAAATCGAAAACAACCTTTAAAATATTGCAATGTCCCCACATGCATTAGAACTTAGGAACCAAAATCAAGCAATGCAAGTTATTAGACATGTGCAAAGACTAACATAGGTTAGAAATTGGGTCACAGTAGTTTGAGAAATGAGTCCTTTCTCTGCATTCCATTTGAAATGAAACACCACTGCATCCCATTCCAACTGGTGTACATGAAGGCAATTGCAATAGTAGTAAAATAAAACCACAACAATAAAACTTAAATCAGTTGATGAAACAAAACCTATGCTGTGGGCTATTTACTTTTATGACAACATTGGCCAATAAATTACAATGGATACCAAATCAGAAATCAATTTAAAAGTATTAAACCTCTTCCACAGTTACTTCGTGTATACTCATGGAACATACTACCAAAAGGTACCTTAAACTCAAGTTTCAGAAAACAATTTTGCATCATAAATTTAAACCACCAGATAAGACAAAGTAGTAAATACTTAGAAGTGCTGAGACCTCAAGAAGGTCAAACAAGGCATTACAAGGCAAGAATTTTACAAAAACTTACTTAAGCAGATAGATTTATGGTAAATAAGAAGGTATAAGTAACCAGACCGAGTAGCAAGATTTGGTGGTCAGATATGATGAAGATTCTTATTTAAGGCTTAAGTTCTTTGGGGCAAACTGTATTTGCCATCTTACACCATGATATTATTATATTATGTCTCAACTTTGTAACTGTACTCTTGTTAGTACAACACTAACACTCATTTTTGTGGCAACAATTACTGATGCATTAGAAGCACTAATTTGGTTATGTATAACCTTTCTTGTTTCTAGGAAGACATTTACTTACCTTTTTAGTGGCTTCAAAAGATCTTCAATGTTACCTCTGTTATTTCAGAACGCTGATGTAATTAAATCTCCTTCACCAAATTATTCCAGACTTGACAACTGTATTATGTAATGCAGCAAACAGGAAGTTTCCTGAAAATCAAATTACCAAAGTATTAAATAAGCTTAATATTTTAGAAATAAAATGTCTAAAATACATTTTATCATTATGTTTCAGAAATTTACTTTAAAGATAGTATCATGGGGTATGAACTAAATCTACAATGCTGAACTTGACTGCCTAGCATCTTGATCTGGATTCATTCGTCCTAACTTCAAAGTCTAATTCATTAGAAGTACCCTGTGGGAAGAAAAAGACAAGCAACTCCAAAGGGCAATTCAAATACCTATGACCTGTGGCATGACAGGGATACAACCCTGTGCCCTAGGGAACATAAGCAAAGTCTAGTCTACAGTGACAAGGGGTGTGTGCACTCAGCTCTAACTGAGGAGCAGAGCTTCTGATCCCCAGCAATTGGAAAGAACAGCTTTCATTGACAAGGATGCTCTAAGTTCTCCTGCTCCAGCACAGCCCAGCTTCAGGAGTTTCTATGACTTTTTCAACCATCCCTACTACAATGTCCTTAGCTTCGGTTCTCAGCTTTCCTGAGCTCTCAGCCTGAGCAAAATTTGTAGGAAAACATCCAAGCAGACTGACCCACCATTCTGATGCCACTCACACTCTTCCTTTTCCTGGAGAAGAACTTGGTGCACAAGCACAACCCAAACCCCTCAGTGTAGCTGGGATTAGTAAGAGGAACAGGGAAATGGTTAACTTCCTTCATCTGTCCTTTGTCTCACAACAGTAATAAACATAAAAAAAGCACAGCATCATGTGCCAGCTCTATTATCAAAACCAGCTAGCAGGTGCCCTGACAGCAGTGTAGCCATGTCAGCACAGAAATTAACTTCTGCTAAACCGCAGGTGTTTATCCCAGCTGCTTGGCACTGAAGTTCTGCAGTGCCAGGGCTGCAAGTCCATGAAGGAGAGAGTGTAAACTAGTAAATATGTGCTGACATAAGCTGTGGCCAGCTCCTGTTTATCAGACAAGCCACCTACCAACAGCTACCTGGAGAAAGACAGCCAAAGCACAGGGAAAGCCAACACCCTCTGGGCAACAGATGAACCCCTGGAATCTCAGGGAGGGTAAGTGGCTCATTAGGCTCTCCTGGGTTCACATCACGTCTGCTCCAACCAAACTGCAGAACAGCAGCAGGCTTAACTAAGCAAACTGCAGACCCACCTGGCTGCCAGCACGGAATACTTCTCACAACATAAATATTAACGCAGGATGCAAACACCAAGAGAGATCTTCAACATTTAAGTGACGTTAAAGTAAGACTTATCTCCTTGACCCTTTTGTGACCTTAAAATTTAAAGCTCTAAAACTGCTGTCCTTGACCCAGCACCAAAGAAACAATGAAATTGGAAGAAGTGGCTAGCAAAATCTACAATTACAACAAATTATATTAGTTTCTTTCTGAAAAATGTAAAACACAACTTGTAATACTGTATCATAAGAATATTTCTTACTGAGGCCTCTGCAAGCCTAGTTTACAGCCTACAGTTTCAATTGTTCAATGAAGTGTTAGAGCTTCCTGCGCTCTACTTCACCACAATTGGAACTTGACTAAGAGGCTTTACAGAAGTTCTAGGAATTGTCTAGAAAAACTGGTTATAACACGTTAAGTATTTGAAATTTGCATGGTTTATTTTCAAAACAGAATCCGTAACTCACTTTTAATATCCATCAATTCCTGAGCACCCTCAGGCACCAAGTCACCTGCACTTCTTTAAAGAACAAAACACACCCACAAAGAGATCTCTCTTTTGTTGCTAGGCACTCAAGTGCGCCTCGGAACCAGCAGGGTACTTTGTGTCAGGGTAAACAGCAATGCTCTCCCAGGATGATGCTGATTCTAACAGGCCACTAAGAATTGCCTCATCTTGCTTTAGGTAATGCAGTGATGCCACGCATTTCCCTGTGGAAGATGATCTCATCCTGGTGGGGGGGAAGAAATCACGCAGTGCTTTAAAAATTTACTACGAATTTTTATTCTGCTCTTTGATATTATTTTCTCTGAAAGCTTACATAAAACGAGGTTTCAACAGTAAGGAAATATAAAAAACAAGTTATTGAAAAAAGCAACAGCATTTTTATAATCTAGAAAAATATATTCTGTAGATTTTAGGAAGCTTATTTTATAATATGTATCCGAAAAAATACAATTTAAAAAAACATATGAGAGAGAGAGAGCAAATATAAAGGCGATGCTACAATGATCTTTACATATACTAAGCAGTAAGAAATAAAGTGGCTCAAAAAGGTCCAAAGCTCTGCAAGCTACCAAAAAATGACTAATGTCTCTCTTTACAGCAATAAGAGTGTCTTGGTTTAAAAAGACACTTGGNCAGCAGAGAAGAGTGTAGGCAGATGGGTCTGGTTTTCCTCTGGAGATCCAGTGGAGAATCCAGGCTGGCTTCGTTTTTAAAAGTGTCTCTTTTTATCCCAGTAGAAATGCTTGGCCCCTCCCCCTGGGCAGAGCACCTCACAATGGGAATAATGTAATCTTATCAGTCATGTGGAGGCACTCAATGGCCCATTAACAAAAAATGTCTTCCCAAGGGAGGTATTGTTTGTGAAGAGATAAGGGAAACCTGCCCAGATAACAACCCCATCTTTATCAGATGGCAAATAGAATATCTTATTTTAACGATCCAGGACAAAGAGCAAAAATATTTTTTCCTCTACATAAATGCAGTTGTTCCAATGCTTCTCTTTTGATAGGAAAATAATAAATAGAACAACTTCTTACTCCATTCCAGCCAGGATTTACTTATTCTACCTGGACCTAAAGAAAATAAATTCACATCATCGTGTTTCACCACTGCCATAAGAACCAGCAGGTTTTTCTTTTTAAAGCAATATTTATTTGAAATGAGAACCAACAACAGAAATGAATGGTATAGCAATAAAAATAATAGCAAAGCTTCTGAGACGGGAAAAAGCAAATAACCAAACTGTCTTTAGTTACCAACTGGATCCTGAAATATGCAAACCACAGGAGACAACACGTGTTCAGTATATATCTGCTGCCATAAAGCAATGAGTATAGCACTACTAAAACACATGTTCAAAACACACATCAGCAATGTAAAACAGCTCCTTAAAGATTAGAGAAGGGCAGTTTTCCACCTCACATGACTGCAAGAGAAAATGTCAAGCATTCAAAGAAGGTATTTTTTGTACATGAACATATGCATGGCATATCATGATACTAATGCAGACATGCAAATTAAAAATTTTCCACTCTACAATGTATAAGGCTAAACAATAGTTACCTGACTAATAACATAAGGAAAATATAGAAGCTGACTATATGAAAAAACGAAAAACATTTGAAATATACCACTACATTTTCTGTGTGACACTATCCCCCTGCTGAGGCCCATACTGAGGCAGCTTTCCCCATTATTTCTGGTCTGGATGTAGCTGCTGGAAAGCCCTGACAGTGGGCCAGCATTCTGATCTTCCAAAAGCAAACACTTTTAGGTACTCAGCATGAAGCTCTAAAATTAGCTGCAATTACTCCGAGTGTAGATGGGACCCTGGAGTTATTAATTCACCTGTAGCTATTAACCACATCACCACCGCTATAAGCAACAGCCGTATCAGGTTCTCTAACACTGAGGGCACGGTGTGTTAGTTTGAAACCACCACCTGACAAGCAGATACCTGAAGGAGAGAGCTACGAGTTACAGGGAAAAGACCGCAGATGGCCAGCGCTGTCCTTCAGCCCAGCAGGGAGCAGACGGGACACAACACACCCCGGGCAGGGCCTTTCACACGCTCTCGGAACTTGGTCACAGTGCCTGCCAGGACCCCAAGCATGCTTTTCGTCAGACGAGGTTTAACACGCTTTGTTTTGGAAGACACAAACACAGATTCTGACCCCGTGTTTCCGGCTCGTTAATGGTCTACCGAGGGGTCACCAGAGAGCAGCTCAGAACTACAGCGCCTTTTCTTTGTTTGCCTTCTTTTTGCTCTCTCTTTCGGCAGCTTCCCCACAAAAAGAGGCTGAAAGGGAACAAACTAGCCACCTTCAGCTTATGGGAAGCTAATACCTGAGGCCGCGCACTCTGCCCCCGGGCAGGGGAAGCGGCGGGCGCTGGGATGGCCCCGCGGGCGCTCTCTCCCGCCTGGCCCGCGGGCAAGGCCGGGGGCTCACCGCCCCCACCACCCACCCACCGACCGACCGACAGACNATGCGGGCGGACACGCGAACCTGAGAGCCACAGCATGGTCCACCACCACCCCTCCCCCCGCTTTGTTCGGCCCCGCCGCCGCGCCCGCATCCCGGCGCCGCCGCACCCACCGGCTTCGCTGCCTGCTCGCTCCGCCGGCGCTGCGCTCCGACCTCGTTTTCCTGAGCTCGGCTTATCTGAGCGTTGCTCGGCGCGGACGGAGCCCGCCGCTGCCCGGCCCGGCCCGCCCGGCGCTCCGCTGGCCCCGCCCCGCGCAGGGCGCGCAGCCCCTCCAATGGCGGCG
>VWZP01008835.1:2017810-2133078 GCA_013396995.1 Dicaeum eximium | reverse complement strand
GTGCGAGGCCAGGCTGAGGAGGCACGGGCTGGCTGCTCCGCTCTGCTCTGCTCTGCTCTCCCTGCTGGGGCCGCCGGGCCGGGCCCTATAGCGCAGCACTGAGCCACCGTGCCCTGCGGGCTCTGAGCGCTGAGCCGGGTACGGCTGTCCTTGCTGCTCTTGGGTGTGAATGGTGTAACCCAAACCTTGTCAGGTTTGCGCTGTTGCTTGAGTTCCTCTGCCTGCTGAAGCAAATGTGCCATCCTGGTACTTTTACACTCTGTTGGTGCGGCCTCGTATTAAATGCTGTGTGCAGTTTTGGGCACCACAACATAAGAAAGTTATAAAGCTATTACAGAGCGTCCAAAGGAGGGCCATGAGGATGGTGAAGGGCTTTGAGGGGAAGCCGTATGAAGAACGGCTCAGGTCATTTGGTCTGTTCAGCCTGGAAAGGGGAGACTGAGCGGAGACCTTGCTGCGGTCTTCAACATCCTTGTGAGGTGAAGAGGAGGGGCCGGCACTGGTCTCTTCTCTGTGGTGATCAGTGACAAGACCCGAAGGAATGGCCTGGAACTGTGTCAGGAGTTGTTTAAACTGGGTATTGGGAAAAGGTTCTTCACCCACAGGGTGGCTGGGCCCTGGAACAGGCTCCCCAGGGCAGTGGTCACAGCACCAGCCTGACAGAGCTCAAGAAGTGTTTGGACAATGTTCTCATGTACATGGTGTGACTCTTGGAGGTGGTCATGTGCACGGCCGGGAGTTGGATTAGAGATGATCCTTCCAACTCAGAATATTCTGTGATTCTGACAGAACAGTGCTTTGTGAGGGGAGTGGCCGGCTAGAGTAATCTGTGGGGACAATTACTAAATGAGCAGTGTGCAAGATCCCTGTGGGTGAGCTGGCCTGTACCACCATGGCAGGACCTTCCCTTGGGCAGGGTTTTTGCCCACGTGCGTGGTGACTGTCCCTGGCTGCCCACAGACCTGCCTTGCGCAACAGTGCTGTGACACTGAGGGATGATTTTGATTTCATCATCAACTTTCAGGTCAGTTAGTTTCATATTTGTACATCGACCTTCAGTAGCAGAAGTCAGGTGACATTGTAAACTATGTATTCCAGCTTCTCATAACAGGTACTAACCTACTTTTTGAGGTCTTATCACCAGGTCTGAATGTACTGAGTTTTGCACTTGCAATCTTAATTTGAGGAATAGATTACATACTGGAACAGGTTGTCCAGAGGGGTTGTGGAGTCTCCCCCACTGGAGATACTCAGGAACTGACTGGTTGACCCTGCTTGAGCGGGGAGGTTGGACCAGGTGACCCACTGTGGTCCCTTCCAACCTGAGCTATTCTGTGATTCTGTAATTGTAGATGCTACTTCCTCTATTAGGAGGGTGAGATAAACATTTGGTGTTGGAAAGATGAGTAGTGTTTGTTAATATCCCACTCCTCAGCTCAACATAAGGATAGCTAAACTAATTTTCACTAACATTAAGGAATTTAATGTGTTCTTCTAGATGCTAGAAGATGCTCTTCTTCTAAGGCTGAATTGGTAGCTGGGAGAAAATCTCACAGATTTACTTGTGTCAAGGACCATGAATTTTAGGGGCCAAAGAACTATGCTGCATGATACACACTGGCCAGGAAACAAGTGTAATGTTATTTTGAGTAGCAGTTGATTTGCATATCTCAGCTTCAGTCATCAGCAGGTGTGGGTAATATGTTTTGTTGTTATCACAAGAAGTAAAAGGAGAAATAGTCTTCCATAAAATAGAGAAAATTAAATAGCAAGTTCTTTAAGTCTTTGTTCAGGAGACATTTTTCCAGGCTCTCCAGGCAGTCATCCTGTTGAGTCAGTAACACTGAAGGCCAAATATGTTGGTGACAAAATTTCTTTCAGTCAAGCCAAAAATAAGCACTCCCCTTACTTCTGACATAAGAGAGGAAGATGAAGTGAGAATTTCCCAGTGAACTCAGAAAGCTGGTCTGTAAAGGTTAATTCTATGTGCTCTAAATAGATGTGTTGTGTTATAGTTCACACAGGAGCTGAAGTTGCCTTGAAAAGACTTGACATGTTGGCCTCCTGAGAGACTGAGTGTCTGGACTGCAAGAACCATGATAGGTTTCAGTTTAAAGTAAGGGTCATCAACCTTCTCCCAGGTTCAGGTGTCCTCCCAGCTGTGTTTCTGCAAAAATACGGCCTGATGTAACTAGAAAATTAATAGAGAATTCTGGGCCTTCTCCTTTGCTTTCCCTTTTTAATGGTCACCTTGTGGGAAAGTGCTGATGTAGGGATGTCTTTTGCACCCAGTTAATTTACAGCCAGCAGCACCAAAATGAAACTAAAAGTTCTGTTAGCACTTCTGAGAAATGCTGATTGCTATCTATAATCTAATTTTTCATTCCCAGAGAAGAAACTAAGAGCATGAAAAGGGAGTGAAGAAAATGCACAGGTCAGAAGATGGACAAGGGGGATGCAGGTAATATGTTTGACCTCTGTTAGAGAAAAAACATTCTGATACTTGGACTTGACACTGACTATCAAGACATTGGTAGGCTTAGAACAGTAGTCAGAAATGTAAGTGTCCAGGAACTTCTGCTGTAGAAAACTTGGAGGAGGAAATGAGAGGATTTAAAATTTGGGCTTCGGAGCCCCACAAGAATATTTAAATACTTAAATTCACCTTGTGAATCCAGCTTGTTAAAGGTTTGAATGCTTTTGAGTACACTCAGTTTCATTTTTATCTTTCACTGCCAGGGGCTTTTAGGAGAACCAAGTGATTATGCTGGGCAGAACAAGAAGATTCCTGTTCATGTTTGTTACTTCTTGCCTCTCTTCCTGTTTCACAGTTTCCTGGCAGTGCTTTTTACTAATTTGCAGGTGTTCCACTTACAGATAATTGTACATATGTGTGTTTATGCTTTACTACATTACTCTACAGCATTTGGATTACTTTATGGAACTAGAAGCTTAAAGGTTGCAAGATAGCAAGAGTTACTGCATGGCTCTATTTCTTGAAAAGAGATAAGATTGCTGTTTTAAGGTTGTGAAAAGTACACGAGCTTTTAAAGCAGGTGAGAGTATTAGAGATAAATAGCAAAGCTCAGCAGTGGAGAACAGAGCCCTCATTTTGGATTTCAGTTTTTACTTCAATATAAAGAGCTCAGAGCTAAAGGCACTGAAGTCTGAACTCCTGCTATGAATTCAAGTACTGTACTACCCATACAAATTAATTATCTCATTTGTCTCCCCAACCATAAAGGAAAAATCTTTTTACTCTTAGTATTTTTTTTCTTCTACTCTTAGTATTTTTTTTGCTCCTTACTAACGTTATGTGCCTAGTCAACTGTTTGTATACTTTCTGAGGAGTATGATACTATTCTGTAGACAAAAAAGAAAATTCCTAGGCCTTCTTTCACTGGCTTTATTCTGTTGTGTTTATCTTTGATAGTGTTAATATGAAGCTCTTGTACGTCCAAAACAGTATAGAGGCATTTAATATTAAAATGAGTATCATAGCAAGGTTGGTGTTGATTTGGAATATTGGCTACTCCCTGTTAATTTATAAATTACAATCAACAAAAACAGAATCAAAAGCAGTGAGTACTGGATATATTGAAATTAAAATTGCCTTGCAAATAGATTGATGCTGATTTGACTGTCTGTAATTGCTTTAGGAGAAATGAAGAGAAAATGGCAAGAAAGACTGAAGAAAGTGGAAGAACTAGCATCTCACTATGAAAGAAATCCTCTTCCTGCAGTTTATAGACCAAGACTGTCCAAACCCTCTATGCCATCCTCTGTTTGGAAAATATTTTCTCGACAGGCTGAAGCTTTTAATTATGTAAAAACCTGCAAAGAGGTATATTATGTGTTAGGTGAATCTCTCTACTCTTTATATACTTTCAAGATTGAGCATTGTTTAAAATTGCTGTTGGCAAGTGAAGTCTTTATCAGCTTGCAAGATCTTTTTCTTCTCAATGCTGAAACTGCAAGTTTTTTGTGTGGTTTTTTTTTTTTTTTTTTTTTTTTTTTTTTGTAGGTCATGTTGCACTGGAGGTATCTCTAAGAAGTACTAGTTCTGTTCTAACATACAAGTTGATATGTGGTGTTAACTTCAAATAGTAAAAGTGCATTTTTGGGAACATTGTAGTGATAAATTTGTTCCTTCTCAAGATGAATAAGCTCTCAAGGTGAACAGGAGAATGGGAAGGTAGTGAGAATTGAGTAGGAAGAAAGAGGAGGAAAAAATGAGGAAGAAAAAGAGATAAAGAAGAGGCAGAGACTAAATAAAAACAATACAACTCTCTAGTGGCATCTGAGTAGCAAGTTTAGATGATTAGAAGTGATTAGCCAAATAAATATTGTGTGAAAAGTATCCTCTGTTTTCAGTTTAACACTTTTCAAATTGATTTCTGTTTTTAAAGAAAGTATTGTGTTTTTCTCCATGCTGTTTCAGATATTTAAGTAATCCTGACAGCCTGTTTTCCAAAATGGGTTCTCATTGGCTTGGCAGTAGTTTTTTCCTATTTTCTTCTCAGATTTCCATTTTTGAATCTAAACAACATCATGTCTGAAGAATATTTGCTCACAAAGCTTGTTACTGCCATCATGTCCGTGAGGCTGCTCCTTTCAGGACATTGTTCCTCCTCCCTTTAGATGCACTTCATACTGATCAGAAAAAACCAAGAGTTTACGTTACTGCACAGCAAAGAAAAGCTTCAAAGTTTTACCCATATAACTGAAATCAGCATTATGTTCTAAACTAAAACTAGATGCTACTGAGCATGGAAAAGGATAAGTGATCTGTTTATACTTCTCTAGTATTTACTAACCTTTAACTGATGCCAAGTAGGAACTTCTATAGATTTAAACTGGTTGTTTTAATAAAACTAACAAAAAAATTTGATGTTTTTATTTAAAAAGGATGTTCATGTGTTTGCTTTGGAAAAGAACACACAGAGTGGGCAGAGGTTTTACCTTGTGACAACATATGAAGAGCTTTGGTTTTATTACACGTGAGTAATTATTTATTTATTCATTTATTTATTATTTCAATTATTTATTACACTGGACAGGTATTCCCAGGAGCTCTGAGCAGCACAGAGCTGTAGTGGTTACCTGAGGTTTCATCTTGGCAATGGGAAAAATCGTCACGAGGACAAAACAATATATTCTATAGCAGGTTTCAACTTCGAGAAGGATGTTGCCATTATTTCCTGTGAATTAAGTACTCTGTCTGAACTGAAATTTATTAACAGTAGATTTGCTTTTGCTGTCAGCTTTCCTCAGGGGATCATACCAACACAGGACAAAAACATATTTCTCTGACTAGTCATACAGCAGTTTCAGTGGGCATTAGTGCAGATGTCTGGAAACTGATTTATGGGTTTGCATTTACATGATGTAGTTCCAAGTATTGACAATTTGATCATGTGCTGAACTTTTCCCCGCATTTGTTTCTTTTACAATAAAACGTTTGGCTATAAAGTGAAAGAAATCTGAGTCAATTTTTATACATAAAGCCTGATTTTTTTCTCAAACTGACGATGAGATTGTTTTTTAATTTAGTTAGAAAAAAACCTCTATATAATCTCTTTGTGCTAAAGACATATGAGTGATAACTTTTTTACTATAGTTTTCATTGTTCCTTGAATTCTCACCATTTCTGTATGTATTGTAAAACTGGGAGGGGCATGGAGAGAATACTTTACAAAATTAAATTCTAGGCTAGACAAATAATCTTTGTGGATATTTAATGCTGATGTTAGTTACAAATTTTTCAAAGCATTATAGGGCTACTACATATTTTAATATGTATGGTTGATTGGAGAATAAAATATGTGGGATCCTTGTTTGCAATTGATAAGCATGTTTATCATGCTCATAATATTTATCATGCGAGGTTCTGATTTGTTTTTGTTTTTCCTTAGCAAAGATCACAAAACAAGTCTTATGCATTGCTATGAAGTAATTCCTGAAAAAGATGCTTGCAAACTTTATTTTGATTTGGAGTTTTACAAAGCAGCAAATCCTGATGCAGATGGCAAGAGTATGGTCATGAAGTTAATTGAGGTAAACTGGAGCAAAGTCATGCTGTAGATGAATATGAATTAGTTGTTAATTTAACATGATACCAAAGTATTTGCCACTTTATCTTGATTATGCTATAATACAATTAAAAGAATTGAAGATCCAGTGATTATTTTAATTAAGTAAAAATACTATTTTAATTAAAGTGAGGGTTTAATCTAAGTGAGAGACAAAAATAAAGAATGATGGCTGTTGGACTTTGTATTTATGATAGATTTACTGACATGGTAAGTTTACTTTGAAGATTGTTTTATGTGCTCTGCCACTTCAAAGCTGTAAAACTGAAGGAATGTTTAGGTACTCTTCAAAGTAGCATCACTAAAAGTTCCATTTATATATTCCTCAGTTTATTCCCTTTGCCTAATGGTGCAGTTGTATATCAAGGCTTAGATGAATCTCTCCTGAAAGTTAGATGACAGTTCATTATAATTTAGTTAAATGATGATGTAGAGAGCATCATGTGACTGCATTTACCAATTAGGTACCTAAAATTAAATACCTTTGCTAATTATCAATTTTATAAAATAGTGCAGTTTCCATTTTATTGCTTTTTTTTTTTTTTGTAAATGAGCTCTCTGCAAGTTCAATATGGCATTCATATGTTTTTAGAAGAATATCTTCTATCTTGAGTTTAATAAAACTCAACGTGAGTGGATGTCTGTGGGAATTCTGTCACCTACCTGTCTCTAGCTAGAAGTGAACAAAAGTAAAAGATTATTGAGGTAATTCCTTCATAAAGAGCCCTTCATTGATACAGAATTTGGAAGGGTTTATCCATTGTGGATCAACTCTGAAATGTAGAGATTCCTCAGGTTAAGAGGAGGATTTTGGATTTGCTGGGTGGGGAATCTGAGCTGCTAAAACCCAAAGCTTCCACATCTTTGGGTTCTGAGTCCCAGTCCTAAACATGAGTAATCACTAGCTTGGTTTCTAAAAAGTTTTTTTTAGAGCTAGTTTGGAGTGAAATATGTTTTCTGCTTAGTTATTGTTCACTGGGTTGTACCAATGAATTAGCTGAATCAGAACAGTGAGTTAGCTCAGCAGTCCTTGATATCATGGCAGCTCCATCTTCCACTCCTGGTGTTACAAACATTGCACTGTGGGTGTGAGCTGCTCTGTGCTGGAAAACAACCTGCAGGCTAAAGCCTCCTAACCAGATTCTGACCTCAGAAAGAAACTGGAAGTCTTCTCAGCCTACCACTGTTAGTCAAGTGTTAAGTGACTTGCATGTTTAAGGAAATGCAGTCTATGCCAAACTTGGTTAAAATTTGATATGGGTTAGTTTGAATTAAATTAATTGTATACTCAAAATGAGGAAAAAAAAAGACCTTGGGAAAATGTAGAATCTGAATTTGTGTTAGGTTTTATAGATCCAACTACTAGAGTAAAACAACATAATTAATGCTTATAATTTCAGCTTGTCAGCCAAAAATTAAAAGAATTTTATGATGTAAATTGTTCATCAGAAGATGTCTTGAACTTGGATTCCAGTACTGATGAAAAATTTAGTCGGCACTTAATATTTCTACCCCAAAAGACTGTATTTAAGGATAATACTCATATTGGTAAGTGTGTTCTTTTCTCTTACACCTAGAAATAAAAGGTGAAGTTTTGACTTCATACAGTGCCGTCTCCCAGATGAGTATTTATTTTAATGGAATTATATGTGGAAAGAAATATGTATTCCCAGCAAACACATAATTACTCTCTGTTTCATTAAGCCTCATTTTTTCTCATCTTCTTCTTTCTTTTCCTAAAATTAGCATGTGTGTTTGCAAAAATGTAACTTTGTGCCTGTATGTTTTATTTACAAAAATACTGACTTCTGTGAAACTGGCAAGTCTATGACTCCTTAATTTTCAGATTAATGTCAGTCTTAACAATTAATTTCTGCTCAGCACATTGTCAAAAAGGCAGGACAAAGGTGATTTCAAGCCACCTGTGCATAAACATGCTTAAGAGAAAGCTGAAAGCAATTTTAATTGTTTATGTAAGTTGGGATTTCTCAGGTATGGCAACTCCTACACAGAGAATGGCCAGTTTAGGGCTGTCTTGACTCATTTATGTGCCCCAGCAGTCCTGTAATGAATTATGAGGATGATGATTTTGATGCTTGATATGCTGAGTCATTCTGCTGATATGTAGCATGGGAGGAACAGTATTTCATATTCATTCATGTTCCACATGGAAGCTTCATCCAACAAGTGCAGAATCATCCTTGCCAGTATTCATTCCACTTCACAGTTTTTTCTCCCACATCTGTACTTATTCTATTCTCTTGCTTTCTCCCTGGAACTACTTTGGCCATGGTGTTTGTCTTTGGCTACCACCTAGCAGAGCCTGGAGGTACAATGGGAGTTGAATTACAATACTAGGAGTTTGAAAAGTCATTACAAAATACTTTTGTAAAAGTAATTAGTTGTTGGAGCAAGCTTTGGTCAAGCTCTTACATCAGTAAATACACAATGAAGCTGCAAGTAAACATTTCAGTCATTCTGAAAGTGAAATTAGGGAAAGCAGTAATGAGGGGGACAATCACAACCTTTTCAGAATCCTAAATCTGAGCTTGTTAATATTTAGGGGTTTTTTTTCAGACGTTTAGTACAAATTCTTGCGAGGCATTGGTTTCACAGTCCCTGGCCAGAACCATTTTATACAGTGGGCTGGTCAAAAGATTTCTTTTTAAAAATCCAGAATGGCTAAAAAGACCCTGAACTTCAACACTTCCATCTTGGCTGTTTTGAAAAATGTTTGCACAGAAACTCTCTAAGTTCTTTCTTGACTCATAAGTGACATTACCTGCATCTGGCCTTTTTTTGTTTGTTTTTAAGGTAACTTTGTGAGAACCATTTTGCAGCCTGCCATAAGATTAATGGAGAGTAAGGCAGCTGTGATTCCAACAGAAGAAGCAGGGCATGTTTTCCAGGATTCTGCAGGAGCTGGATTAGATGGTTCTCATTCAAACCTCACAGCTGTTGAAGATGATTCTAAAGTCGATTCAGCCACTGCTCATGAAACCAAGGATATGGAAATGCCACACCAGGGAGAAAATTGGGATTTTTCCTTCCTAATAGTAAATGATAAAGAAGGCAACAAGCAGCTTTTTGTGGATCTAGGTAAGTATAAGTGTTTTTAAACCTCTTTGGAATGCAACAAAGCTTAAGAATGAAATGTTCCTTAATCTTCAGTATGTCTGATCTATTGAAATGTAACCCCAAAGTTGGCTACAGTAGCCTTCTCTGTTACTGAGTCAGAAGGGTTACTTTCACCTACTGCTGAAAATTCTTTCAAGCACATTTATTAATGGAATTTAAATAAAAACAATTTGTTTCCTGTTTCACTTTTTAAGAATGCCATAATTACCCATCCTCAATATTTATGTTATACACATTATCTCAAAATTGGAAAGCTAAAGTCAAAATTGCTGAACTATTGAATTATATCATGAAACTGCAATAACAGAAAGCTTTGTGATGTTCTTGTATGAGCTCTGTAAGTGCTTCTCTCTTCTTGAAAGTCAAATGCAACCTGCAATAAAAGTCATCTTCTCAATCAATTATTAGATAGATTATGCAATGTTAAGATACCTTATCATTGTTTTGTTGTTTGTTTTTGAGATTGGAATTAAGTTTTCCAGATACATGCCTCAGTAAAGTTGTGAAGCAATCCACAGAAAACAAAGTTTGATTAAGTTCTTTCTGGTTAAAATAATTGTGCAGGTTTTTGGGCTTAGCTGTATTTCACAAAGTTATTGTGAAAGAACCAGTTTCTTATGCTGAAGGGAAACTTTTAACAGTTATAATTGTTAAATGTCAGAGTAATTAAAATGTCAGAATGGTTAAAATGCCTACATAGAGGTGTTGAGCATTTGTATTAATTATTCTGTAACATAGAAGTGTACATGTGTGCATGATCTTGCTTTGTTGCATTTCTTCTGTGGGATGTGACCCAGTCAATAACAGTTTTTGTCCATTCATTAGAGTCTTGGCTGAGCCTAAGGAAAATAATTTAATTTACAAGTGCTCAGTATCTTTAATCCTAGCCAGCACTGCCGTGTTAAGAAATACCTGTTTTCCTGTAGGAGTTTATACAAGGAATAGAAATTTCCGGATGTTTAAGTCATCAAAAGCAGGAAAAAATGTGATTCTGAAGATAGCAGAGGATAATAAGTTTATCCCCAACTGTGAAAAGGATGTTTCCTTGGAAAAAGCGTATTTTCTTTCCTCTTTAATCTGCAACACTGGGTAATTACTTGAATCCAGTCAAATGTATGATATTTTAAAATATGTATTTTCATGATAATTCTCCTGTAGCAGTTACAAACAACTATTATGAATAAGCAATTATTCAGTTAACATTGTTACAGTGTAATTTAGGAGTTTCTAGTAGAATTTCTTGGTTTTGAGGAAAAAATTTATTGGGAGTCTTGTTCTTTTGTTAAACCTGCCTTTAAATGTGTTATAGCCTCTAAATTGTGCCTCATTTCTCTATACACACTCAAAATGCCAAAACATAACCGTTTTTAAGTTTGGTCAGATTCTATGTAGTTCTGGAAGCAAAACTTAAGAGATTTCTAGTCAGTTAAATATGAGAAGTCTGAATATTTTTCAAAGTAGGATAAGAAATACAAAAGGTTTCTGTCCATGTTTTTTTGCATACCAGATTTCCCATTTGATACAGACCCCTCTGTAGGTTGGGTACTTGTACAGACAATAATCAAGTTTCTGTATCTAATTTGAACCTCTGATATAGCATACCTTATCTTAAGAAGATCCTAATAATTGCTGTAGCAGAAAGGTTAAAATAGCATTAATATTTTTATTGAAAACATGTATTTGTGCTGACTTCAAGTTTTATATCCTGAAATGTTCATTATCCTGAACTGATGCCAGTAAACCACACAGTGTATTCAGATCATAGGCATCAGCTGAATCCACCATAAATATGGATAAGAAATTCTGCTGTGTTGAATTTAGACTTCAGTGATCATCTGGCTTCCAGTTAGCAATATGGCAAGGAAAAGCAGTTCATTGTAGAGAGAAAAAAAATCAATTGAAACCGTCCAAAGGGTATGTTTGCATAAATACTACATCTAGAGCACAGCCTGCTGTAGGAGTGTGGAGCAGCAGTCATTAAATGGGTGGGTCCTGGGACTTTGGCCAGGAACCAAATGTTACTGTTGGGGAGGAGCAGCCCTGGTCCCGAGGGGGGAGTCAGGGAAACTGCCAAGGCCAGAAAGGAAAAGTGCTTCAGGGACAGGGAAAGGTGCACAGCAAATCATGGGCTGGGCAAGGTGGGCAGGGACCTCTGGATGTCTCCTGGCCCACCCCTGGGCCCAGGGCTGTGTCACGTTGTGCCACCCTGTGGGATGTTACAGTGAGTTATACTGTACTGTGTTATGCTGTAAGAATCATACTCTTTTCTTTGTATTCTTTCTTCAGAGCGAGCGATGACCTGGAAGTTTTGTCATCTGGCTTTTCAGAGGAGGAGAGAAAAATGTCTGCTTTTTTAAACAGTAAAACTACCAGAAGCAGCAGAGGTACCTCAAGCCTTTTCTACTGCATAGAAAAAAAATACTCTTAATTTCGATGTTCTGTGACTTGTACACCTGGTAATTTCTAGGAGGGCCCTTCTTCAGCTGTCTTTCTGCAGGAGGCAGAGTACATCTGCACTGAAGGATGCTCTGTAGCACCTGAATGCCACTGACCTTCCCCTGCTGTACCCACAGCTGTCTTGCTTTGTCCCAGCTCCCTCTGCACCTTGGAGGTGACACTTTAAAGACCTACAAGAAAGTAACAATGGCTTTATCCCTGGTTTTAAGGGTGTGATGTGATTCATGTACATTTTCTGCCTATGGTCCATGTAAAGTGTGTTACAATGGCATATTACAGTGGCAAACCCTCTAACCATGTGTTTGTGGCCTTTGGTTTAACAGATCCCATGGAAGGTTACCAGGGTTCGCCATATCCAGAAATTGATAACTTTGTTTGTTCTTTGGTTAATAAAGATGGGCTACAAGGAGGTAAAGAGACCACCTTACTATTTACAAATGAGTCTTCTGCAGCACTGTTTCTAAAAAATTTAAAGGATTTTTTTTTTTCCCTCAGGGATACGACAATGGAGTTACTTCTCTCTCAAAGAACTACTTATTTATGATATTTCTGGTTACCGTTGGTGTGAAAATATCGGAAGAGCTCACAAAAGTAACAATATCATGTATGTTCTTTAACTATTCAGTTTAAAACAGCTTTATTTATTTTCCTGTTCAACTGTTATTCTCTAGAAGCGCTGAAAAACTCTTATTGATAGATTCAGCAACTGATGCAACTGATGCAATTTCTGCTGTCTTGTTCTGTGAGGATACAATGTTTGAATTACAAAAAAAAAAACCCCACACAAAACCAAATAAACTATTTATCTATCCCCCCCCCCCCCCCCGGTTTACTTTGTGATAACTGGACTTTTATTTCTAATAATTCTATGAAGTAATCTTCATGGTATTTAAAATATGGGCCCAAAGATGCTAATGTAGAGTATGTTAAAGCTATTAAACAGTACTATGTTTTGATACTTCCTAGCTAGGAGGCTGAAAAATAAGAAAGCAAGCAGAGTGCTTTTGAATTAACAGTCAATCTTAAATTACATTCTTATGTTATTAAAATGACTGTGTCACTTTAATAATTGAGAGTTGCCATTTTAGAACAGTAATTCCTGCCACATGAATCAAGATGAGTTTTGCTAATGACTCTACAAGGACTCAGACTTCCTATAGTTTTGGCAAAATAAATGATCAAAGTCAGTTTTTTTAGATTATATTAGGATTATAGTATATAATTAGTATAAATATTTTAACTTTAAAATAATTTTATGTAACATTTAAAACCACCAAAACATAAGGAATGTGTTTCTGAGAAACAAGGATATTCAAAAAACCCCACAGCTGGATAAACTTGCTGTTTCTCAAGTGAGTTGCTTGAAATTTGGTGTTTCTAAAAGCACAGTTGAAAAAGCTGGGTGGCCTAAACAGTGGACAGAAAATAGTGATTTTATGCAGCTTTTGTAATGAAATTATCTGTAACAGCAGCAGCAACAAAATCTTATCTTACAGTTAAGTCCCATATGCTAAACTTAATTTGATGCTTTTTTCTTCAAAGCTTAATGTAATGAAGTTTATTAAATTTCACTTGATGTTAGTCCTAAAAATTTATTTCTTTAAACTTAAGAAACCTGCAGTTTACTAAAAATTGTGCAAAACAAGTATGTAGTAAAGTATGCCAAGAGTATGAAAGCAAGGTCCACAGCTGAGGACAAACAAAACCTGTTCATTTAGTGTTAGAGTTTCCTACTGTATGAATTCACTTCATTTATGTACTGTTACTAAAAAACTAAATAATTTTCTTCTTAGGATTCTGGTAGATCTAAAGAATGAAGTCTGGTATCAAAAGTGTCACGATCCTGTCTGCAGAGAACAAAACTTCAAATCACAAAGTATGTAGCCTGTGATCTCAATTATACTAAATGCTTTTTGGAATGTTAACTCGAATTAATGTCTCATATTTGATTTAGGTTTTCCATTACCGCCTGGGATATGCCTCCCATCACTTTTCAAAGAGGTATGTTTTTGTCCTATTGAGATGCTCAAGTTCTTGTGAGGCTCTGGAAATCCTTGGATATTCCCACTAACATCCCAGTCTGCTGGAAGAGCTCCACACACTCTTACAGTGGCATAGAAGAGGTCCCCAGAGCAGCTGTGCTGGTGTGGTAGCTCCATATATTCATTTTTAAGTTCTCCAGCAATCCTAAGTTACTGGAATTGTGTAACTTAACCTGGGACTAAAGACTTTCTGTTCTGATGTGAACAGCATTTCCCAATGTCTAAGCCACGAGGCCCCTCCAGGTGCAGAACAGAAAAACTGCCCAAGTTTAGTTCTGCTGTGGCTGTCTGACTTCATGCAAGGTAAAATAGAACTGGTTCTGGAACACTTGAGTCAATCAGAGTCAAATGTAAGTCAGCGACCCTCATTTCTGAAATTCATTTATCTCCATTTTGGTGTATTAAAGCAGCATGTTCCCCAAACAGGCAGAATATTTAAACTGACCTGATGCTGCACCTAGACTCTACGCCCTGAACATACAAGTTTTTCCACTGCTTAGGCAATAAGAATTGGCTTTTTTTTTCAACTTTTAAATTTAACTCTACAGCTCTAAATGTCACACAGCAGAGTAGAGCACATTAAGCTCTACTCAAGCAGCTCATCAATAGCTATTAGTTTTATTTCACAGAAAGTGTCATTTAACTATTTTCAGGTGCTGACAGTGTCTTTGAACAGACACTTAAGTTAGTCTTAACCTTGTATTATTTTATGAAGCTGTATTCAACAGGCTGTTTGTAGGGTGCTAAAGAAACAGCAAATGTCTACTCCTGTTAAAACAGGCTTCCACAGGTTAAGGTGGCTATGTACGAGTATGCTGGGAAATCTTGTGTTGGCCAGCTTTCTGCAGTATCCATTCTGTGTGACAGCACACACTTCACACTCGCAGAGCAGTTGAAGGTATCAAGAGTATTTGCATATGGAGTGAGCAGTGTTCTTGTTTCTCAAAGGAAGAAGAGTCCATGCTAATGGATGACAGGGGGCACACAGAAGGAAAAGTAAATCCACACTCTAATGTGTCAGACTTGTCAAAAAGTTCCCTATCTCCAGAGAACAGCTGGCCTCAAGACTTCCCATTGTCAGACAGTGAGTGGGAAAACACAAGTGATGATGCCTGTTTCCTAGAAGCTGCTGAAGATGTGGAACTAGCTGAAGCTGCAGATGATAGTCTGAATTATGCCATTGAAGAAATCCCAGATGAAGTTATTTTGGAGGCTTTAAGGAAAGAAGACCTCTACATTAAAGAAGGCAGCTAAGCACAGGCCTGGCCAGCAGTGAATGACACTTGTGTGTGACATGCTGGTGGGAAGGGTCCTGCAGGGTAGTTCACAAGCACCCCTCCAGAGCTGCAAGACAAAGAATGGAGTGCCTGGGTGAACTTCAACAGGCATGAGGAGATCTTGGAAGATTATGTGGGGGTGAAGAGAACTGGACTAAAAAAACTCATTATGAATGCTGCTCCAAGCTTAGCACTTTTAATGCTCTTTGCTGTACAGTGTCTATTTCGTTACTTATATGTATAATTATATTATATTATAAGTTTTATTGAGAAGCCAACAAAACCAGACTTATTTCCATAAACGAGATAAATTTTTTTATTTCAAATTCAAATTTAATAAAAAGATTTTATTCATCTTTGTTCAACCAGAGTCTGTGTTCTCTTTATGAATATATTCCTCTCAAGATTACGTTAATAGCACAAGATTAACACCCACTGTTGTTCAGAGTACAGAAGTTTTATTAACTGTGATCACTATTTATTTTCATTGATATTCTGAGACTATTTGACAATAAAAAGATACAATGTTTGAATTGTTGACTTAAACACTGAAACAAAACAGAGTAAGAATGATTGAAGAAGCTTTAAGCACTGACAATCCTAGTAACTGTTCCTACAGAATGTCTGAAAGTCTTAAAAAGACATTTAATTTTTCTTTGATTTCTGCTCTTTTTGTACAGCCAGAGCCTCTTCCAGTTTCATATTGATACTCTCAAAGTGCCTTTCTGCTCCTAGAATTCTCTGAGACTCCACCAGAAGCGCAGGGAGGCTGGAAGCTCCGTACTGTTGATAAGGAAATAAAATTACAAGGCAACATTTTTAACTCTTGGAAAGATCACTTATGTATCAGTATTTATTTTTCCTCTAAAATGGTACAACGTGACCTTTAAAAGTGAACAACAGCCAAAACCAGAATGTCTTCTGAAATGTGAGGGTTTCCCTTACACTTGGCAGGTGTGTAAGCCTTGTCTGCAGAAAATACCACACTGGGTCCTGGGTACAACGGGAACTGGTTCTAAGGCTACATGAGGAGTTACTCTGGTCATGAAATACCAGCTCTGTTCTCAGCATTAAATATCTTACATGGAAGTGCCAGAGCTTTCCCTGCTTTTGAACAATAACAACACAAAAAATCAATTACTTCTGTCCCCCTGTTAATCTTCAATTTCTGTTACAAAGTTACAGCTAAGGACAACGGTTTCATTTCTACATCCTTAGAATTCCTGGATACTGAGAGTTAAGGCAGCAGAATCTTCTCTGAAATACTTCAGCTTCTAACATGAGACCAAAAAAACAAGTGAGATACTACATTAAAGTTCAGCAGTGATTCTTAAGTTGCTTCCACAAAGACAATTAACAAAATTGCTACTTAAGAGACGTTAATAAATAAATTTCATAAATTAAAATAAAAACACTTAGAAAACTGAAACACATGCAGAATATGTACTCACTACCACTTTTTCTTTGGGGTTTTCTTCTCTATAATCCAAACAGTCTTGCTGTAGCTCTTTTAAATCAGTAATTAATTCAATTGTTTGCCTCAAGGAAGATTTCCTTTCCTGTACCTCAGCATATTCTCTTTGTAATTGTGTCAGTTGCGGTTCAGCTCTGCAAAAAGATCAAGGCTTTGATGCTTACATATGCATATTTATTGCATGAATAACTATGACCCTATTTCCTCTGAAGGAATTCTTAAAAGGTTGGTCAGAAATACAAAACATAGGTTACTATGGAATAGTGCTTAGGTAGAACAAGCATAGTACTTAAACAGGGGCATGAGTCTAAATCCACCAAAAAGACCCAAACCACTCTTTTGAGTCTGACCATGTTGCCACTCTTTCTCAAGCATTTACGTTTTTGAAGCGTAATTTCTTAAATACAAGGTGTTCTGTTTCTGCACACCCCTGTCTGCAAGCTCAGTTGTTCAGTGCTTATGCTGAAGCATATTCAGGATCTACAAAATACCTACACCCCTGCTAAACAAACTGGAGTGCTCAATCCATTGAAGCAGCACTCCAAAAACTGAGCACCAACAGAGATTTTCATACAACAGGGTTGCAGGAAAAAAGCTTCCTTAAAATGATCAAAGGATTCAAACACAACATATAAAAATGTGGAGACAGCTTTCAGGGGCTTCAAATAGTTCTCTGAGAAAAGTTTGTCCATAGTACTACAAAGAAAAATTACTCTCATGGCCACAGAGAAAAGGTTTTTACCCTGTTTTTGTGGATCCAAGCCCATGGTTCTCCACAGATTTACCTTAGAGGATGTATGTCAAATGCAGCTTCAGTATAAAGGTCGTCACTAGCAACCCAAGGGATTTGGGGAAGCCTAATGGTTCTTCCAACCATTCTTCCAACCACATAATTCCTGTGTTGTGTATCTAAATGACACTTAACATTAATGCCGAGTTAGGGAAGGGGAATTGTGTGGCCACATGAGAAGGAAACAAATCATGTACTAAGAGCAACCCCTGCCGAACTGCAGAGGTGAAATACAATCTCCCACCTCAAAACCAAAGAAGTCCTCTATATTACCTTTGTAATTTATGATCCAGCACCTTTGCAATTCAAATCATAACACTGGTGCTCTTCCTATGAACATACAGTGTGAAACACCCTCCCAGTAACTAGTTACCCAAGAGAACTCGCAAGAATGACTGTCTGGGCAACTAAAATATGTAAAGGAGAGGTTATAATGAGCTTTTGTAAAAACAAAAAGCAAGACAGTGGTAATTTCATCAATATAAAATGAGAGAATAAAAAAGTTACTTTCCCTTCCAAGTTACAAAATACCAGACTCCTTAAGTTCTTCAGGCTATTATTGTGCATCATTAGAGACATACCCAATTAGCTCTTCTCTGACTTGCATCAGTTGCTGCCTTTTCTTTTTGATGTTTGTTATTGCCTGAAACAAACAGTGAACAAAGTCTGTGAAACAGCTTCTAAAACTTCAAAGGCAAACAACTTAAATTGCATTGCCTTTTTTTCCTCTGAGGTTTTACGCTGATTGTCATTCTAAGATACCAGACCTGATAAACTGCCATATGTTACATATGAATTTGAAACAATTTAAAACTGTTTAAAATGTCAAACTCTAATCTCCATCCGAAATTTTTCTTAAGAAACACTGGATTTACAAGCATACAAAAGGAGTTTGTGATGTTTAGATTTCAAACATTATGAACTCTAGGAGGTTTTAGGTTTAAAAATGCAAATTAATAGAAATGTATGTTCAGGATGATTGCTGTAACTAAGTAAGCTTTCTTTAATATAACATACAATTTTAAAAAAAGTAACACCCAAAACTCATCATAAATTTAAATTTAGCAACTAAAAATTTAATTTTAAACAAATGTCTAAGAAGCAAACCAAGGATAAATCTGACTGGCTGTGAATGCTAGGTATGTATTAAGATTTTCATTTTACATGCAGAGCAGTTTACCATATCAGCTCAAGTCAACAAGACTTTAGCATATTAATTGTTACTTCCCAGGATAAATTTTATGTTGACTATTTGTTAAAACTATTTTGCCATTGAAAATTTTGCAGAAGATGTTTGGGCAGAAATCTAGGCAGTGCTTAAGCTGCTCTTAAATCTCTCTTCTGTAGGGCATTCACCTTTCCCTGATGAAACCACTGCAATGTTTTCCTGCCCTTACACTAGTGCCTCCTTCTGTCAACATTCCCACTGCATTTTCAGTGAATTCCTACTTGCTATAAATGAAAAGAGGAACTGTCTTCCTCTGAACAAAAATTGTGCATGTATTTAGGGAATGCAGCTGCCCGAGTCTTCCCTTCTTTAAATTAAGCAATCCCATTCTATCCTCACAGGCCGCTATCTTTGCTGCTCTCCTAGATTTTATATTCATTTATGTTTCTTTAAGGTTAGCTCTCATTATTTAACTGGCTCTCCAGAGGCCTCATCATTACTCATTAAAAAAAACCAAACCAAAAAGCCAAATGAGTAACTGACATGCATACCCATCTTACCCATTCACTCTTTTTACACCATATAGCAGTATACATCTGGAGTTTGCAATCCACCACATTTACTCAGATCTTTTCCAAAAAACCTCTTGTGGTTCCCTAATCTCTGTTTGTGCAGATTCTGAGTACAGTACACCTTTCTGTCAATTATTTTATCTCTTCCAGTCAATTTCTTGACATTCCAATGCCCACAACTGTATGCTGTACAATCTAGTGATATGTATTTACCTTAACATTTTTTTTCTTCATATTCTTTAATTCCTGGACTTCTGCTATCTACAGAGAAGAAGAATTACAGGTTGACAGGTTGAGTTCATCACTATCCTCCTAAAAACATGGTTGCAAGAATTACTTTGGAATAACATAAAAAGATTTTTTTTAATTAAAAAACCCCCTGGTTCAAAGGGACATCACAGGTTGTGTCATGACTCTTTCCCCTCTCCTCATGCCAGAGGAAAACTTGCACAAAAGGAGTTAGTGCAAGTTATACTCCTTGTACCAATTCCTGTAATACTACCTACCTTAATTTTTCTATATCTTTATATAGGTGTATAAATTTGGTAACTCCAACATTTGGTACTTCTAATGAACCACTCAGAACATAGCTTTAGTACTTAGCCATTGTACTTTGCACAACTCCTGCGAAGTTCTGAGTTCATTTTACTCATCGTAATCACCTTAATCTTTCCAGCCAATAAATCACAGAATGGCTCAGGTTGGAAGGGACCACAGCAGGTCTTCTGGTCCAACCTCCCTGCTCAAGCAGGGTCATCCTAGAGCCTATGGCACAGGATTGTGTCCAGATGGTTCTTGAGTATCTTACAGTTATGTTCAAAATGTTAATTAAAAAAGGATGGTTTTTCCCTGGAATGTGTTAGACGCCTTACTGAGAATCCACTGAGACAGCACAAAAATTAAATCAACCTTTTAAAACTCCAGTCAACGAGCTTTTAAAACAGCATTTGACATAGTTGTCTGCTCATCTAAATTATGCAGCTCACCAGTTTTACTACATAATGATTCAAATATGACAAACGCTTCAGGATTATTGGATGTTTCCCGATTCTCAAAAGGTGATAATTTGGCAAAGTACTTGCATGACAGCAGTGTTGTGTCTAGAGGCAATTATTGTGAAATTCTGCACAGAGGCAGCCAATCATAACCAGCACACAACAAACTGTGTTTTCATATTACTTATACTGACAAGAGATTGGAAACTTTTACAGCTTGTAAAATGAATGTGTAAAAGGCAATATAAAACCATAGGTATTTTGACCACAAAATTGATTTTATTTCTGGTGTACTTACAAGCTCAGTGATTTGGTCCTTGAAAGCAGAAGAGAAGTCATTGATAGCCTTTCTGCAAATGCTTGATTCTATGCTTTGTCTGGAGAAGTCAGAGGGAGAAAACATATTTGGTTTAGTAAAGGGGAAATCTCATCCAAAACCCTTCCTTTGAGTAACAAATAAAACCCAAAGTTAAGCAGCTGGACAGCTGCAGATCTTTCATATACTCGCAATAGCTTCATTTCTACCTTAAAAAATATCAGCTGAGATGTACTGTTCATTTTTGGAAAAATATCAAATCCCTGGAGACCATGTTAAGAGCACAGGTGAAGAAACATTTGTATCATAGATACTTAATAATCATTAACATCAGAATGTAACCATGCAATACTGATTCCCTAAAGGAGAGCCCCTTCGCAAAACCACAGGTATTTCTTTTTAAAACTTTGACTACCCAGTCATGGAAAAGCAGAGTATTTACCTGTAATTTGCTGCTATCTTCTCAACTTCAGTCAGAACAACATCCAGTTCTGTAATATCTCTATGAGATCTCTTCATCTCTTTGGGACACCAAACCTCTACAGAATGTGGGCTATCCACTGGAACAACGGAATGAACAGTTGCACAACTCAGACACATGTCGTAAAACAACAGAAAAATTCCTGTGCCCATCATCAAAATAACCATCTAAAATTTATGAGTATTTTAACATGAAATTTGAGAAGAGGAATATTCTACTTATTTCATCTGTCCTTGCCTGAGCAACTGTGATAGATTTACCTGGGAACACCTTAGAACTGGGGTGATCAATGATAGGTAACTTAATTCTTATTCTTTATTGATTCAAGCAAGCCCAGGAATACATCAGTAAACCAAGTAATAAACTACTTAGTGTACTGTAGACATGATTTTTTTCTGTTAAAAAACTATTAGCCTGAATTTGCAACTTGCATTACTCAAAGGATCATGAGCTTTTATATTTATATACATTATTTTATTAATACCATACATATATGCTTAAAAACCCACTATACACAATTACATTTCTTTAAACTTTGCAATAGTATTATAAACCAATTCCACAAAAAGTTAAATGTGTTTCTTCACACACTCCCCAATGTAAATCTAGTACTAAAAAGTGATGGGGTTCTGTTCAAAGGAAGCAAGATGACACCAGGGACAGTTTCTTTCTATAGAAAAATGCGACTGTCTTGAAATTCCCTGTCTCAAGGGTCTTTACACCGACAGCTGCGCCTGCACTGCAGCCAGGGGCACTCCAAGTTCTGCCCCACAGCTGCTGCTCCAGGCTTCCAAACCAAGGGATGCACTGATACCTCCTACAGCTTCATAGCCGTAGCTCCAGGCTTCCCTCCAAATGAAACCAGGCTGACTGAGAGGTATAATGCACACCTATGCTTTACCCCTTCAGGGGAGGAATAGCCAAGTCCAGGATGCAAACCATGGGGATCAAACAGGGGTCTATACCAAAACTGAAACTAAAACTTCCCATTTCTAGAAGCACTGTGTTGCTACATTCCAGAAATGAAAACCATTGAAAACTTTTGCTCTTGAATCCAGAAAAGCTATAGGGGAGTTATGAAAAGTGTACTTTACCAGAATCATCTGATGTGTTCTCCTCTGAAGACTGCTTCTTTTTCACCTGGAATGGAGTAGTAGTCTTCATGAAAAGCAGATTAACTTTCAGAATAAACCCTAGGTTTATTCATCTAAACTCCTGAGAGATGACAATTAGGCAGAATGCAGAAAGCATTTCCTGACTGAAGCATCAGTAACATTTCCTTTGGCCTGTTCCACCAGTCCCAGCCCAGTGGTCACCCTGTTGCAGGACAGTGGCTGCCTGACCACACTGGCCACTGACCTGTCAGCCACTGGCCATGCAGCAGGGCTGGAGACATCCTAAGGAGCTTAAGGACCCTCAGTTCAGCACAGTCATTGCCCAGGATTAACATTTCTCTGATCAACAGTGCCTGCTCACCTTCCTTTTCACCCACATTTGTCCCAATCCTTTCTCTACTTTGACTTTGTGACACCACAACAGCACTTGTACAAGAGTGCTGCATGCATCCAGCCTACTAATGAAAGACTAACACTCTGTACTGAGTGTACAATTCCAATAAATTTCAATACATAAAGAACTCTAGTCCCAACTACTGCACAGCTTCTTTTATCAGAGGTTACTTTTTTGAGCCTGCAGATAGTTGATTCCTGCTGTATGTCTGGCAGCTAAGTGGGCCAAAAGCACTTTACACTAAGTGTTCAAAGACACTCATTCAAAACTGAATGGCTTTTAATTCTAACACATATTCAAAATTAATTTTATCGATATTCTTTTTCCCATAAACCTGTTTTGCTTCAATACCAAACAAGTACAAAGGATTAATATTCTACCTAGTATGCAATTCTTCAAGAACATATATTCTAGATAAAAAGGTAATTGAAAAAAGGAAAGAATATACTCCCAAATGAGCAAGAGAATAGGCTACAGGATCCAGGAACACCTGGCTATTATATTCCTTGTTGATGTGATGACTTGTAGCTTTAAGCATTTCACTTGGCCACCTCACAGAAACACTCTGAGGACTGATTATTTTGGATACAATTAAGTACTAAGACAGTACCAAGAAACAAATGGAAGGTCTTTCTCTCCCTCCACCCTCTAACACAGGCATGAAGTAAACTGAAATTAAACTGACTGATAATACTCATGAAACTTTTTCAGTACCATGGTCTCCTTTAGGGGTTCCTCCCCAGCATCAGCTGTGCGGAATTTCTGAACATCGCCATTGGAGGGCTTTGAATGACGTGGTTTTTTACTGGGAAAAGAAAAACATACACTACTACCCTCTGAGGAAGGATGATTTTCAACCACATACAAAAAACCTTGTGCTTTGGGGAACATTTTGTACAGCTATGTCTCATATAAGTACTATTAAAGTTCTTACTTTAATTAAATAGCAGGACAATTTCAGATTTAAACCAAATTTGATTTAACATACGAGAAACATACTAAAATTTGAATTATTTTAAAAATAATTTTCTTTGTTACATATAATTTAACTAGAACACTTTTCCCTTTAAATCTAATAATCTAAAGATTAAATTAAATACTGACAATTTTCTTTCTTTTCCACCAGACTGTCTGTCTGTATTTTGCCTTTGTGGTGCTGACACATGACCGAGTGCCTCGTTCTGTGAGTGTTCCTCTCCATAAGCTTCCACAGCAGTACTGTGCAAAGGGTGATCTATAAAGAACAAGAAATAGACTGCATGAACACTGCTCCCATCTTTTAAGGCAAAGAGCACTGCCAGCCATAAGGCATTTAGTTAGAGTATTTGTGATTTGCTAATAAAAAGCAAGTTCTCATTACAAGTATTATTTGAGGATTATGAAACAATATCTAGTGAAAGGCTTCACCATTTCTGTACCCATCCACCTATTTCCTTACGAACCCAAACCAAAGGGAGCTCAGCATGTACACATGGCATAGAGCAAGCAAAACACTTGGTACACTTATTTCAAATCTCTCTTTGCTACAGCATACATAAACCTTCTACACATTTAAACAACTACCTTATTTTTTTTAAAATATAGATTTTAAGCTGTTTTAGTGGATTCTATGAGAAGGCAATTACTGCTGCTACAGAATATTTGTAAATGTAGAATTCTTGAAGGTGGCGACCAAAATAGATTAGAACTCTGAAAAATTTAGGTTTTAGCATGCCTTCCACAGTATAAATTTCATTTTCAAGCACACTGCCACAAAACCTTTGTGTTAGTTTACATTAGTGTCAGTGGGCATCCTTTTTACAGTCTAAATACATACAACAGAAATAAGGAAAAGAGCTTTTCATTTTGCAGTCTTGCCTTACAAACACCCCTTTGGCTAAATTGTTTTTTATAGCTCGTTGTCAATGCTATTTCTAAGTCACATTTCTATTTCCACAGTTTTCTCAGAGTAATAACTATTACATTTGAGAAATAGCTCTTAACATTTTCTCTACAGACTCTAATTATACACTGGTTTAAAAAAAAATTAAAAATACAGATAGATATAACAGAGGACTCCACACAGAGGAGCATCTTCGCCATCTAAATTGATTCTCTTCCTGTGTATTGAGGCCTCATTACAGAAGTCCAATATAAAGCATGGAAGTGGTTTTAATCCTTCACCAAAAATTGTATGGCTTTATGTTATTTTTTTAAGTAACATCTGAAAGTGGCAGAAAAACACCCCTGCAAATGTCCAGGTTTGCTGTCATGAACATGCTTACAATGGCAAAAATTTCACTTCATAATTTGTGTAATTTAATAAAGAATAAGTTAAGATATTAAACTTTGGTTTTTAACTATAAGTTCGTACACAACTGCAATATTATGATGTGTGAAATTCTACCATTTCGGCTATAGAGGTGGAATAGCCAGTATCTTTCCATTGACTTTTATTTGCACATACTACAGCATTATTCCTGTTACTTCCTAAATTATAGAAAAATAACACAAAATCCCATCTGCCTCTGTTCCCCATTACTTTCTCTTGCAAAGAACCAAAACCTTTTCCTAGGTAAGCATCTGAAGTCTTTTGTCCATGTGGGTGGTTTGTGAAAATCATGCATTAAATGCCATCCAAGATAATACTAACCAAAGGAATCATCAAGCTCTTCAAGTTGATTTGTTTCTGCTACCTTCAATATCCTTGAGACATCTGGTTCCTCAAGTGCAAGTGATTTCCGAGGAAGACTGGAGTTGGCTTTGTGCTCCTGGATGGGTATGAAATTAACAGCCAGTTTACCCAGCTTTTAGAATGTACAACAGATTAAATCTGACAATACATTTCAAGAACACTTGGCTAGAAATACACTTAACCAGGACCATATTGACTCCTAAGCTATGGCATAAGGATTTGAAGCATATTTTGGTCTCAGGCTATGGGATTTTTCCCCTAAAAGAAGTGATGGTATAAAATGTGTATGTTCTGCTAGTTGATACTGTATTCTACTGCAAGCTTTGTCTTATTTAAAAAAAGTATACAAGCTTAGAAATCTTATAACACTCTAATACCTGGTTTCTATGATATGTAGTCTTTTTCTTTCCAGTCATTAAAATATTTCTTACATCTCTATATCACATAAATTTCCACCTTGTCCAATTTAACCACTTTCCTCTTAGGAAACTGGAAAGCTATAGAGTAACTTCATATAAAAAAAGTGGAATTTATAAATCAAAGATTACAGAGACATTTCTGTAAAGCAGGAGAGTAAGGGAGAATGACACTAGTTTGTGAAACAGTTGTGGAAACAGTTGTGTGCCAGTCATAAAATGTACAAGTGACTTTCCTCACTAATTTCTGTGTGTACCTGTAGGGTGAATTATAATCAGAAAAGACCGACCTCTGGAATTTTTAAATTTTACCAGTGCTTAGCAGTGCCCCAGCATTTCTATTCTAGTACCAAATATACACTACTAGTGTACCTATAGTACCAATATCAGATACTTTCTCTGTAAGTCTTCTTTTATGAGATTCTTTTTAAACTTTTGCCTGTTTGAAAGTCAATGGTCCATTTTGTGCTACTCCTAAAAGGAAAAAAGAAAACTCCACATCAGCACCCCAAGCCGGCCCCAGCAGGGACTGCACAGCAGTTCTCAGTGCAAAGCAAGCCCTGCATTAACCCCTGTGCATCCACCTCCAGAGACAATGCCCAGACTGCACAGTAACACAGCACAGAATCACAGAATATCCTCCACTGGAAGGGACTCACAAGGCTTGCACAGGATTCCCCAAGAGTCACACCATATGCCCTAAGAGTCCAAACAGTCCTTGAATTCTGTCAGGCTTGGTGCTGTCACCACTTCCCTGGGGAGCCTGGTCCAGTGCCCAACCACCCTCTGGGTGAAAAACTTCTAATATCCAACCTCAACCTTTCCTGCCACTCCCCTTGGTCCCCTCAGATGTCATCAGAGAGAAGAGATCAGTGTCTGCCCCTGCAATCCCCTTGGAGAGCAAGCTGAAATCACGATGAGGTCTCCCCTCAGTCTCCAGCTGAACAGACCAAGTGACCACAGCCACCCCTCACACGGCTTCCCCTCAAGGCCCTTCACCTTGCCCTCCTTTGAACACTACAAAACCAAAACATTGGCTGTTTGAATTCTGCCTTACCTAGCAAAACTTACCTCTAGTTTATAGCTGGTATGATTCTTCTTTATTTTCTTCTTTAAGGACATTTCGCTGTTCAGTATTTGCTGCTGAATACAAAACCGAGGATGAAGAAACCCGACACAAATCGGCTTTCTCTATGTCAGTACTTCGGAGAGAACGGGAAATCTTTGTTACTTCAAGCTATTACGCTCAGCTCACTTCAAAAGCGGTAAAACCCACTTCCTTAGCCCAGACCGACGTAAAGGTTATATATTTATGTATGGACGGATGCATATAGCACGTATCAGTGAGCCGGGCATATGGAAAAGATAAAGCGCGACGCAGCAGTTCGCGCCTGTCCCTTGGCTCCGCTGCCGCGGCTCCTCTCCCGCAGGTGCCGCAGGGCCCCGTCCCTCAGGGCAGCTCCCGCCTCCCGCCGCCTTTGGAAGCGCGCGCGCCGCCGGCGGGAAGGAAGGGGAGGCGCGGGGAGGAGCCGCGGGGCCGGAAGGGGAAGCGGGACAGCGCCCGCCGGAGTTTATTCAACGTTCCGAAGGATTCACCTAACCGCCGCTCTATTCCGTAGCTTTCTCTTAATGACTCTGATTAAATACAAAAAACAAACCACAAGAACTTCCCGTTGTCTTCTCCCCTCCCCTGAACTGACGCTGTGCATCTAGAAAAGCAAGCGAAAGACATCACTTGTGCAAAGATAAACCTACGTCCAGAAACGGTTAAGAAATTATTTAAACAGCACAAAAAAAAAAACCAAAAAAACAAAAAAACAAAAAAAAAAGGCTTTCGTTGAAAACGTAAAATTCCATCTCTGGCAATTAAATTGTTAAGGGGAGATTGAGCAATCTGTCAAGTCCCGTCAGTTGGCGCGGCACTTTTGAGGTCACACCTCTTTATCCACTGGCGGTGGTGACAGACACCCACACACGCCCCTTTGGCTTTAACCAGACACATAAGCTAAAACAGTGGTAAGTTCTCTTTAGACCTCTGTTTTGCTGGCTATAGAACCCAGCCCCATGAGCCACAAATAACACACTACAAATTTGTTTCTGTACTGACATACTGTTTTTCCAGAAAGGTTTCTTCGATAGAATGTTGTTAAGAACATAAACCTTAGATCCAGTTCTCATCCATTTCTCAGCTATCTCCAGTAGGAGATGTGTGGTGACACAGCCCTGCTTTTCCAAGCAGCATACACACAGATTTGAGTATGTTATTGAATAAGTGACAAATTTGGTTTAGGTTTCCTTCAGTATGGAAGACATGTATAAAGGAACATTAAAAATTAATTAAGAGGAAAAATTCTACAGTGAGTGGGAACAGAAGCTTGCTCAGTATCTTACATTGACATCTGTATTCACATGGAGTTTTAAATAGTGTCCAAGTGATGGTGCTTCCTCTACCCTGGTCTGGTAACTCTGCCCCTGAAATCTCTCAAACCATACCTCTGATTTCAACCAAATGCATGGTGTGCGGGCAGGAATAAGGAACCCCACCCATCCAGGCAGAATTTCAGAAAACTCTACCTTTCACTTAAGTCATTTGAGGTGATGGTAAGAACACAACTGCCAGGAAAAAGACCAAAAAAATTTTAAAGATTTGCTTGTTTAGTAATGTACCGAAAGAGCAAGTTAGATACAACAGCATCCTTACCTTACAAATACTGGCCAAAACCTTAAACATAAAGTCACTTTCCAAAAGTAAAGGTGTAAACAACCAGCCTTTATACTGTATTTAGTATGTCTGTAGCAGTGGAGTTTGACATCTTGTCAGTTAGAATATTACACCTGAGCTTGTTGGCAGCATTCTTCCTTGATAAACAAACACATCACAGCATTGAAATGCAGAAATATTTATTTTGGTTTCCTTCATTGGTTTTGAAAATTGTTTTGGTTTTATAAAACATAGAAATAGCCAACACTAAGCAAACATTTGAATTTCAATGTAACAAACTACTGCTCTAACAGCTGACTTGGATTTGTGTACCTGAATTGCATACACATATGAAATTATGCTACAGAGTAGTGCATTACAATCACACAAATCTTAGTGCAAACCTTGTTGTGCTTGTATTTTACATATATCCATGTTTTCAAAAAACAGCAATGAATGTTAATGCAAAACCAACTCTGTTAAGGATAGCAAAAGACTTATGCTGTAATAAGGCTTATTTCTGCTGATTTTTCAAACAAAAGGTAACTAGTTATTTTGCAATTTATCTGGGAATTAGGTTTTTATCCTGAACAAATACCTATCCTGGGCCAACACTCAGTTCTGTTGACATGTATAAATCATTCCAATTGCTGCAAAGCATCAGGCAAAAACATTCTACCTGACCTATTTTGCTATTCAGTGAAGAGTACTCAGTGGCTCATACATAAAGCACAGAAAACAGAGGTTATGTCAGAAGCTCTTCCACTTACAGAGGGCCTGGCACATTTTTAAAAAATGCATTTTAAATACAAGTTCATTACAGGGAAACAAGTGTCTGGTACAGATGCAATGTTTACCCTGACTGTTAGCATAGCCCAGCCTCCTGATTTGGTTTTTAGGTCTCTAGTGTTCTTGCCACAGTTGGAATCTGCTCTTTTGCAGGGCTGGCACCACTCCAGAATTATGCTAATGTAGCAGAGGCTACACTTGCTGAATGAACTGCATCCACACAGTGCAGAACCACCATACGCAGACTTTGAGGAACTTCTATTCATCAGTCTTCTTTGTATGGAGTGCTGACTTCTACCTTATAGAAGTACATCCCATAACTGGCTGCAGATGTAGAAGGGAGATACACATCAGATGCCTTACCTCAGTTAATACTGGGAGTAATGAAAGATGTGATACCAGCTATGCAAACTGTAAGGGTTTGGGTTTTTTGGTGGTTGGGTGGTGAGGTTTTTTTGAACAGCTTAAGTAATTTTTCTGAGGATGCAAGATACTTAGAGGCATTTTCAAAGCTGCCAAATCCTTTGTGGAATTGACAACTGCAAAACACACTGCGGACAGCAAACATGCTGGCAATAAAACCTTAGCTCCTTGGTGAAGGTGAGTCCCATTTTTGACCAAGGAAATATTAAATAACTTACATATAGTTACCATTTATAGTTAAGGCTCTTTTTGGAAATTGTAGGTCACCATAAAAACAGTATGCAACACGACTTGACAGTAAGGCAGTGTTCCATTTCTTCTATGTTCCTATGGCAAGTACCCATTTTTGTACAAGTTAATGATTGCACAGTTTCCTTCCCTATTTTTGCTGTAGTCAAAATACAGATATGAAGGCCAACAGTAGACAGATGTGTGCCACTTTCCTCATTCCATCTGCAGTTACATTTTGGCATTAGCATAGAGTTCATCTATCTGTGACTGGAAGTATTTTCGCAGTTCTGGTCTCTTCGCCTTCAGTGTTGGTGTCAACAGGCCGTTTTCAATGGAAAACATTTCAGCGTGCAGGACAATGTCTTTCACCTGGAAAATAAGAAGTTATTAACCAAGCTGTACTCCTTGAAATAGACAAGACTTTTAAAAACTTGCCCAGACATCATAACAAAACTTGTCACTTGAGAAGTTTTCCAGACAAATTAAAAGCAGTTTTTGGAGAATCAGATCATATTGGTGTTGAGAAGTTTAAAGAATTGGGTATTTAGTTCTCATAAGCATCATACCTGTTCAAATGACTTCAAACCAGATTCTTTCCCAACTCTCACCATGTCCTCCAGAATGTGTTTTTTCACATCCTGTGGATACAGAAATACATTGTATAGCTTCATGCTTCCATAAGCAGCAACTTGAAAAAGTTGATGCAGAACAGCTAACTGTTCAGTTAGATATACCTTGTTTCTGCATAGGTCTTGATAGGAGCCTTCAAATCCCTTTTTCTTGGCCCAGTTGTGCAGAGTATCAGGATCAGGTACCACAACACCTACTAAGAAGGCCTAAAAAAAAGAAAAAAAGTTTGACAAAAATTCCCAAGTCAACACTTTGGTTCCTACACATTTCTTTGGGGTGCATTTCTGATCCTGCTGTAAAGCCAGCAGCTTTCTCTGATGCCTACTTGAACACAAAGTGCAGTTCAGAAGCTGAACTGAAAGAATTAAGACCCACATTTCTCTTTACACTTGAAAACCCCCAAGATATCCAGGTTCTTCCTTAGTGTGCATGGGTCTTTTTGTTTCGGTTTTTGTTTGGTTTTTTTGGGTTTTTCCCACTGCACACTGTTAGCAATTTATATACAGTCATTAATATGCAAATTAGTTCAGCTCCACTACCTGGTGTGAAACTAAATCCAGAGACATGCTATACATCTCCTGGAATCCAATCAGAACCAAAATGAATAATGATAAAAGTTACGATAAAAGTTTAAATTTCAGTACCAAAGTTTGGGGTGAGGGGAAGGAAGAAAGGAAGACTTTTCTGCAGTCTCCTTTTGCATTCATTTTTAAAATTACCTGAAAAATGCTTACCTGCAAGCTCTCTCCATGGACAAACACCTGTGCAACAGCTTCACATCTCAGATACACGTTCTCTATTTTCTCTGGTGCTATGTACTCTCCCTGGGCTAGTTTAAATATGTGTTTTTTCCGGTCAATGATCTTCAGTGTACCATTCTGTTGACAGAAATAACTTTGACTCAGAGGAGGCACTTCAAGTGAAAAACCAATCTACACACCTTAGGCATGCTACACTGGCACAGTAAAACTGTGCTGAAGCCAGAGAACTGTCAAACTAATGTTAGAAGAAAATAGGTTATGTATCCATCTAAACTAAACTGGGGAAAGCCACTGTCAATACTTTTTTAGGCTCAGGCACAGAGATGTAGTTACAACAGTGATTATCTACAATTTCTTGTCTTTCACACAACTAATTCTGTTCAATGCCAAATGTTTTCTAATCTGTTTATTAAGTTTCTGCTAATAACTATAAAAGTATCATTCCAGCTATGTAAGTTAACTTACTGGTAGCCATTTCCCAATATCTCCTGTGTGAAGCCAGCCATCTTTGTCCAGAGCTTCTGCCGTTTTTTCTGGATCTTTCAGATAGCCACGAAACACATTTAACCCTTTAATACACACCTGAAAAGAGCCATTTGTTAATATATGCTGCAATGAAGGAAAATCAACAATCACTGCTATCAACAAATGCTTTTTCCAATGGTTCTTAACTCCCATTAGAAAGGTGAGAGAAAGTTTGTGTTTGTACAGGAACTTCTGTTCATGGTTTTTGGAGACCTAACATTTTCCATTGGTATGAAACATAAGCAATTGGAAGGATCTATTCTCATCCAGTCTAGTACTAGTGTTCCTACCCATTATTTAAATTTGGTTTTATTTATGTGAGAAAATTCTGCTAGATCCAGAAATACTATCTCTCAGCCTGGCAAAATGTTAATTTCAGCTTTGGTAAAAAGCAGGGGCATTGTGCTAAAACTAGTGGAGAAGAAAAAAATGCGTGTATCGAGCAAATGGCACATTTGTTATCCAAAAATTAGGCTAGAAGGAATTACTAATGTAGTTCAGCAATTTATTCTTGAAAAACTTTCAGTGCCTACCCAGCATGCTGATGAACTACAATACAATGAACATGAGATGTTGTCAATAGGAGGGAGATCAGAGTATTAGTGAGGCTTCTGATGACCTTATGGAGACAGTACCAAACTTGAGACAAAACTAAAGTCCTATTTTACAAAGTAAGTAATTTCTGTTCTAAAACAGACCTTATCTGGAAGGATATGAATAAAAGAGAACTCATGTCCCAGTCAAGTCAAAGACTGACCAATCAAAAAATAATTTTTCACAGCTCCTAAGATCACAGGAAGGCAGTAGGTGACAGCTGTTCCCAGTAGAGACAGCCACCCATTTATCTGTACCCTGCCAGTTGGCACTGAGACCTCATCTGCATATGCTCATATGTAATTCTATTCACAAGTTTATTCTTCTTGACTGGCAAAAGGGAAAGTCAAGGCTGATGGAGCAGAGAATGTTGCAAGCTTATTCTGAGAGAAGGGGACTAGAAATATTTAACACAGATGAAAAAAAGAAGATAAGGAAGAATATTTATTTTAGGCAAATGGATAAGGAGAGCAAATTCAATAGGTTGGAAGAGACTTATTCAAGTCCAAAGTAATGCAGCAAATTTTCACATTAAGTAAAAGCAAAACACTTTTAGGAGTTTTTTTTAATTATTTAACTATTTCTTAAGAATTTATACTCAGTTCCTCTAGCAAACCAAGCTTTAACAACATACTGAAAGTGAAGCAAAAATTGCTGATGAAGACTAAATATGGAGTCATATGCATTTTGACATTGTTCTTCACTTGAAGGTAGTTTCCCACCATCAAGACCAACTGAATCCTTGAGTATTTTTGGGAGGTAAAGCCCAATGATTTGTCTTTAGTCTCATACAAATCACAATCAAAACAAATACTATAGATCCTTTATAGCCACAAATTAGCTACTAGCTTAAGCTACTTTTAATTTCTTGCTTCCCCAGCTGCCCCCACAGCCTCCTGAAAGCATATGGAAAACACCACAGTTAATCTGCTTTCAAGGCTTGGGGAAAATAAATTACTACATGAACATTCGTTCAAAGCATATATAAGTTAAATCTGTATATACTTTACTTTGAAAAAGTCTTTTAAAAGACAGCATATAGGATCACATATAAAGCTAAGTCCTCAAAATGCAATTTGTAAAGCATATGTGTTCAATTTGTGCAGACTGCACAAAAAAAGTTCAGAAAAATTTGCAGGCAGGTATCACAAATCATCAGCAGCCTTCATGGCACTTGATCTCCATTTCTCTTAGAAGTTTCCAGCCACTTTAAATTACCTCATCTCACACATCAGAAGCTGGGAAACTGGCTATATACATCAGCTGTTCTCTGGCCTTTGGCAGTGGAGTGGGAGGGAAGCCCTCTGCCAGCATTCTGCTGAAGGGTAGCTGCAGCATGAGGCTGCCACACTTCCCAACTATTCCACAGCTGGAAGATGTTGCCTTGGTCATACAACCTTATGTATGGTCATAAAAGCATCTGTTAACCTGTGGGATAACAGATTACTATGTAAGCTCTTTCTTCTCCCCTCTCATATCCTATTTCCTGATCTGCTTCTGTGAATCATTACCTGGTATTGCATACAGGCATCTTAGATTTTAGGTAGCAGGCCATGTTTAGCACTTTCACTAAACTCAGTTATTTCAGGAACAAAAAAAACATTTTCCAGAATTTCCCAAGAGGCTCATATTGACTTTCTGAAATTACTTACCTCACCCTCTCCTTTGGCAGCCAAGTAATTCATTTCTTGTACATCAACAAGCTTGATGACATTGCATGGCATTGGTGCTCCAACATGACCTGTTAAATAGAGTAACACTTCAATAGCCTGATGCTTTTTAGTCAGATTCTGAAAAAAATAAGCTGCTAACATACTGAAGAAAGACAGAAAACTGATTTCTGGTAGCTTAAATTTGCCAGAACTGGAACATTAAATTCTCAAATATCCCTAAGAATGTTACAAGCTGAACCACGTATTCAGGCTTGCTTTTTCTTATAATCAGGATCCTTACTCTACAGACATATTTAAGTAGCAGAAGTCCCACTATAGTTTCCATTAGCAATATTATTTCCATTAGGAAGCTAGAGATGTAACAGCTGAAGGAAGTGCAAACTCTTGATTCCAACACCAAAAAATGCCACTTGTATTTCCAGTACTGCCTTTATACACAGAAGATTCGTGTTTGATAGTATTAACACTTGTAGTTTCTATGACCTCCCTTCTCCTAAATCTACTTCAAGTTACAAGAACAAATCCTATTAGAAGTTTGAATTACTGAACATTCATAGCTATTTAGGGGTAGAAACTTCAAGGGATCTCTTCAAAACTCTTTTTATTTTACTTGAAGGAAACCAATCTTATCCTTCATGATAGGTGTTACTGAAGATTAAATAAAGTGATCAGGGACCTATTAAAAAATTCAGTAATCCTAAAATTTGACAGACAGGCAGACAGCTTAACATCATACCTGCTGTCCAGTCACCAGGCAATGACAGGGAGCATCCAGCTGTGCATTCAGTCTGTCCATAACCTTCATAGAACTAGAAGGTGAAATCAAAATATAATCTAAGACCATTACTTTTCAACACAAAGTTTCTTCATTAAAATGCAATTAATATTTTGGTTTTCTTCTAATTGTTTAAATTTGAGTGTACCAAAACCCTCAGCACCTTCTAAAAAAAACCCTGAAATATTAGTTTTATCACAATGCACAATTTTAAGTGCTAATATTCCATCTTCAGTTCCAATATTTACTCAAAAGTTTTACTCAGTTTCACACAGCATGTGACACCTGTTTAGATTAAAACAGAAAACAGCAGAGGAAGCAAGAAAGAAATGAAGAACTCTAGCACTAGCAGTGACTTCATTTACGTAATTTAAAAATAGGGTTGTCTGAGGCAGCCAGAAATGGAGTCCCCGTGCCCCATGACAGCTCTGTGATTGTTATACACAAGACAGGCTTCCCTTTTCTACGCAAAATGCATAGTTACACCAGCACACCACTGAAAAACTTCAGAAAATTATGGAAGCCTGATATTTTAGAGTATTTTTGTTTTCTGTCCTTGAAATTTATTTAATTTAACACATTTGTTCCATTCTATGCCATTGCTGTTCAAATTTTACCTCCAAAAGCAAATACTCTGAAGATAAATGCAATGTGTGCAATTTGATGCACCCCAGCCTCATCTTCAAAACAGCAACACGAGAATATTACCACATTGATTCAGATTTTCTACAGCAGTTACAAATACTTCTGTAAGCAAGGCAAACTCCAGGAAATTAAATAAAGTAGGTCATTTATTGCTTACTGCAGCCCATGAAAAAGTCTTTCCTCTAAGACAGGTCAGCTGGTTACTTCAGTTAGAAGACTTTGGGATGAATATGGAAATTTCAGGGGACTGAGAGAAATGCCAGAAAAGAGCATGCACTTGTATATTCTCCAAGAATACTAGAAAGAGTTATCCATATAATCAGGCTTCTAGAAAAGCTCTAACAAAGCTGGAGCTAGGTGTTAAGATATTTAGGGTTTAGGACTAAGGCCAGGCAACTCACCTGACAGCCAAGAGCTGTTCTCAGGAAGGTCAGTACACTTGCAGACACAGGTGCTGCTCCTGTAATCATCAGCTTTACTCTTCCTCCCAAACTTGCCTACAACAGACACAAGATACTGTGGATACCAAAAGCATTTTAGAAATATTTCCAGAATCATCTTCTATGACACCCTTAGCCACTGTTCACCTACAGTGACACCCACAAATGTTAGAGGGTAAAAGTTTAGTCTGCTATTGCAAGCTGTCTTTCTTGCAGTGTTTCTAGTCTCATTAATCAAGTTCTAATCTCATTAAGTCTAATTAATGGCTGGAGGACATGGAATCTCAAACATACAGTATCTGTACATAGTGCCACTGCAAAAAAGAACTAAAGCCTTACAGTGATGGCTTTATTTTTAACTGCCTTGTATCGGTTTCTCATACATCCTAAATGCTATAAAAAGCAGCCACATGGGCATGTTGTACAGCCAAGGTTAAGGCCATAGCAAGTGAGTGTCAGATATAGCAGGCATGACTTACTAGTGACCAACAGGGAGAAGACAGTGGGGGCTGCAGGTGGCACTGTGTCATACTTAGCCTTCTTTCTTCAGAAGGACAATGTTTGCTTTCAAAGTGGTAAGAGAGAAGCACCGTGACTTCCTTAATACAGTTAGCTGATACTATGACAACTAAGGGAACTGAAAAAATGAGGTTGAAAATAAAAAGACAGCTCTGATTTTTACTCTGAGTAGCCAGGTAGTCTTAAGTCAGTGAAAAAGCCATACCAGATTATAATTCTTTGTATGAAATTCAACAATTGCAAAGTTTAACTTAGAGGCTTTCAAGCATACCTGTATTTTACGGAAGATGACTTTATCCCAGAAACTGTTATTTCTAACTATACCACTTCTGAGTTCTGCTTCTTTCCTCTTGGAAGCAAAATCCAGCAGCCACCTCTTTAATGAAGAATCTGCTTGCCCAAAAATCTATTAAGAAATATGAACCGTGGTTAGAATCCTCATAGACTACCATTCCCTTTTTCTTACATATGCATGCATAGAGACTCTTAACAGTGAAAACCAAATAAATTAAAACAACCTTTATTGATAGGCATCTCAATTCTAGTAAGAAATACTTGTGCATTTTTGTTTTGACCTCAGTTCAAGAGTTGAAATCAGCACTTAACTAATTCTTGATATCCATGAAACTGTGTGATGTTGTTTCAATGCATAATTTCTTCATTAAAATGTAAACCCTCAATTTCCATTCATACTTCTCTATTCTAGCATTATCAAAGTTCAAACTGAACATAATCCTTACCATTTTCTGAAAAGAACCCTATCATAATAGGGTTATAACGTAACACAGTGCTGTAAGGAGATGTAGGTCACTTCAGAAACACCCAATGGAGATCTGCTGCATATACAAATTTGCACTTTAGATCACTTTTCAAAGGCTCCTTCTAGTTGTTCTTAGGAAACCAGAGAGCAGACTCAACAGCAACCCACACATTAGTATGTTCATTTGGAAAGAGGAAGACTCAGCATTATGACTGAAAGCATGCAGACTGCAGCATTATGCCCCCCTGCTGTGCCAATTCCCCAACTTGCTGGCTTCACATGCTTGGTTACTGCAAGGGTGGGCAAGGTTGAAATGGCAGAAGCCTCAGGGCACCAGACTAAAGAAGCAAGAGGAAATCATAAGACCAAAGTCCCAAGCTTTGACTTTGCTTCTCAAATTCCAGTAGAGAATGTGTGAGCAGAATAAGGAGTCACATTTTAAGCTACATTTTAAGTACCAAAAGCTGGTCTCAGGTTTTCCTTCCCTTCAGATGGATTCTAGTTGCACTATTTGTTCCTGAGCCAAACAGAACCTTGTGTTACTTGGTGTTCCCTTAGCCTCATGATCAGAGAAATTTCCTGGCTAAGACAGCGTAGACAGCTCTGCCATTTCTTTAGCAGTCATAGGATTTACTATATCCTTTAGCTCCCCTGGCTGTATCCTAAAAGGAGTCAGTCACCCATATGCAAAAGGCTAGGAAAGAATCTATTTTCAAATTCCCATCTCATAATCCTGAGCAGGCAAGCAGCACACACAGGAGAGTGGGACTACAGATACCTCCCCAGCACTCTCAACTGGCTGGTTTACAGTTCTGCCAGCTAGAACACACTCTGGCTGCCATGTAGGAAATTTGCATGTGTCCATGCAAACATCAGCAAACACCTGACCTTGCTTTGCAAATTCCACTCCATGAGTCAGATGCTAAAAGCATGGCATGCAGATGCCAAGCCTCATTTTTGTGTTGTAGACTAGACTTAAATAACTTGCTCAGAGCAAAACACTAAGTCATTAATCAAGACAGAGAATCAAGTCCCCTAGTCAGACTAAGTCAACACTAATGTTTGCTGCCTGAAAGTGTTTTAATGTAACCAGTACTATTCCCTGCACTTTCAGCTCTCTTTTAGAAAGAGACACACATTTGTTAGCATGCCAATTTAATATCCCAGGCACAGTAGCTACTCCTACTCTGGCAGCACAAACTTTATGGAGTCTCTTAAAACCCTCCACTCATGCCTGTAGACTTACCTTGTCAAACATTCTGTTCAACAGTCTTGGTACTACAGGAAATACAGTTGGCTGTAGTGTTTTTAGGTCATCCATGAGTAGTCTGATATCCCCTTGAAAGAATCCTATCCGGGCTCCATGGCACAGAACCACACACTGTTAGAGAAAAGTAAACACCGAAAATGCAGGAGGTACAATGTGTTCCAGCTCTGTATCTGTGACAATCCTATGCAGTGTAGATTGACCTTAAATCCTCTCAATTTCTGGACTGGTTTTGCAGCATTCTCACACTCTAAGATGGCACAAGAAAGACCAAGTAGCAACACACATCTGGTGTACACAAACCACACTTTCAAGCTTAGCACAAAAGCCTCTATCCAATAGGGCAGTTGGTCAAATAAGGCTATGCCAGTGACTCAAGAGGTAACAAAAGACTGAAAAGGAAAACTTCTCAATTTGAAATATTTAGCAAGCTTATTTAAAAATATTAGACTTGTTTGTCCCCTGCTTTATACCTAGAATTTCCATATTTATAGTCAGTACATGCTATTTACTAGACCAATGAGGATTTCTGCCTTATGCTACTTCATTTCCACTCCTTGCACTCTGGTTTTTCCTTCTCATTTTACAGGACTGATGTGAGCAGAGGACTTGTTCTTAGGTTATCAGGATGTTCTTTAGAAGATTCTAGCAGAGCCAGAGATTATTTCTGCATCACTTCAGACCTACACAAAGGTAGGCAGACTTAATCCTGTTATGTTCTATACCTTCTGTCTAGAAGCTAAAAGTCTAGAAGCTTCACCACCTACCTTACACCCCTCCCTTTATTTTCCTTTTTTTTACTTTTTAATGGTTACATTTTAACTTTTATCCTCATGTTTATACCTACCTGCTTTTATTTCTTCTGCTTCCTCTGTAACACCTACTCCTTCATTCTCTACTATCTATCCTCTTATTTGCTGCATGAGACATGCTAAAGCATCACTTTCCCCCTCCACCTGTATTTTGCCACCATCTGCTAAAAGCAGCAAATATATCAGTCCATATGGACTGAGCAGCAACTGCCTTTACTAGGTGGAAACCTAGTCAAGTTAAGTCAAGTTCACTAACTTCATGATCCTCTAACTTCCATATGATGCCAAAATCAAGGAAACATCAACTTCAAAACAGAAGACTGGTTCTCACAGAGCCTGTGTTCCTATCTACCCCAAACAGCAAGAAATCTTTTCTCCTTTCTACCAATAATGTCTCGGCTAATTTCCCTATGCAGGTACACCACCTATTTTGTACAGGCCTCAGCCAGCAGAGGAATACTGCAATCCAAACACTCAATTTTTTCTTTTGAAATGCAAGTTCCTATCCAGTGTCTGCTGCATTATCAAGAGCAGAGATATCAAGAGCTCTGTTAGCTACAGAGCTTTTATACTCTGGTGCAAAACAGGGGAGTAAAACAGACACAGAGTTATAACTGATATCAAGATGACCAGGAAGAAAAAGTGCTGAATGCCCAGAGGTACCTGTAGACCTGTGCCTACACAGATAGTTGTGTTTATACACACATAGTTGTGTACTATTCTGAATCTTTGTAACATATATACACACACATATATACATACACAAATATGAATATATACATTTTTGCATATATATACACAGACTTGCAGTAGAAAACTTAGGATTCCAAACAGAAGTCATACAACCATTTCTGGCCTCGTATGCCTTTTCATGCTTGCATGGATGCTCCCTCTATAAACCTTCAACACATGTATTTGCAATCTCACCTGAGGAAAGGTGTTAATTCAACTTCAGTAAGTGCAGTAATTAATACATTAACTTCTTACATATTGTAGAGGCACAAGGGAATTACATCCCTTCAATAATGCATAGGACCCAAAATGAGCCCAGAGGTCTTCAAGACTGCCAGCATTAAGACAACTGCAGCCCTTTCATTTTCAAAAATTAAGCCTCAGATTTTGCTAAATGGTAAAACAAGTGATCCAAGAGAACTTCAAAGTTTGTCATTGAAACAGCTTTAAAAGCCAGTTCAATTTCCTGGAAGAAAATTCCACTGAAACAAAATCCCTTCCTCTTTAGTGAAGTTTTTTGGAAACAATGGTAAGTTTAACTTAAAATTAGTTTTGTGTAAGCAAACAGGATGCCTCCTCACACATGTTTAAAGTTTGCAGACTAAAGAATGGCATGGATTTTTAATAATGCACTAATTATATTGGAAGGAATTTCTAGGCAGTGTACATGTGCTAAGGGACTGCCTCATGTTCTACTAAACCAATTTCTTATTAACCTTAGCTCTGAGGTTAACGTTTGTATTTTGGCATGGAAAACAATTGTCTGGTGCTCACTAGGTACTGTTCATGGAACACTGTCCTCCTGACCCTTATTTCAAGCTTTCACACACATATACAAGAGTCAAGAAGGCAGAGCATATTTCACCTATATGCATTCTGTAAGAAAAGTAAGCTTCTCAATAATTTAGTACAACAAACAGATGCTTACCTCAACAATTCTCTCAAACATATGAGCCAGGGGCAGGAATGATATCAGAACATCATCAGTGGAAGGCATAAATGATTTCTGGAAGTGTTAGCAGAAGATTAATTCTCATTGAGTCTCTATTTTGCCAAAGTTAAACAAAACAGTAAAATCTAGCATCTAAACTCTAGAGCACAGCCCCTGCTTTAGTTTTGTTTGTAATGAAGCTGCACTGCCTTTCTTTCATTAAAAAGACTACAGCAATGACATCCTAGCATGAGTAAAGACACACAGCAGAAACAATCTTTTAGAGCTGAATACAGTGACCAGATTATTATAACTTATCATTCATAGGATTCTGAAGAGAAATCAATTCTCATAGAAACCACTGAGAGTTCCATTACATGTACTGTAGGGGGACAAGAGAGGTTAAAATAGTATTGGTTTGAAAAAATACACTTTCATCTTAGATTAGGAAGTTTGTTTATCCACTTTACCTTACATGAGCTAATTGTGAGACCAGTCGCTTAATTTAAAAACAGTGCTCCTTGCACTAATGAGAAACACTATCAGCCCATGGCAGGATGTAATGTACATTTACATTAGGATCATTATATCACTTTGGTTCCATCAGAACAGATGGGAAAGCTGTTGGGTTCTTGACCCTGACAGAAAAACCAGTAAACATTGACTTCTGACTAGTGGGCATAGTGCTGTCAAGTTACATTTTCACTTGGATCTCATTAAAGCTTAAGACCAAAGTTAGAGATTTCAATGTTTGTTTTACTCATGAGATTATTTCCCTTCAAGCAAGTCCAAAATTATTATCTTCTCAGTTTACCTCTGTAGTTTTCACAAAAGCTGAAGCATTGCTGACTATGTTTTGATGAGTGATCATAGCTCCTTTAGGGTTCCCTAAGGAAGAAGGACATCAGGATTCAACAGTAAAATTTAGATCGTTAAAATTAAGGTAGCAGTGGAAAAACTAATGTGATAGCATTCTTTGATATTAATCCATTTCTTTGTGTATCAATTAAACAAAACACTGTCAAGAACAGCTGTCAACAATTAAGTAATCAGTTTGTGATGAAGTCTTACAACTTTTTAAGGAGCCCAAAGCCTTGAGAAATCATCATGTTTTTGGATATGTTTCTCATTCAAAATGCAACTCTCCTGTGAAGATTCAGCTACCAAATCCAGATTAGTTTCTGTTCTCACATCTGTTTTAAAAGTGTCGCTTGCTACTGTATTCTTTCCTTATGCTCCATGTCAGTGGTTGTGAACTTCACAAATGTCAAGTGAGTGACACCTAGACAGTCTGTTTTTGTCTTTCAGCAAGGTTGTTTAGACCTACAGAACAATTTTGCTGATAAAGTACAAAAAAAGACTACAAAAGAATTGATAGTCTGAAATCTAATGCAGAGCCCTTATTATTATGTGAATATAAATTCATTATTTATTTCCAAGCCCAAAAACATAACAGTTCCACCCCCCGAGTACTGCAACTCTGTATTAATAAGTGGGAAAAAAAAATTAAAATCCAAGGGACCTTTACCATAACACTACTCCAGCTACTGCTTGCCAAAAAGGTGCAGCAGCAGGGAGAATCTTGGGGGAAAAAACAAGTAGGAGGGCTTCTGAATTAATTTTGCACATACAGAATAACAAATTCTACATAATGTAATGAGGTGTACCTGTTGTTCCACTGGTGAAACAGATGACTGCTAGATCTTCTGGCTTTGGAGGCTATGAGAGTTAAGAAAGTATTAGTATGGTTAAGATAGCAAGGAACAACATTTTCCTGGACAAAACATCAGGATACTAGTGTTATTTCTGAGCTATGGGAGATAGGGAGATTTGCTAGTTTGATCTAAAGAATGCTAACCAGCTTCACATTGTCACTTGAACCAATTTCACACTTACCATAGGTTTTTGCCTGTGTGCTCTTCCTAGCTCCTACAGAAAGGAGAAGAGAGAAAGTATAGACATAAGCTTTCTTGCTTTAAATGTATCAAACATTACTAAACACAATAATACTTCATTATTTAAACTCTCTGTTAAGGCCTTTTAACTTGTTTAGCAACCCAGTGCAGCAATCCCTGCCCATGGCTGGAGGGTGGATGGGAACCAAATGGTCTTTTTAAGGTTCCTTCCAACCCAAACTATTCTGTGATTCTCTGGTTAATGTAAGAGTAACAAAAGCTTTAAAGCACATTTCAAAAATACATAGAATAACTGCCATGTTCTACAAATACAAAAGCAATAACTTATCTAAAACTCACAGGGCTTCTGTCCAGCTCATATACTAGAAGTTACTCTCTAGGGAAGCTCAAGCTTATGATAAGACAACAATCAATCCTATACCTCATGCAGAAGATGTGCCATCAAAAATTATTGAATAAATGAAGGAAGATGCATCTCAGCAAGCACCTCCAAGGAAGACCAAGTTTCACTGCTGGTTTGAACTCCTTTTAGACAAGAGGAACTTCCATCCAGAACCCTTCTTCCTCCTTAGTTACTCAGACCTGACCACTAATGTTAGGGTTCTTTAGGCAGAAGGGAAAGGATACCAAAACAATCCTTTTACCACCAAGGATATAGTGAGTAGGAGTAAAAATTTGCAAGCCAATGTTCAGTATCTAAGAGCTTTAAAGTTTCCAACCAAGACTTACTACTGTCATGCCTATTTAAAACTAGAAACAATACTAGCTTAAGGGCTTATGCAAGTTAAAGAGGACCTTCTGTTAAGTGTGTCTTTGGAAGCACCCTTTGAGAACAGACATCAACTTCACCACTGCCTTTACATTCCAAGTACACAATAATAGCATAAGCATTCATTTCCTATGAATAGCTTAAAGACCATATATCCATTCTTTAGTATCACGTACCTCTTTGATTTATCCAAGGAGGTTTAAGACAAAGGGAATGTCTGGAAACACAGTTAACATTCCCATACCTGTAGGCTTGCCTTTTTGAAAGGGTGCATTATGCAAAGATTTACCACTATGGCAACACAGCTGTCTGCTCATAACAGCACTTCCATTTAAAGTACCACCACAAGCTCAGTACCTCCCAACAATCCGCTTTGAGTAAAATCTGGGATTTACTGAATATACAGCTGAGATCTCCAGACGCTTGTTTTGATCTCTTAGAACAAAACTCCACCATCTCTTCCTGTTAAAAAGCCGTTTATTCACGTTATTCAGCTACAAGTAACCACACAATACATACAGATATTGGGCATCAGAAGCTAAGCTGATGGCTTCTAGGGGATACATGGAAGAACAGTTCACATAACCCATGCACAGCTGAGCAATAAGCTCAAGCCAGAAATCCAGAAAACAATGACTCAAAGCTAGAAAAACTCATTCTAGTCTAAGCTAAGCTCCTAAACAGCTCATAGCTACCTTTCAGGAGACACTACAAGTCTCTATCCCCTTAAAAAAACAAGTGACAAAACTTTCCTGTTCATTGAAGGACTATTAGAATTATTTAAGTTTGCCTCTAACTTTTCATCACAGATGTAAAGAAAAGGCTCTTGGAACACCTATAACTTAACACTTGATGTTTGCATTAATGAAGTAAGAGATATATAGTACTACTGAACATCACTACTTAAGCATACAAACATCTTTTGTAAACACAACATTTACTCTCAGTTTTGCCATACCTAGAAGATCCAGTGGAAAGCATCTTCCTCTATCAAAAACTGCAGTTCAGCTCAAGGAAAAAATCTCATTTTAGTCTAAAAACCTACAGCTGGACCACTCTGTTTTTTTAACCCATCCCTTTGGCCAGTGAACTCTAAGTCATTTAACTCTAGCCTTACTTCATGTTTTTACCCCCATTTCATGTTTTAGCCCCATTTTAACCTGGCTTTCTTATTGAGGCCAGTTTGCCAGTCAATCTTCTTTTGAAAGAAGGTGTGCTGACATTTTTGTATCTTTACCAGAAGGTGGCCCTATCAACAAAGCTGTCTTAAGTGCTATGAAAACAAGTTCTGTGAAAGGAGGCATTTCACACCGGTTACTGACACCTGCACAAGACAAGCACATTTATCTGGAGATACTGAAAATCTACTGAGCCAAGCCTTCATCAGAACTACAGCTGAAACCAGGCTAAACCCGGTTTCATAATCTCAGAGCAAAGATGTACTTCATGCAATTTGATCCTTGGAGAGGGTTCTCCAAATGAGTGAAGTTATGAAATAAACTTGCATAAGAGATCTACGCAGACAAAAACTGCAAGCAAAACCAAGACTTGACATCGGGTGGTTAATTAAAATTATTTCTACTTCCAAAATCTGGAAGCTCATTCCCCTGTATCACTATAACCTTATCCTGTAGGAAGTTGACTGACATTTTCCTTCTCCAAGGAAACATCTTGTAGATTCAGTGCACAGGGAAAAGTGCCATTTTTGACAAGACCAAAACCTACACAGGCTCTTCTTGAAATAATAATTTCTGAAATATTAGTCACAGTATATGATTATCACATCATGCTTCACATGGGCAAGCCTTAACACTCAGATTTAGTGTTCAGCCTTGGACTGTGTTACTAAGCTTTCATTCTGTCATCTTGGCATATCCACCTTTATACTTTAAGCATTATGAAATACCATTAGCAAGTTGTTTTCCTCCTACTGTTTTTATATTTCTGTGTAAACTTCAATCCAAGAGATAGTTAAGTATTTTGAAACTAATCCATGGCAAGTAAATGGGATTAAAGCAGTTATGCAGGTTAAGCATTCTTACCTCTATTTCTCTCATGCTGAAGATTTCCACACCACACTTTTTGCCACGTTCCACAAGATCCACACCAAAAGAATCCATGATAACAATGGTGTTGAGTATTGGAGTTTCTCCCTTTTCCACGCCGGTTAGCAGAAGTCTGGCCTTGTCAGGTTTGTCACAGAAAACCAGCGACAAGTCAGCTGATGAAAAAGGACTATATTATCAACATGACAAGCTCAGTTTAGACTAGATCCATACATACTTCAGTATGTTGCAATGGAAGGCTTTTCTGCAGAAGGCTACAGTTCTGCCCTCACTCAGCTCTATCATTATATATTCAGCTGCTGAGCTACTGAAAGTGTCCTACCTTTGTTCAAAATGTATGTAATAGCTTCAGCTCCCAGTGTATCATAGAGTGGCACCACCACCATGGAGAATGCATAGCATGCCTGCTCAAGGATGACCCACTGCACAAAGAAGAGATCAAAGTCAGTATATTTTGCTTATTGTAACAGACCTCCAAGAAAGATTAATATTTAAAATCTAACAAGGATGCTAACAGGACACAGCTCATGTGGACAAGTCTTTCTAAAAATTAAGTGCCACTTTGAATTGTTTTTTCACTTTGAAGACCTACTCAATTTTTATCTGTGGACAAAGAAAAAAAATCCCAAAATAATAAGGATCTATAGGAAAGAATTCATTAAAATTCAAGCCTATCCCTAAAAATAATATTAAGTACTTTTGAAAAAAGCAGTTAATGTTAACTGTCTCCTCAGCTTACTCACTAACAGAAAGACTTAGACAGAGGAAGAGTACAGTATTTTTTATTGGTTTTATGTTATTGAGGTAGGCAAAGCTTTCAATTTTGCTTATTACCATGAATCAGTGAAGGACTCACTTATGTCTTGACCACATGTTACATTTATATACGCACAGTGTTCTTACCCCTACATTATGTGCATCTCATTTGATGGTCAGACATGCAACACATGCAATTAAAGTGAAAGTCCTCTGGAGTCAGCCCCAGAAAGTTTCTCAGCATTTCTCAACACTAACCATTCTTCTTTATAGGAATCTAATATGAAGATTTGTATTAAAATGCAATAACACCCTTTCAAGCTGCAATAAGAAGGATTTACCTGCTAACAAGTACAGTACTTAATAAACATAATTAATACTGCAGCCTTATGATGTGTTATGTGAGTTATGCTTTACAATCAGCCTATTTTCATCCAAAGTATCATCAAGGTAAGATAGTAATACAATTCTTTTTACTGATAGTAACTCTTGGGTGTAGCTTGTAACCAACTAGCTACACCAAAAGAGAAAATAGCATGCAACTCCTCAAATAGGAGCCTCCAGACACATGAAGAGGCCAGTGGGACTAGAACACTTCTGATTTTCCCATCAAAGACTGACAAAAATTCTCAGTACCTTTGTCAGTCCCAATGACAGGAACAAAACAGCTTGCATCTTTAAAACTTACCAGAACTTACAATTCAACAAGATTTGCACTAACAGGGATGTTTCCTATCCCCTACCCCAAACTATTACACTTTCCAGGGTTTTTCAGGACTAGCCAGCTACCTCACCCCCACATGATGACAAGTTTAAACATGATTCAGCTGATTATTCCATAAAATATCTAATAGAGACTAATGTTAAAGTTGCCAAATCTCAGTGTTACAAACTGTTTATTAGGGACCATTTCCCAAAGTACTCTATTGATTCAGACAGCCTTAAACACAGGAATTTTTTCTGACAGCATTCATGCAATGGGCATTCATGCAATGCAATAAAACTAGTACAAGGCCAGCTAACAGGTAACTAGATTTCATGAAGACATTACACATACTGCTAAGTCTAAGCAGGCACATTTTTAATAGCCATGAATGGGTCCACTGAATAGTTCTTGCTAAGCAGCATCCTCCAGGACATGTAACAAGGGGGCAGCTGTGCTGCTGTTCAGCAGCCAGAAGTTTAGAAGTTATTTTAATAGGGTAGGGGTCTACTACAAAAAGACTTCAGAAGCTGCACATAGCTATAAAATCTTGTTGAAGCTTCCAACTCTTGCACATCATCATTCTCAATGGTACAACAAGCATCTTTATTTTCTGGGCTACCAAGACACTTTTTTCCATTTTGCTTCTAAAATTATGAGTAAATATAAATATCAAACCCTGACACTCAAGTTCTCTCAAAGCCCAAGCAAGCAACTAGTACTAAATACAGATAACAGTTTGACTTTCAGTTTCTTTTCTGACATGGCTCTGATCTTCTGTTAGGGAAAATCATACGTCGTTGTTGTGTTTTCTCTCAAACCAAAACAAAACCTCCCCACTTTCAGAAGAGAGGACTGTTTTCCAGGAACTCAAAGAGAAAGTAATACTTTTATTTACAAATCCAAGTTTTGGTTTTGCTAGGATTTTCCCCATTAGGGGATTTCCCCAGCAGTTGTTCCCTGAAATAAGAAATGTGAATCATTTTACACAAAAAAATCCTTCACATATTCTCCTGTCTGGATTAGTGATTATGACTGGGATGTCACAACACCCATCCAGTACTTCTGAGCAGGGAAAATCCCAAATTTAAAATTGCTGGTTTAAACAAATCTTTTCAGCTCATTCCTGACCCAACTCAAAGCAGTACAACTTAAGCATTTTATCTCTGTGATACAAGAACAAAACTCTATGCTCCCCTCCTGAAATTCACTAACCCAGCAGAGACCTTGCACACAAAGATCTACAGAGAAGCAATCCAAATTGGCACAACAAAAACATCTCTCTCCCTTTTTTACTTCTGGTTCATCATGTCATATGCACAGGAAACTGAACTGTAGGGGCTGTAGCTCCATGTTATTCAACAGCTTCCTAACTGAATATATTCCAGCCTTCTTTATTACAGAAATAAATCTACAGCTGTTAGAAATAGAATTCCATCAGGAAAACCCAAGAGCTCAGGAGCTTCTTAGGGTGTAGGCTGAGAGAGAAAGAAGGAAGCAAAGGTCACTTGTCATACAGCTTGTATTTTAGTAACAACAGGAGACCAAGACACTGTCAGAACTGTGGATGTTCTTTGATAATGGCAAACACAAATGGGAGCCTTTAATCAAGAGGGACAGCATCCTTTTGATAAAGGGTAAGAAGCAGTCCCCTGTCTTCATACAGGTTTACACTGAACTAGATTAATGCAGCAAGTACTAGCTCAAATTACTAAACACAAACTAGGTTAGAGAAATTCAGTCCTATTAGACAGATTTAATAAACAAGTCTAGGGAATATATACTTACTGAGTATTTCATAATGTTTTTAGAAAGGGCAATCCAGAACCACTTTTGGTTTAAAAATGGATAGGCACCGTCAACCTGACTATCCCCATGGTTGTCTCAGGTGATCTTTAATTGTGCCATTTTCAGTCTTTCTACCCATTTTTATTAAATTAATTTCCAATTTAGTAGTTTTCCCCTCCCAGAATCTTTGTGCCCAGGGCTTTTGCCACAAACAGAATTACCACCTGAACACAGTTTTGTCGAAATGTTTAAACTTTTAAAACACAAAGAAACACTTAATGATTGAATATCTCCCTGTGAGTTCCTGTCACTTTCAACTATCTAGGTTCTCCAATGTTACTTTTTAAGAGAAACCAAGTAGTGTTTACATTCACTAAGAACCACATTCACTTCCTAGTAAACAAGCCACCTATATAACTTGGAAACAGAAGATAATTAGTTAAGTTCTTCTAAATTCCCTGCTTTCTTTTTTGCTCTCCAGCCTTCTGCATTTACCCATGGGGGCAAAAAACAAACAAACAAAACAAAACAAAAACAAAACAAACAAAACCCCAAAAAAAACCAAAAAACAACCAAAGCACAAGAATGTATGACATTAACCATTGTGTCAACTACCAGTTTTGGTTCTTAGCTAAAAGGTGCCATGTCTATGGCTCATTGGTCTACAATGTCAGTCTTTAGGCTTTTCCTGACACCAAGTGGGCTCTCAGTAGTGAAGTACACTGCCAAGAGATAAAGGAGTAGGCCATTTTAGTAATGGCCAGACCACAAATAAGCAAAATGTTAGTTAAATTACCTCAGGTCTGTTTTGTGAAAAGATTCCTATATACTGAACATGAGATGGTTTGAAGCCTCGGTGGAGTAAAGCAGAGCCCACATACTCAGCTCTGTCTGAAACCTGGAGGGGCAAAAAAAAGAGGGAAGACAAAAAAAATGTAAGAGCAAGCTCATAATTGCAAACTCTCCTCAACAGCTATTAATTGGTATGAACGAGAGAGAAGCTTTTTAGGCTATTTTGGATGCCCTCTGTGACTTTGATAATCTAAACATTGCAGTGCCATTACATTGCACTGATTGTAATTAGTACACTTGCACTCAATATGCAGCAGAAGAAATACTTGATCCAGTCAGACTTGAAAGTGTTAAGTTTAGAAGTTCAGCACACAAGCACAGAAAAGGCTGTTTTGCTGTATCTGTGTTAAACCCAAGAATGATTAAAACATAATATTTCTGTTCAATCACAAGCATTACATACATCCTCCTTTTACTTCATTCAGTGCCTATGGGAATGCATTTCTCCCTTCAAAAAGCAGGAGAACAAGGAGGCAAAACCCACTTAGTGCTATTATCAAAGCTTGGGAAGGCAATTTTCTAAATTCTTTCTATATAGCACATGACTTGAAACCATGTTAGTCACATGACCCCAAAAGCAAAGCTTTAATGAAAGTGTGCACCTAACAAATTCCCAGCAAAGTCACCTTGGGAAGAAAGTGAGGTCTGTTACACACAGAAGGTGTTTAACAACCTGAACAGTGTGCAATAGGCAAAGTCTATGCAAATTTGAAGCCCAAGTGATTAAATCAGGAACAACCTAAGTGTGCACAACTGTTAATGGAGATTTGCATACAGATGTTTTCAGGGATCAAGAAGCAGCGTGCTGCTAGTTAGAAGCAGATTTGCTAGCACCCTACATAATTGTCATTCAGACTATGGAGAGAAGGTGTCAGGAAGCCCAAACAACACCTGTAGACAGAACTTCCCATACTGTAATGCGAGTCTCTTGGAAGCAAGCACGGTCTGAGTGTCTGAACACTATTTCAAAGCTGCTGCACCCAAATTCTAAACAATTCAGCACTGAGATCCCAAGATAAGTTTTATTTCAGAGTTTTTGGGGTTCACAAACCAAGTGCAGGACATGCTCTTTTTTCTCTCCCTTGCACATATTTAAGGCTGTTCCTTTAAGACACCGTAACAGGAACTAGAACCTCCCTGCAATATTCTGCTACTACTTTAAAATATATAAATAATTCAAATTTGTTATCTCACATTACTGGATGTTGTATCAATGGTCTCAGCAAGCAAAAGCAAGTCTAGCACTAAGACTACTTACCTCTTTATAGGAGATCCATTCATATGGCTGGTTTGGTTTTCTAACACCAAGACATGGACCATTATCTAAAAAAATAGAAAACTTACTCAAAATTCAACCCCAACTCCTCTGTCCTGACACCACTCTTGGTATTAAGCCCCAAATTCTCAGCAGACACTTTCAAATGACAAATGGGGTTTTTTCAGGGGTGCAGGGAAGGAAGCTGAGAAAGGACAGAGGTAACAAAGTTGGTTTAGGACAAGGAATACAGCACTGACTTCATTCACAGAACAGTTTCATAAAATAGCAGTTTAATTTGTCCTCAAAATGCACATCCAATACATTCATCATATTGCTAGACAGAGCTCTCCTATGCCCAGTGGCATTTCAGAAGAGTTCAAATATGTATTTTTTGACATATTTAAAATATTATCTTTAATTTTAGACTTACTTGATACCTGTAAACCCCTTTGGAAAATATCATAAACTGTTCTCACATCATCATAGTAGTACAACAACAGTTCGTCGCTGTTGAGAAGAGAGGACCTTCGAGCATGCTCACCGCCCTAAGAAAAGCAATTAGAAAGGTTAGACATCCTTGTTGGCTGTAAATTAATGGGAATTGCTTGAAGGAATATTCTTCTTGAGAGAACTTGAGAGCTATGCAAGGTTTTCCAAGACATTGTTTGAAGAGTCAAACTGCTCCCCACATTACGAAAAACCTGCCAGTCAAAATCTTACTCCTCAGCTATCTATGACAGCACAGAACAAATGAGAACAGTAAAGACTAGTAAGGGACATTTTGTCAAAACCACTTTTTCTTAAGAAATATTTTACTCTTTTGGTGCAGTACAGACCATAATTAATTTCATCAAGCTTTCTAAATCCAGCCTCAGAGCTGTCTAGACAGAATATTAATGGTGCAATCCCGATCTATTTTTCTAATTAAGATTACAGAACGTAATCATGCTTCAATACGTAGATTCAAACCCTAAATGACTTTAAGCATGGTCACCGACACCCTAAACAAGTGTTCTCATAAGCAAAATATTCTGTTCCAGACAGAGTCCTTTAATCCAATTAAAAGTTACATCTTACAAAACAGGGTTTCCTCCTGATTCATTTAAATGCAGTCAAGACAATACTATCTTGAAAATTAAAATCACAATTTTTCAGCTATTGAGCACTTAGGTAAGCTAAAATTGGATGTCAATACAAGAATTTAATAGTTCAGTTTTAACACTGCCTTTTTTTAGAGTGACTGATTATTTAATCTCATTTTATAGAGAGCAATCAAGTTTCACAAACTACAGTTATGCAATTACTATTAGGCCACAGTTGTTAATTAGTCCTGTTATGATGACAGACACCTACAAGCAAGTTCTTATCAGGAACAGCCCAGCTGGTTAAACAGAGGGTTTTGAGTAAACACTGCATAAGATTTTGTCTATCAGTATAAGCAATTTCTGGCTTTTTCAGAAAGTCAAACCCTAGACAGTTCAGGCACAGATTTAGTTAGCCTATCATCCACAACTAAAGTCTGTTCATATGTAGTCATAGGTTCTTCTGTTTTCAAAGGATCCTGGAAAACCAGATATCACCTGTTCCATGTATAAGCTACATAAATACAGGTTTATGTACAGAAGATGTCATGTTACCCACGTTGATAGAAATCAGCTAGCACATTAAAGACACAGAGAGGAAAAAAATATTTTTACACTAAAACAAGCCTAACTTGTTTTAGCAAAACAGAATGAGTAATGCAGTGCTTGCCACTCCTTTGACACTAAGCAGAAACGTACACTGTGAACTTGACCCAGAACAAGTTAATGAGTGGCTTACCTACAAAAATTTGTAGCATTAGAAATTCAAGAGTATACTTGCTCTCAGACCAACATCTACTCTACAGGAAATTAAGATATCATGAGTACATGTCCCTGCCTGGAAAGAAAAGCAAGACTGCTTGCTTAATTTCACTGGTTTCTCTGATCTTGGATAATCAAGGTCACCTTACAGATTTTCCCAGTATTGCCACTCTGGAGCTAATCTAAGAAAGATCACACAATGTAGTTTGTTACCATGGCCACAGGTAACATCAACAAGTGCAATGTATCACATGTACTCTGTCTGATGTGCTATAATTCCTACATCAGGTGAAATACAATAGCCTAAGCCATTTCTCAGCGAGAGTCAAGAGTATTGGTTTCTCCTCATGTGGGCTACTACTGTTTTGTTTACATGCCCTATTACAGAGCACCACAAAAGCAATTTTTTCAGGGCCTGAGACACTAACCAAATTTGAAGATGAGTTATCAGATAGTACACTGCCTAGATGCAAGACTGATAGCACTGTCCTCCTGAAAAAAGAGAAGCTCTGTAACAGACTGCTGTTGAAAAGATCACATTGGTTCTTATGGGTTTTCAGTAAAGGGAAAAAACTTCCAGTTTTGCTTACTTTGTTCTTTTTCCCATAATAAAGTAGAATTAACTGGATTTTCAACAGTCTTAGAATAAGTTTTTCTGAAAAACATCCAGCTCCTTGTGTGAAGGCCATAAGGAGTTCAGTGTTATTGATGCAGTGAAATACTCCCAGATTTGTTGAAGGTCAAACCAGGAGCATAATGCAAAATCTAAACTAACTCATCCACAAAGCCATAGAACTCATCTACATTTTGCTTGAAAGCAGCAAGAACTACTATTTTAAGACCTTGTCCAAACCATCCTTTATCCAGAATGTTTGTGCAATATCAGGGAAAGTTCTGTTTGCAGCAAACTTGTTTAAAAATCACTGGTCATTACCACCAGGTATCTAAATCCCAGGACTGGAATGTGTGGCTGACTTCACACAGGTTAGTTGAAGGGCATCTAATAGATGTGACCAGTAAAAGGATAAGCAGTCAAAAGGGTTGTCAGTTTTAATAAGTGTTCTTAAAGTAGCTAGGCAATAAAATTTGATTAATTCAAGAACAGATTCTAGTTACTTGTGTAAAGCAGCCCTTGCAGCAGCTCAGAGACTTGCAGGAAATTAACCTACTGCACATCAAGGGCTAGTCATTAAGTAAAACCTTGGCATTGGTTAAAAATAGCAGCATCTGAAGGAAACATTTATTCTACAACAGAGCACATATTACTCTATCAAGGCCTATTCAGGTCATATAAAGTAACTACTTTTGTTCAAGTCATGGGTTTGCTTCTTGTTGACACAGGCTTCTTAGGATTAGCAGTAATGTTAAAATACATTGTAGGCTCCACTATGCCTCAGATGAGAGAAATCTCCCTTTACCTGAGAGGGAAAGTATACTAGCAAGTGGTGCTTACATCTCCAACATACTTATTCTGAGCAGCAAGTAGTATAAACCAGGGTTTTCAAACCATCCATCTAATTTTAAGCATGCTACTCCCTCAGTAAGCATACAGCACCTAAAACTGATCACTCATAGGGAGATAAGCACGTGTAATCAAGTGATTCTTGAAAGACAAGGCATGCTAAAATTCTGGTAATGTATCAGAAGAACGTAAGAAGACTTGAAGTTTTCATGAGTTGAATACTTCTCTCCATATTTGAATTATCTTCTCTTAAGGGAACAAAAAAGCCAGTCAAATCCAGTCTTACTCCTAGAAAACACTGACATCCTAGTATTTATTTCTATTCTATTCTACATAGCATAAGTTGGGACAAATGGAAGTGTTTAAAGCAAGATTTAATATATTTGACAGCCATACACCTGCACACAAAATCAATAGCCAAAGTTATTCAGCTGTTAGTCACCAGTGGAAAGAAAGCAATCTACAGGCAGACAGATCCAGATGTGGATGATACATTCCTGGAAGTGTTCAAGGCCAGGCTGATAGGGACTCTGAGCAACCTTGTCTAGTGCAATATATTCCTGCCACTTCAGTAACTCTTTGCACTCATTTTCAACTATGTGTGCAATCTCTATGCTCATCCAGGGATGGTTAAAATGGGTCACTGGGTGCTGGCCTACCAAATCAAAACTTTTGAGAGATGGGAAGTGAGCTGGTAAACAGTAAATAGGATCTTCTTTCTCCCATATGAAGTCACGAAAGTACGTCATCAAAACATGTAGAAACCCTACTCCAGTCAATGACCTCACTTATTTCCTTGCCATCTAACAAAGTTAGATCACAAGAATTATGTAGAAGCTTATTTCTAGTTTTCTACAAATTTCCTTCTGTAAATAAACAGGTAGATTAGATAGTAAAATGCTAACAAAGAGGCATTGCCTTCTGCCATGCCTTTTTTAGAGCAACTGCTCAGGCCTTTTAAAAATCATATTGCTCAGGCAGAAAAAAAAGTTAAGACAATTTCATAGCAGTATTTGATTTTTTCCCCTGTAGAAGTGACAACCCATCTTAACGTATACATAAGAAAATGGAATATATGAAGTTAAATTTTAAGCAAAATGTAGATCCTGAGCACTGTATTAAAATCTTATATGTTATAGGAGTAGCAATTCCAACAGACACTTGAAACTTGATTCAAAACATACATTCTCATATGATTACCATTTTAAACATTATTAATAGTTCAGATACAGCCCTTAATGAAAACAAAATTGGACATATCTTACTCATTTCAAGATGTTCTCTAAGTTTGAGCTCTTATTGCTGCAACATGCTACCACACTCAGGTGTTTTCCATTTAAGTCTTACTAGTATTCAGTCCATTAAAATGTATTTTCTAAAGAGGTATTGAAAAATAATACTGTTATACCTATCTTGCTCTGATCAGAGCCAATTAGTGTAATTGGATCAATGCTGTATTAAGTCACTTAGTGAAGTCTCATACCACCAAACAATGATTTCTATCTCAGAATCCAGCAGTGACAAGTAATTAAACTTGAAGAAGTAAAGGCAGTGAACTGAGACTGCTGTCAAGAGTCTCAAGCAAATAAGCATCTATCATGGGATTTATGGACAGCTAAAAGCTATTGTCTTACCATCTTATAATGCAATGCCCCCCAAAAATCTACTGAAGTCTACATTGCCTAATGAGGCACTCCACAGCTGGAAAACTTGCACTATTCTACCCATTGTCTGCTGTCAGAATTGGAAAAGCTCACCAAGAGAAGTGAGATCTAACTTCTAGATCCTTACTCTACACATGTTGCTTGAACATAGGTTTTTTTTTGCAATTATCACATTGCAAGTGCATATTTTTGTTTTCCTCTTTTGTACTTCTAGTAGCAGACCACTATTTGCTACAGTATGATGTGTCAGTAAGCTTGCTGTATGCCCCACTGAGATGATTAGGAAATAAACTGTGAAGGGAGAGGCCAACTAATATGTCATTCTTCAATCTCAATAGTATGAAATATTGAAAAAAGTGCCCAATTTGAAGTAATGACAGGAGTTTGCTGGAGTTCATGAAGTTGACCTACTCTAAGTTTCAAACTCTGCCACATTTTTTACCTCAGTTTGTAGTCACATTGCTCTTAAGCACAAGAGTCACGTTAATTCATTTGATACTAGACGTCATCTGGCCATGCAGAAGAACGTAGTGTAAAGGGAGACTTCAAGTGCAAGTGTGTATACATATAAAAATCTATAGTGGTAGCTCCTCACTATCATGAGTAAGGCAAGAAACTGTCAGCTTTCCAATTCTACATTTTCTAAGTTTCTCCCTTAAAGATCACAACCTTCAAAAACTCTCCTTCCTTCTAAAGGAGAAAATACCTTGTCTATCCTGAAGAAAGACAACTCTCTTGAAAAAGTAACTATTTGACTCTGTAGTGAGCAGGAGAATCAATAAAACCACAACCCCCAAAAAACACCAGCCTTGCAATCAGTTGTCTATATTTGCTCACAAAGCTTTCCCACTCAGGCTCTTTTCATATTTGACTTCGCTTTTAAAAAGCCACCACCTAGAAGTAACTCTGCTTCTAAAAAGTGTAAGACAAAAGCTAAGCTAACATATCCAGAGTTTAGCAGGTGGCTGGTTTAATTTCAACTTACTCTATGGCTGGGATCTCTTGGCAGACTAATATTTCTTTCCACAGATCATCTGAGGACAATTAGTACCCTCTTCATGCTTGTAACACAATATAAAGTCTCATGTGTCAGCTATTATACACTAAAAATAACAGAAGTTATTAGCCTAATCAGTATATACCAGCATATACACTCTGACCCCAAGACCTAATTTAATAGGTCATCATGTGGCCAGGAATTGAAAACTACACTGTGCCAATTCTAACATCAAGTTTTGTCATCAGTGAGATCAGAAGCTCAGTTGTCTCAGCAGAGTCTTCTCCTGTGATAGTTATTTTCTCAGCCCTCAAGCTGGTTTTCAAATTCAGAAAGCCGAAATAATGAGCTCAAGCCACATTTCAGAAATGTATTGTCCCCACACTACAGGTTTAGAAACACCATAACGTAAATCAAGTGTTTGGTCTCTCTCAGTGCTGCATTTAGGGTTCAAATTTCAGTGAACTACAGCATCCATCAAGTGGCACTTACCTCTACTTCCACAGACTGCATTGCTAAATCACATGGTGGTTTTAGAGCTTTTGGTCTTGTTGCATACCAGTAGGTCGTGAGAGCTGCAAAAGCCCCGAAGCCCATCAGCGTATTTGTCGGAAGGGTGCGCACATACTGTCTGACATCCCCAAGTTCTGGCATTCGCAGGTATCTGAACAACTCATGTGCTTGCATTGCAGTTCAGTGCAGTTGTTCCAATGCTGGAATCTGTTGGTACGAAAAGAAGTTGCACAAAAAAATCTAAAATCCGCTTTTGATTCACTGCTGCTGTAGGTAAGTGATGTATGCTTTGTCCTGCTGGCTTCCCACTACCAAAATAACTTGATTTGCCACTAGGCAGGCAATATCTTCAGATATATGTGCTGCAATTAAGTAAGCAAGCAATTATTAGTTCATACTCTAGAAAAATAAGTGGGGCTGAGAAGAGGGAATTTCTTGAGGGTTTTAGTATCGCTTTCAACAGAGACTGCACTCAAATTTTAAAAAAAAGAAAACCTTTTGTTCAAGGTGAGAATTTCACAAATTAAAGCAGTTATTTGTAGAGTAGATGTACTGTAAGATTGTTTAAACAGTTAATCATCAAGCAGGGAAGTCTGGGAAATGAAGGGCAGGGACATATGTTATCTCGCCTGCATGTAACAGAGACCATCCCAATCCTATAGGAACATAACAGGAGCACAGTTTTTCCTTTCCTAAGTCCAGTAAAATAAACTCTTTTCTACTCTCCCTTCAGACATGCACAGAAAGGTCAGTACAGCAAGCTACTTTCAAAGCCGATATCCTCTCATAGGTTCTCCATAGTACTTAGCAAGTTTCCTATTTCTCCCAGCACCATGCCAGTAATTTATCTCTGGTCATGAGGCAGACGAAAGCAGTGGCAAATGAGGCCCGCAGCAGCAGCACGCAGCAATATAATCAAGCACAGGAAGCACATTTGATTTGTCACGTTCGCACAGAAGAAGGGCTGGAAGAGGCTGGTCCCTGCCAGCACTCACTGACACGGATATTCCACAGCAAGAACCAGCTGCAGAAAAAAACCCGGACTGCAGTCAGCTCAGCTGGTGCTCTCCTCTCCAGCCAAGGTCTCCCGGGGCGTGTGTCACATGCCAAGCCCCCGGCCGATGCCCACTAGGGGAGAGGTGAGCGGGAGCAGCCGGCCCGCGCGGCCCAATGGCAGCCGGCAGCGCTCGGCCTGCCGCGCTCACCCCACCGCGCTCAAGGGCACCCGCGGGCCCTGACACCGGCACGGCCGCCCGACACACAGCGACGGCTGCCAACGCCGTCCCGCTTGCTTGAAGAACAAAGATGTATTTACTTCGGTAATTTAGATCCTAGCCGTTTCCTACGGACAACAGAATTAAACGAAGGTCCTAGAGAATGTCAAAAGAGGTGCCTAAACAATTAAAACATACTGTGTAAGGAGCCACTGCTGCAGGGTGGTGGCATATGAGACTCCGAAACCCAAACGGAATTACGTTTATAAGTTTTAAGACCAACTATACCCGGTTAACATTTGATATTTCTACAGGAAAATCTCTAGTTTACAATCTGACCTTGAAATCCTTACTGCTGCAACCAGTTATTCAGCCAGACAACAGAAACATGGTTTAGTTCACGAAAAGTCTAACCAGTATTTGGACAAGATTTGCTAAAGACAGCAAAACAGTAATAAAATTAGTTCAAAGGGCCCATGCTTTCACAATGTTAACAGGACAGGCTGAAGCAAGGTCATGGATGGGGGCAGTCAGGATGGAGTCAAGTTCCATGTCTGGAACAGTCCTGGACCCACGGAGTAATCCCCAGGCACTGCTTTCTCTCCCCCCCACTTTTCTGCCATTGCCTTAGGGCACACGGCTGCATCACCTCGACAGGCAGCGCAGGGCCACTACAGAAATGCCTTTTTGTTATTTGCTCAGTGATATACAGCAGACTATAATCAAAATCCACAACACATCGGCCTGAATATATAAACAAGCTCTTCACCTCCCTTTTTTAAAAAAGGAATCAGTTATTGACTTAACAGTTAGGATCACCATGCAGTTGCTTTCTATGCACCTAATCTTGTTCATCAGCATTGCAGGTTTTACTATACACAGTTGAACAGTAAGAATAAAAAACCTCATACACCAACAAGGAAGTCTGGACTTAAAAAGTTAATTTCACATTTATCATAGCCAGCACGTTATGAAACTAGACAAGGGGGTCTATGATGTGTGTAATGGCTAAGAGCAAGCTTAGCTCTTTCCTCAAGCTTCACAATGAGCACCTTTGATTTACAACAGCTTTCCTGTCTGCATTAGTCATGAAGTGTCCTGCACACCCACTATGATTTAGGAATGCAATGTAATTTGAATTACTCAAAAGGCTGTGATACCTTTACAGGTAACAAGAACTGAAGTAAACATCATTTAATTCACACAACACTCCCATTATAGTCAAGGATTGGCTATGATTTCAGCCTGGGCATAGAGAAGAGATGCATATCTCTATCTTTTAATTTCCTTGACCAGCTGTTTCTAGGGAAGCCTGCAACACAAAACTTTTCTTAAGCAGTTATACCACAAGTTATCAGGTATACAATAATACATTTTGCTGCTTATGTTTATATTGAGATAATATCTTACTATACCTTCTCCCTCATCCACACAAAAGACAAGGTGAGGACACAGTTTTCTGCAAGACTAAGCAATTCCAAACTTTAACACTATCATATGAACTCTTGTCTTCTGCACTTCAGGCAAAGCCAGGTGTAACCAAGACAATAAATTCACATTCTTAACATATGCATCCAAATATACCCCATCAAGAAAAGAGGCTTCAATGCCTTCCAGTCTTCAAGTTATCTCAGTATTTATCTGGCTCATGCTCCAACAACATCAGACATACTGGATTTTTATAATGACCAAGGAGAAAGGTTTAGAGCCTTCACACTGAGATACAAAGATCTTCACAGTGGAACTTGCATCTGGCTTCCAGTTGTTTTCCTCAAGGAAGGGCCTAGCTAAGTTTACTCACTGAAGACAAGTAAAAAAAGCCATGCTCTCTTCACAAATTCCAATCCTGCAATTCCTTCTTACCAAGCAGGATCTGGAACACAAGGAATAGACTCAAACTAAGCCCCAGTGTGAGACACAGCTGAAGATCCAAAGGAAGGAGATGCCAAATTAAAAGTACCAGTCTGTAATACTCAGATTGCTACAGGCAGGGGGGAAAGAGCAGAATTGACATTTGAGGTCAAAAGCACTTTCTTCTCCATGCAATCAGTTGTCTTTTTGGTCTTTTTTCTAAAAGACCAGAGGGAAAGCAGTTTGGGTAACAAGGCAAAACTGCTTCAGAGACAACTATCTGTCCTGATCTGTTTTCCACCTCCAGAGAAATAGTTCCCCCAGTGCAGCCCAAAAAGGCACCCCTCTGAACTCACCATATCAATTTGGCTAAGGAGTTCTGAAGGTTTCAGACAAAGCCAGCTCTCTGCTCACACACACACACACCCCCTGCAGCACCCAAGACTCATTCTTCACAGCACAGCCAGTATCTCAAGGCAACGACCCAAGTTGGCAGGGCTGTGCCGTTCTTTGCTGCTCCTACTCTCGGCGTACAATGGTCTATTTACAGTGGGCAGCAGCCTGCCCATTGTCTATCCATAGCCAGACATCGTTCGAGTGCAACGGAAGAGAACAGGAGAGCAGCCGTCAGCCTCTGTATCGCAAAGAAAACAACCCCAAGAACCAATGGCCTTTCTTTCTCTCCATTCTAATATTTAGATAAACAACACACTAGCACTGCCATAAAGGCAGGTCCATCACATGGTGTAAAAGAACAGGCTGTGTTATTTCTACAGCCTCTTGCAGGGAGGAGAAATTATACAAGACAAGTCGCCTATCTCTTATTATGAGCAATACAGCACTAAGATGTTTTCATTATGATATGCTGAAACAGGGAACCAGCCACCCACATACCTTTGAGATGTCCTGACAGCTACCTGCCACTGCAGTCTTTTTTCTTACTCGTACAGGTTACACTGCACAGCTCCCATGGATCTCATTTTTTTCCTTAAGCCTTTCTCCACTCAGCCTTTGCAAGAACAAGTGCAGAACCATGTTCTAGCCCTTTGTTATGTATAAAAAAACAGGTAGAACAAACAGCTTTGGCTATTAACCTGAGAAATCCTTTTGTCTGAATAGAATACGTAATCCTAATCTCAGAGTGAATTTACAATCACCTTACATTTGAGTCAGTCCAATCTGTCCTAGATAACATGCTCCCACAGCCCTTTCCATGCTGGCCAGGCAGTCACAAGAGATGTGATCTGGCAAACAGCATCTTTCTATATTATTTGTGATGCTAGGATCAACTCTCATCTCAATGACCAGATAGACATTAGCTCCCAGAAGGAAACACAACAGCACAGCTGGGGAACAGAGTGGACTACCAGAATATTACACATTAAGAATGAAACTGTAAACACTGCATGCAAGTCCTCCCAGGATTTTCTGTCTGTCCTGCAGTCAAAGGGGAATTTGACTGAGGTCTTGCAAACACCTGTAACACAGCCAAACTAAGCAGCAAGCAAACCACAACCACCTTCAAGATACAGCAAAAGAGCTTTGGTATTTGAGACCTGAAAGAGAAACTGCAGTTTAAGCCCTGTATAACAAAGAGGACAGCAAGATGCCTACTGTGGTGCAGCCTGTAATGTCATATATGAGGAGTCATATATATATACGGCTTCTCAGGCAGAGAAGATTTGTCTGAACAAACCAAATACATTGAAATGTCTAATCCACTACTATGACCTCCTCTTCTACCACTTCCGCCTCACCCCCTGGCCCCTCCCCAACTTAAAAAATTATCTTACCCAGAAATCACCTAGTTCACCGAGCCAAGCATGAGCTATAAACCCTTCTTTTAAAGCAACAACAGACATTTACCTTCCTGCAAGAGTAAAGAGGAAAGAATTAGAGAACTGTTAATAAGGAACACATCCCAGGCAGGAGGAACCACCAGGTCCTTAATATTTACACCTCACATCCAACTCCTCTTCAGCTCCCTAAGTCAGGCTCTCAGGAACCATGGGGCATCATGCACTGGGGTGTAGGTTGCCTCTACTGGTTCAGTTTCTGTTCCTGCATTTGGGACAAGGCAGAACTGGAGGGAAACAACCTACAAGCTGGATTCAGACCCGTAAGTTAGGCGACAGTAACTTATTTCATAAACTGCAATCAAAGTTAAGGCTTCTGCTGCAACCTTTAAGGAGCACTAAATCTGAAATCTGGTGTGTCAAGGTTCTCTTTACATCAAGAAGTCAGAGGCCTGTCTTCAGACATTTGGCCTCAGTCCCCTTACAATCAAGTGGAACTCTACCTGGATTCTTGCCTCTCAATGATGTCCAGTAAGTAATTTGAGTGCACACTGGTGAGGTTACTGGAGTTTATTCAAGTTCAGGAGCTGAAACACGTGACAAGAATCTGCTCAATGCCTTTTGTGCAATTAGAGTCCTCCAACAACATTTGGTAACCCTGTGTATAAGGGAAAACCAACACTCACCACTAAAACCTTTCAGAGAACGATCGATTTAAGTTACCTTTAATCCATGCCTTTACATACACAACATGGCACTAAGCGGTCTTACTGGTTTCTCAGCGCAAAAACCAGATAAGATGCCTGCAAATACTTATTTTTCAGCCTACACTGCTATCCATTAGAATTGCATCCCTGCAACTCTGATTTGCAAGTACATCACGGCACTAAACTGTCAATCCAAACACCATTTAGATGAAAACCACCCTAGAGAACCAAACACTTTCTTGTGGTATGATCTACTCAGCTTGAGTAGATCATACCAACTTATTCATTCTACTCCTCCCAGGAAAATGCTACTACTCAGAAAGCCCAGTATGCAATATCAAGCTAACACATGGTTTAAGTGCCCACTTGAGAGTCCGTGAAGAAGGAGTTTCTCACTCATACTTCTGATACCTGAACTCTCACAGAAGGCAACCTGAGTCAGGCACACTAAGCCCCACTGCATTGCACTAGATAGTGTTTACATCCAGCAGGTTGTTACAAAAAAACATAACCCTTAACACTCTGAGACTGGAAGATCAGTAAGTACTTACAAGAAGCAACTGATTCACTGAATGACCTCCCAACACCAGCAGCCCAAAAACTAGTATGACAAAGAGAGCAACCTTTTGACCTCAAGTATTAAGGTATGCCTGCATCTACTCTGAGTCAGTGATAGTAAGGATTTTCTTCTTGCTTTCCTAGGAAACTAATTCAGCCTTACTGGGCTATTATTGCAGTCCAACTGCAGAAGCCAAATTTCCAAAACATGGCAAATGCATATCAAACTAATACGCTTAAGAGTTCTGGATTCAAGAACAATAATTCATTAAAAAAGGGAGAAATCCTCTTCTGGAAATAGGACATCATGCACTTCTGCTAGAGCATTTAAATGGTTTAACTACAAAAACAAAATCCCTTTTTCCTCTACATCTCTATAAAATAATGCAAGCTGTTTCCAATCTGTTTTGAGCAAACTACCAGTACTACTAAGATTCAAATCCTAATCAAAAAAGAAGTATTTTACTATCATAGAATGGTTTGGGTTGAAAAAGACCTTAAAGATGATCTAGCTGCAAACTCCCTGCAAGGGATAGGGAATCATATTTTACCCAGTGTAGATGAGCAACTCTCAACATGAAAGGCAGCAAGAGAGCAGAAGCCTTATGCTATCAAGTGTCCTTGTTTCAGGAGTCAGGTGGGATCTGCGGAAATGCAAGCCCCACATCCGCAGACAGGGTTCAGCCTACAGCCTGTAAAGGTCAACGCTGCACAGCAGAGCTTCCCTGAGCCACACAGCACTGTGAACTCCCTCACAAAACCACTCACCAATGAATAAAACATCACCCCTTTCCCTTGTGAGGATTTCTAGGGAGTTACCACTAGTTATATTTACCATAGTGAAATATTTAACATATTTGAACTTTTAATTTAGCATAGCAGGGAAGTAGGATATGGCAGGCAGTCTGTTCATAAGACTGCCAGAAGCCCAATTTATCAAGCAATGTACCCCTTGTGCCAGAACATCTCTTGTCTCTGCTGCACATTTAAAAAATTTCATGCCATTAGTTTTCTTCAGTCTACCCAATTCCATCAACCACATTATCAACAAAAACAAAACACAAAAATCTATTATTACCTTCTGTTGTTCACATTAGTAAAAGTGTTGTTTTCTTGGAGGGACAAGAAAGAGAAAAGAAACCTTTTACTCTGTCCTACTGGAGAGCAACACACGGAAAACAGGGAAGGAACAACCTACCTCTGCCTCCTCCCAAAAATCCCATGAAGTATTCCTTTCTAGTGAAGCAATGAGATAGGAGAACCAGACACTACTTTTCTCAAGAAACAGGCAAGTCACCTACCCACAAAAGTATTTCAAAGTTGTCTCACCTTCCACTACCAATTGCTGGTTTTGTTCTTCTACCAATACCAACCTTGTACTTCTCCTTGAAGCAAAAAGCTACTTGGGGGTTTCCTTCTCAAAAACTGAAGACTTACTTCCAACCTCATAGTGGCCAAATTGTAGCTATAAAACAACATCTACCAAATTTAGAAGCTACCTTTGTAAATTCATTGTAATCATGCAGTCCTCAGACTAGGCTAAGGCTGTTTGTTCAAGACCTTGAATTGATAACACTACACACAACAGCTACTTGTAATGACAAGCTTTAGATTTTTCCCATCAGCCATCTTTCAAACATTTCCCCATCCCAATACAAGCAAGCTACATATCCTTAAACTTTTAAAAGGCAGTAAGAGTCCACGAGGAACTCTACGTGTAAGTTTTTGCATTACTAATACTGCTATTGTTGCAAGAGGAAAAGAAAGGTATTTTTCAGTAAACTCAATGCCCTCTTATACTCAATTTCTTGATGCAGGAAATCTGATCCAAATTCTGCGGCTGAGAAATCTCAGCTTGTGAGTTTAAGAGCACGTTCCAAATCAAAAAGGCACTAATAAACTTTCCTGACCAGGCTCAGGAGAGTGCATGATTCCCTGTAAAGCAATGCAGATGAAAAAGGAAATCTATTAACACCATACGGACGAGGTCTGCTCTTTCCTATCACAGAACCTGACCCTCATATCTCAGACTCTAACCCAAGTGAGGCACATGTTTAGATTACAAAGTCCAAGAGGGTATCCGTAATACTCCAGATAGCTCACAGACATGCCCTTTAGAAATGCAGAAGGCTTCAAGTGTTGCAATTCCTGTTCAACAGGAACAAGAAATGTATGCATCCTAGAACAAAAGCGTCGTGTAACCAGGCTAAATCTCTGTGCTGTAGCACTGCAAGACCTACCTAGCAGCAGAGGAGGCCTGCAAAGTCAAAGCCACTCAACCTTCCATTTTAGGCCAGTTTGGCTTACGCTGCATTTCCATACGCACTCTAAACCGGTTTAAAAGAAGAAGAAGAAGGAAGAAAAAGCTGCATCCATGCGCGAAAGCACAACCTACTTGAAAGCGAAGTCCGGCAGCTAAATGAACGTGAAGCCCCGGGATCAGCAGGCAGCACCGCGCTGCCCAGCCCGCTACCTGCTGCTCGGCCCGACCGAGCCGCTCACCCCGCGCCGGGCCGGGCCGAGCCGGGCTGGAGGGCAGCGCCGGCGCCGAACAATGCCCGGCCAGCCCGAGCTGCCGCAGCGCCGGGGGAGGCCCGAGACAGACACCTACGCTTTCCTGAAGCTTTTTGTGCGAGGGGAAGCCGAGCCGGCTCCGGGAGACACCGATCCCACTGCGGACCGGGAAGGAAAGCCCCGCAAAGACAGCCTACAGGGATCGGCGGCAGGAGAGGACGGGACCGCCCGGCCCCGCGGTGACAGCGGCCGCGCAGACCACCCCTGCCCCACGGCGGCCGCCCCGGCAGGCCCAGCCGCCTCCCTCGGCGGCGCGTCCCTGACGGCCCCCGGCTCCGACGGCAGCGGTGCCCCCGAACCCCGCTCACCTCCCGGCAGCAGCAGCGACCACGGCTGTGCGCGCCGCCTCGGCGCCGCCCTATTTAAGCCGAGCACGGCGGGAGCGGCGTGTGCGTTGCCGAGCCCGCCTCCGTCTCCTCCTCCACGTCCGCCCGTCCGCGCCGCCCGGCGGCCGCTGGGACTCGGCCTCCTCGGTGTGTGCCTCCCGTCCCTCCCCTTCCCTTGCCCGCGTCTCTGCCCCTGCCCACGCTAACTCACACAAACCCGCGGGGAGGGCGGTGGAAATTTTGTACTGTGCGGGCACAAACGACAGAGATACACAGGGAGCTTAGGGGAGCACTGGCACTATTGCCACTTAACACCTTACAGGTCTGAGGTGACAGCTTGCAAAAGAAAGGTATTCTTACGGCTTCTGAAAGGACGTCTGCATCCGGTATAAATATGATAAAAGGACATATGCTGCAGTATGAAGGTGTTGGAAGAGGACAACGACCTTTGCAATTTGTTGCTAACCTCTGCCAAACCTCTGGTTTTTTTGTGAGGTGCTGTGATTTGAGCGGCATGTTGAGGTGGCTGGGACTTTATCAGGACCCCGATAGTTATCAGAGAATCATAGAATGGTTTGGGTTGGAAGGAACCTTAACGATAGTCTAGTTGCCATGCTTCTGCCACGGACAGGGAGACCTTTCACTAGACCAGGTTGCTCGAAGCCTCATCCAGCCTGGCCTTGAACACTTCCAGGGACATGAAATCCACAGCTTCACCAGACAACCTGTTCTGGTGTCTCACAACTCTCACAGCAAAGAATTTCTTGTTCAGATCTAATCTAAACCCACCCCCTTTCATTTTAAAAGCCATAACCTCTTTTCCTATCACTAAATGCCCTTGTAAAAAGTCCCTCTCCAGCTGTCCTGCAGACCCCACATCCTCCCTTCAGATACTGGAAGGCTCTTGTAGTGTTTCTCCAGAGCCTTCTCGAGGCTAAGCAACCCCAGCTCCTTCAGCCTGTCTTCACAGGAGAGGTGCTCCTGATCATCTTCATGGCCCTCCTCTGGACCTGCTTGAGGACATCCATGTCCATCTTGTACTTGAGACCCCAGAGCTGGATGTAGTATTCCAGATGGTGTCTCATGAGAGCAGTGCAGGAGCAGAATCCTGTCCCACGCCCTGCTGGCCACACTCCTTTTGATCCAGCCCAGGGCACCTTTGGCTTTCTGGGCTGCAAGTGCACAGTTGCCAGCCCACGTCCAGCCTCTTATCCACTGACAGCCCCAAGTCCTTCCTCCCAGGGCTACATCTCAATCTGTTCTATGCCCAGCCTGTATTCATGCTTGGGATTGCCCCAACCCAGGTGTAGGACCTTTCACTTGGCCTTGCTGAGCTTTAGAGGTTCATGGCTCCACCTCTTAAGTCTCTCCAGGCCCCTCTGGATGGCAGTTAAAGTTACCTCAACTGCTTTGGTTTGGCTCTGTGCTGCATCAGTCCATTAGATGTGTAAATCATCAACTTACATGTCAAAGTCTCACTGTGTTGCACATTCTCCATTGCCATAATTTCCCTATGTTTCCTGGGTATTGTACCCAGGTGTGTGTAAGGGTGTTAAGGCTGTACACTTTCATATAGATACACACACACAAATATATATATAGTATTCTATAAGTTACTGGAGGTACTTTTATTTTAAATAAAGGCAACTACTGTCTCCTAATGCTTCAGTTTATACTGGAGTATGCCAGGCAAAGGACTTCCTGCAGAACAGCATTTTAAGAAAAGAAGGAGCCTATATTCACTTTTTAGCACAAAGGAGAGGCAATTGTGAAACTGCAGATAGTCCTCACATAACTACACTTGGTTCACACTATGGAGTGGCTCAGAAATGCAAAATAAATTCCTTTCTCTCTTATTATTATTCTACCTCCTGTGCTAATTAATCCTTTATTAGAACGTTTCTCCACATTTGGGTTTCTAAAGGCCATAAGCTACATTTTAGTTCTTTCTCCAAGAAACTTCAGTGAATTGGTTTTCTCTTGTTTTTCACTTGAAAGAGAGTCTCTAAAAATCTCTCTCTCTCTGTGTCTTGTAGCTTTTCATGAATTCTGTCAGCAACATGAAATTGCAAAAGTCCCAGCAACACAATATTTAAATAGGTATCTCAGTACTGCCAGGTGTCACTCCTCTGATGCCCCTTGACACTCACCACATTTACATCCAGGGACTACATTACTCTCTAAAATCAGCTTTTTGCCAGCTATCAGAAAAGATAGGGATCCAGTCTCAACCACACTGTGTAGGGAAACATACACAGGTAACATGGAAGTAGGAGCATAAACAAAATCTACAGTGAAAATATTGGACTGTCTTACACAGAACCTGGTGTTCCTTTGGATCAGGATGGATCTAGGACACTTTACCAACTACATACACATTTTAACTATATTTGAGGTTTCACCAACACTTTTTTATTGGTGTACAGGGCATAAAGTCTCTAAACCTGTTTCATTAAGGAAATCTGCTCTTTAAGTACATCAGATAAACCAAATAAGTAAATAAAGACATCTGAAAGGAGATTCTGGCTTTCTTGTTTAAATGGAATTGACACAGTCTGTGTGCACAGCTTCTTGTCTTTTCATCAAGGATGGTCTGCCTCCATCTTTCCCTGCAAAATAGGCATTTACACACCAGCAAGATCCTCCCTTAGCCCCCAGTTTTTCCTTCTTGAGGCTTAGCCTCACCTCGTATGACAAAAACTTGAGTCCCTTTACCATATTTATGGTCCTTCACTGGGCACTTTCCAGTATGTCCATGTTTCCTTTGTATGGAGGAGACCAGAGCAGACACAGTGCTCCAGCAGTGGCCTCCCCAGTGCTGAGTAGAGGGGGATGATCATCTCTGCTTGACTGCATGTGGCGATGGACCACTCTTGAGCTTGGAGAAGGTGATCCTTGGAGAAGGTGGTCCATTTTCATGGACCCCTCCTCTCTCCAGGACCATGATGTTAACATGGCAATTATCCCATAAAGAGATTGCCCAAAACAAAGGATTTCCATTTCAGCATATGAACATTATGGAATTTTCAGCTTGGTATTTTCTTTTCCCTGTAGTATTGATATCAGAGTACTGTTCTTATATATACGTACTGGTTGTCATTGCTGTTTTCTTTTTATTTAATTGTGCTCTTTTCATTTTTCTTTACAGGGTATGCCCATCACTCTACTGAATCGGGTAGTCCTAAGTGTGTCATCTCAGAACCATCCCAAGTGTATAATTTTAACACAAAACAGACTGTTTAGCCTTCTACCATACTGTATTTGCATCTGCTAACACTTGTGTACAATCTCAAGAGAAGAAAAACAAAGAAATGTTATGAAAATAAGCACTTCAAAATGTCTAACATACATAGCAATTAAAACCCATGAGCTACTGGGTCCATGGAGCAGGAATAGTTACTTATGTCTTGACAACACTCTTCCTAGTGAGAAATGGAATAATGTTCATTTTGCAATTTCATACATTTGAGAAATGGAATGTCAGTACTGACAGGAAATGCCAGGGAGCAGGAAGGAGGGATGGGGTCCCTCCAGAGTCAGGAACCAGCAGGACCTGAGGACAGCTCCAGCAGAAGCGATGCTTTTTCCCAGGAGCTCTGCTGTCCCCTAGGGCATCCAGACAGGTGATACCAAGCAGTTTAACCAACAACCTTGGGCAGTTTGAGGTGACAACTCAGGTCTGGGGTCCATGTGGAGGCCCAGTGGGGAACAGCAGGAGCCAGCACTAGGAACAAGGACAAGGCTGGGACCCTTGTCACCTCCCTTGACCTGCTGGCCACTCTTCTTCAGATGCAGCCCAGGATGTGGTCAGCTTTCTGGGCTGCAAGTGCACATATTCCTGCCACATATTGAAAGACAATGGTGACATGGGGACCTAAGTTTGAGGTTATATGACTGTTACATAATAGTTGGATTTAACTTCAGAGGCCATTTCCAAACTAAATGATTCCATGATTCTATGACAACTAGAGCTGGGATTAAAAGGTAGTGTGTGAAGAAGATACTAGAATAAGATACTGTAGGCTTGCAACAGATGAACTGGTTTGTTGAGGATGACTGAATTTGGTTATCTCCATGCCTTTTTCCCCCTGATCTATGTCATCATCATATGAGTGCATTTTCATCTAAGAAACAACACGTCATATTGGGCACTGCAGCAAACATCCCAAAGGTAAGAGAGGCCCAGAAGTAAGAAACTCTGTCCTAGGTCAGAGATGAAAAACATATGTAGGGAATTCCTGCAGACTACAGTCATCTGCCTTCCTTTCACATGGATGAAAACAAACTCAGACAAACTGAGTTAATGAATGAGCTGTACTGGCAGGGCTCTAGATAAAGGTCTGCACAGAGCCAGCCTAAAGCTTGCTTCAGTCACCCTCAGTATGTTGCCTTAAATAGTTCTTCAACTTAGAAAGTTGAGTGTATTGAGTTCCATGAAGTGGAAGACCATGAAAGTCTTCTGAATTGGACATTGAGATACCTAACCAGGAAAATAAAATGTTTACAAAATCCTCTGTATAAAGGCACAGATAAAAAAAATTGTGACATTTCTATGGCACACCAGAAAGGAAACCTAATATATATATACACACAGATACATACATACAAAAAGATATCTAGAGAAAATTTTCAGGAAAAAAGAAAAAATAGAAAGCAAATTTAAATAGCAATTCCATGGTTTTAAGCATGTAATGACTTTGTTGGGTTTTCAAGATTTCGCAGGGTTTTTTTTAAATACAGGAAGAATTTTTCAGCTATGTTTACTACTCCTTCCACTTTCTATTACTATCTTTGTTTATCAAATATTTCTCCTTCTCTTGCTCCCTACCCCCTATAAGGTAAATTTGTATCTTATGGTTTGGGACCTTCTGAGGAACTTCTGAATGAACTGGAAAACGTCTCTAGTTCGCACTCAGCACACAGGAACTGCCCTTCGCACAGCATAAAGGTGTCAGTTTGAATCCCACAAGATATGAATGAGACAGAGGAGTTCTATAAAAACAGTATTCTGTCCAGTAAAAACAAGACAATCTGGTCATAACTGATTCAGCTTGCTTATGTCAGGCTAACAAAAATGTTATTTCCTCAAATGACAAGGTGTACATGTAATGACACAGGACTGGAAAAGTCAGCCTAAAAAAGCAGCAGACTAAATTGTGCCAGTTAATTTACCACCAGTCCTTCTTCTTTCTCTGAACTTTGGTTCACAGGCTACATTTCCACCCTTTCCTCCTTCAAGCTGTACATGGGTGCAAGTTTACTAGCAAGTTTACTACTTCCTTCATCAAAATGATCAACATAAAGCTTTTCAAATTTGAAAGTTATTTAAGCAAAATGACAAACATAACAAGAATGTTCTGCTGGTTGTTTATGCCAACACAGTATGAACGAGCTGATTTGTTTGCTTTTTCTGTTGTAAAAATTTTCCCCAATCACTATTCCTCTCTAGATCAATCTTTTTGAGGGTTAAAGGCATTCCACAAAAGAGATAACGTTTATGTTCTTTACTTCTAACAACTACTTGAGAACAGACACTGAAATGTATAAAGCTATATTGCTGAAATAGATGAACTAACAATAATGGTCCATCTGCTTAACTGAATATCAAGTAAAATATTACACAGAAATAATCAGAGCAAGAAAGCTCAGAAGTTAAATATTTATTATGTTTAGACTCCAACTAAGAAACAAAGTGTACAAAAAAATAAAATACCATCTATTCTGCTGAAACATACCCCAATCACAGTCTTTTCTGGCTGACAAAAGGAGTAAGTTGTTCTATTCAGTAGAATTTACAGTTCACTGGCACATGTTTAACACAAAACCAAACAGGAGAACCCCAGATAGTGCCAGACTACACTATATTGAATATCCCTCACCAGTAATGACCTCTAGATACACAGCATGTTCTCACATTCTTCACATACCCACACCTCCTTGCAACTATTTCTAATGAGAATTGATGTACAATCCATGTTCAGCCCCAGGAGCAGGCCAGATGTCATGACAAGGAACATCTCCTTTTCAAGGATATCTCAATCTGAGTGTGCCCACCTCCCCAAAGCTGCCATCTAAAAAGCATGCTCCACCATTGCAAGGATTCATTTGGGCTCCTCCAACTCATTGCTAGTGCCTACAGGAGTCAGAGAGGGAAAGCAGAAAGGATTAATGAGCACCAAGCTTTCTCCCAAAGCCAAAGAACTTGTACATAGTGATTTTGAGGCTCTGATTTGAAATTAGTGCTTAGCATTTAAAAAAGCCTCTAATGTCTTGCAAAACACATCTGCAGACTGGAACATGTACATTAATCCTGTCACTTGCATTTTCATACAACACATGTCACAACACTTGAACCATGTGTGTAACAGAGCTCTGCTTCTTTTGTGTGTAACAGAGCTCTGCTTTTGAAAGGTTGGTCCCACATCTCATCTGCCCCAGGCCATCAAATGCCAAACAAATCAACCTTGCAGATGCCAGACCAAAACAATGGACAAGCAGGCGCTGGAAGTTATCAGCTGCCTCCCTTAAACCCATGGAGAGGATCCTCAGGAGCCACCCCTGTAAGCACTAACAGATGCCAAAGCACAGGCTTCTGGAAAAAACTTACACTTCCCATGTGTGTCAAGCCCCATTCCAGTGCTTAACTTCTGTGGGAACAAGGGACTAAGTGCAGGGAGCTCAGGTTGGCAGTTGGAGTAGCTCTGGTATTAGTTAATGCTTCTTACCTACAAAGCTGAGGTTGCACGCTCCTTCCTGCTTCAGTGCAAAGCAGTGTTTAGACAGGGAGAGAGATAGAGCCAACTCACAAGGTAATGTTGTGGTGAAGAAGAGTCCTGGGAATACTTTCAATAAAAGGCTTGAAGGATGGGGATAAGATCATCATACAGCCCATGAAAGTATTCCAGAGTAAGGTACGTCAGTAAACTACATCTTCATTTGGGATAAAAACCAGTCCAGGGATTAATTGAACAACCTGTTAAGGCCCTTCATCATCAATCACCTGCATTGTCTCTGAAAATGTGTGGAAACAATTCCACCCTCCTTCCTCCACTGCAATGGGGTGATTCACAGAGTTAGTGCACGGAAAAAAAATAGGTCTGGCTTGTGAATAGCAAACATGCCTACACAAACTTGTGTTTGTGGGAAATAGACATGAAAAACAGGTTAAATATGCCTCTCCCTGGTAAAACATTGATTATAAGAGGAAAATAAGCATTTTTGGCCATGTCTATGTTAGAAGGAGCCACCATTAGTCAAATTATCTGTAGCACATGCATCCAGTTGTCTACACAAAATAGGTACCAGGTATTGGCACTGTTTCCCTGCAGGTGAGTGCTGGCTAGCATGAACTCTGCCATCATGCATGGACCCAAAAAAGTTTTAGAGCTGGGACACCAAGCAGTTCTTGGAAATGAAGTTTCCCTATCCCGTTCCTGAACAGCATGAGCTGTTCAGGCCATCACTTCTGCTTCCCCAGCACATCCCACTTACACCACCTACCACTCCAGTTACCTATTGGAGAGATCTCACTTTATCATATCCCTGATCTTTCCCTGTTCCAGCCATGGCTGCCATCTATGCTATCCTCCATTGCCTCATGTAACACCACAGCCCAGCTGGGGCAAACTTCGTTCTCTATTTTGTTTTCTTATATTTTAAGATACAAAACTCCTAGAGTGATGAGAAGGCATTTATTTATCTTTGGAGATATATCTTTTATTATGCATCCTGGTAATGAAATTCCCATTTCTTTAAATAGAGATGGGCCCGTAGGAATATTTGACTACTACTGCTTGTAACAAACCACCTAATGATATTAAAAATTATTATTTGAAGTGTTTTGCTTTATTTTTATGTAGCATTCATGGACACCTACATATTGGAATTTTAGAAAACCAATGTTTCAAAATCTCTGTCTAGAAATATCTAGCAACAACAAAAATTTACTAGACAGAAAATCCGCAAACTTTATCTGTCTCAAAAATTAATCATCAAGTTTCTTCCTTATATTTTCTTCTATGAAACAGTGACAGATCCTACTGCAAGGTTGTTTATCTCTGTGTGATAATGCAAATTTTGTCTGACTAGGTCTCATATGTATTTCTGAGCCTTGAATCACTAGCAGCCTGAATGCTGATATATAGGCAGAAAACCCAGCACTTGGGTCACTATTTAGATAATGACTCTTTCTCCACAAGGCAAAGACAGCATATATATATGCAGGAGAGCTGTAAACAGAGTTAGAAGCTAAGAAATTAATAGGTGAATATGACAGATGAAGAGAGAGAAGATTTTAAGTTCAGACTTAAAGTTCAATTTTAAATAAAAATTAAAGTTGATCTAGCCAAACTTTAGAGTAGCTAAACTAAAGGCAATTATTTAATTTCAAGTTATAGAAACGTTTTATGGTTTCTTTTCCTATTTGATACCCCATTCTTTGTTTGTTTTTTGAAGTTAATTAATATTACAAAGATGCTTAAAGAGAAATCATCCAGTCAATCCTTTTGAAAGATCAGTTTTAATCCAGGCTCCCTGCAGCAGCAGCAGCCAGCAGTGCTGGGTGTGTGTGGCCATGGTAATGGCAGTACCAGGTGCAGGTGCTGGCATTGCCAGCAGGCAGGAGCAGGGCTGGCAGTGTGTGACGCCTGGGGCTCTTGTCCCACTCACAAGCACTTCACGTGCTCCAAACCAGACTGTTCTGGCAAGCTGCTTCACTGCCCTCCTGAGAGGTCAGTGCTTGCTCTTGCTGGCTGGCAAGGCTACTTTTGTATAAAAAGGGCAACAGGTGGCAAGGCTCATCCCAAGGTCATGGAAAAGCCTGTGCCTTCCAGCTGCCCAGGAAGGAAAACTGCCTTCACATTCCCAGTTCACCTGCAAGGCAGGAGGTACTGCTGTAGTAACACATGCAGTTTCCATTACATAAGCATTTGCTGGCAGAACTTTAAAAACCCCACACCTTTAGGACAGTTCTTTTTTTTTTAAATTTTAATTTCCTGGTGTGACTATGAAGAATGATGCCCAGGGATATTACCTTCGAGCACTGAGTACATTAAAAAAAACCCAACAAAACCCAAAGTAAGATTAAAACACACTCCTAGATGAAATTACTGAGGGTTGAAACATATGATTTGGCACAAATTATTGAAGATTGCAACAGATATCAGTTTGGCTTGACAGAGTTAACGACAAGCTGAAAATTATTTCATAAGCCCATACAAGAAAGCCTTTGCTTACTTGTTTTTGTTCTTAGGTTGTTAACTGCACGCATACAAGGTTAAATACAGCCCAGGGTGTCCTAGAGTGAAACCACAAACCCCAGAATTCCTCAGCAAATCTCAAATGTGATAAAAAGTTCCATATCTCATTATTCCCCTTCAGGTTTTGACATTAAAAGAATTGCAAATGTGCAGCTTGCATAGGCTCTTTCCCATTCCAAGAGGGCAAATGCAAACTTCCCTCTTCTCTCTTTGGCTAGCATACCTGAACTGGCAACATAAAGCACAGGTAAATTTTCAATAACAATTTAGAGATTAACTGGTAACAAATTAGAGAAATTAGAAATTTAAAATTAACTGTTAACAAAAAGCCAAAAAAAAAAAAATAGTATTTCCAATAGCTTATAACCTTTCCAGAAAGTGGAATAATATGTTCACCTCCATGGCAAATGCTTTATTGTCCATAATAGCACTGCACTGCTTGCAGCTGGCCTGTGGCCTCCTCGGACAAGGCTGCAGGGTGCATGATCCCCATATTCTGTACCCCCTTCAGAAAGAAAGCAAAGAAAATAATATTACACCAGGTGAGTCCAGTAGCATGTCCTTCTTAGTAAGCACAGACTAATCTTGGATCGTTGATGGCAAGTGATGAAGCTGAAAGTAGCTTTTAGCTTTGTAAAAATACAGGTTCATTCAGTTTCCTTTAATACACTCAATATTCTCTTTTTGCCTTCAAACACTTGTTGAATGCAACTTACACTCAGCTGTTATCTACCTCACTAAGCACAGGAAAAAGCCTTTCAAAGCTCACACTATAAATCCTTGAGTAGCCACAGTCTCAAACTATACTGAGTTACCAGAGATAATCCTCTCACAGGGATGGAAGGACCTTCATCATATTCCCAGAAAGCAGTGGAGGGCATGCCTTTGCCCCATGCAGAAGGAGTTATCCCTCCCATGAGAAGGTGGTTTGAGCTTGCCTGGAATGCCGTGATGGTGTCCAGCTGAGTGGTGCAATCCTTCAGAATGCAGAGTGAAAGCTATATACTTCTAAACTTCAGGAAAAGCTACCAAATGAAGCACATCAACAGATGTTTCCTGACATGTGTTATCACCTAGTGTAGCACAGGGCGGCAAACCACAGGTTTGCCTGACAGGTTAATTCAATAAGAATTGTGAAATAGAAATATGGAGGGAGCAGGAGGAATGCAGAGATCATCTTCAACTTTTTTTCAACCAGTCCAAATAGGCCATATTCAGTAATGTTCTCTTCCTTATCACTATAGTAACTAATAAGGCAGCACTGAATTTTTTTAAGTCCTTCAGCATGATTATATGCGCACATGAACTCTGTGGACAGCTAATAACCTTATTTAACTTCTTCTGGAGTTGATGAAAATCTTTCCCCTAGCTTCAGCAGAATCTAGATTAGGATATTAATTATACACAATGTACTGCCTAGATCTATTTCTGCTTAGTGAGCTTTTATCTATAGTAAAATGGCACTGATTTTTAACAGTTTTATTTACCCTTGGTACAGTCAGATTTTAAATGCACATATAATTTAAGAATTTGTATGTCTTACAGTGCAAGTTCTCCAGCAAGTAGAAAATTCCCTTGAGCATCCACAATGCAAATGGCTTTGACCAAAGTGTCTCTGAAAATTTTAAAATTTTAAATATCTAAACTCTTCATGGTATCAAAAGTATTTCTGAAGAAAGACCCATTACTGAGCTTTTCCACTGATAGGGCATGTGGCATGTTGACAGAGCAGCAGCACTGTCCCACCAAGCAGGGCCTTTTCTACAGGACATGAAAATATGGATAGGCCTCTTCACTAAACTGCATTCGTGTAGATGCACAACCACAGATTCTAGTTTGAAAAAGAGCAGAATTTGCTGAAGCAGAACTCAATCTTTTTTTGGAGGCAATGTCTTTTTTTTTTAGTCTTTTGAGAGAACAACTGTAAAAGTAATTCATTCATTACCCTTAAGAAATAAAAACATGAAACAAAATCAAAGTGTAAGGTCAAAAATACTGTTTTCATTAATAAGAAGCTACTAGTGTCTTTCAGATAATCCTCCAGTTTAAAGATTTATGTAATTATTTTTGTGCATCAAAATTCTTGCAAATAACTCCCAGACCAGCAGAAACTAATTACCCTTGATGCTGAGGGACTCTCTCAGCCCTACTTCCACTGAAATCTAGGATAAGATTCCCCTGGCTTTTCACATGGTATGGTCTGGTGAAAAGAAGGTCATTACCAATTTGCCTAATGTTTCCTCTTTAAATGAGCAATTCCAAATTCAGACCTCAATCCCTAACAAAAAATGTAAAAAGAGTTTGTTCTTCCTCAGACATTCTTGCTCAGCTCAGTGTACACTTGCTCATTCAGTAATTTTCAGGCATAAATGTGTTTCAGCTTCTCAGTTAGGGAAAGTGTGAGGGTTCTTTTAGAAAACTTGTATTAGAACCTGGAGTTTTTTTGCTTGCTAAACAGGAAGAGGATCAAGAGTGAGAATATGTGATCACTGGGAAGAACCAAAGGGATTTCACCTCTGATAAATTCCCCTTTCTTCCCCAGCAGCCACGTTTCTGTTCTGCTTCCTTCCATGAAGAAAAATTGATTCTTTTCCAAAGCAAGCAAAAAAATGGATTTTATTTCAGTCCTTTAGGTCATAGAAAAGCACTTGCCTGAGGACATTAGTCAGGATTAGTTCTTCTCTTTCCTGTTTGCAAGTATCAGAAAAAAGTCCAGGACTCATACACTTTGTTTCAGGATGGTTATGAAACATTCATTTTCAACAGGATGTGATCCTGTAGACTTTCAGTTTTCTTTATCTGTTTTCTTCATATACAATTTGTGTGCATTCAGTTGAAGTAGACTTATTCAGAAAACTACATGTATATAGCAATATTAGACTTGCTACAAATTTCACAAGCTACAAGAATACTTGGGTTAAGTGGAAAGCAAAAGACTTGTTCAGCCAATATCTACATTTGTCAAAGGATCAACAAAGTGGAAAATATTCTCATTTATATGTACAGCATCTGAAAATACCTAGTGTGAATGAAATTCAAAAAGATTATGGAGAGATGACTAATCAAAAGATCTCTGCCCAATGGAGAAGCACACAATTGGAATCTTGCCTTGATTGAATGGGCTTGCAAATAAGTACAGGATGTAGTAAGTATCCACTAACTAAAGCACCAGGCATAGAATGGCATATCCATCTGAAATTTCAGCAGGTTAATTGTCCTGATAATATTGACAGTGCTTTCCAGGTAAAATCAATAGCAACAGCAAAATCTTTGGATTGTGGTTAGGAAGAAGAAATCATCAGGGTAAGCCTGTTTCTTGATGAAAATTTGTTTTAATACCTTAATCATTACTTCCAAACTTTTTTGTTCAGTTGTGAATCTCTGGATTGACAGTCTGCATGCTGTTGTCACACCATGATCTCATTGTTCCTTTCCTCCACTACACTGCTACCCCAGCACAGTTATTCCACAAGTCCCACACCAGGACAACAGGTCACTCTAGGCATCAAAAATTATTTTAAAGGATTAGACATGAACAGTTTTACACAGGCTGTGTATCACATTGGTAGATTGTGGACCAAGTTGAAAGATGCAGTGTTTAAAACAACATTTATCTGAGGTTCCTGTCAGGGACCCTGGTCTGTAACCAGTAACAGAGTGAAGCTGACATATACACTGTTGGGTAATCCAAATCCCAGACTGCATAAAAGCAAGGACCAAGCCAGCAAGGACTTCTGAAACCAACATCACTGGGTTACTTAGAAGCATCCACACACTCTGCTTCTCTCTCTGCAGAAATCTACTATCACATCTAGGTTGGGAATCAGCCCCAATTTGGCTTTCAGGAGCATGACTGTGAGACAGATAAATCAGGAATTAAAACCTTCACAAGCAGCTGATGGGTTAAGCATGGTTACAAGGAAAGAAAACCAAGAAGCTTTTCTCAAGCTAGGGGAAAATAATCATTCTCATGAAGCCTCCACCCCACACCTTGGGTGCAAAACCCTAGTGCAGTGAAGGCTTCCAGAACCTTTCCTTTCAGTTCACTCAGGCCCTGCAGGCAGCTCATGTGCATCTTCACACAGTACAGCAAAAAAATGGAAGCATAGGTATAAACTGAATAAACACCACGCAAATGATTAAGTGCTCCAGAGATATCTCCACACTTGTGCTCTCAGGGATACAAGATGATTAAATAATTCACAAGATTAGCCCAGAGCTGACACTCTACTTAGACAAATGAGTCCAAATGGCTTTGAATAGCTCATTATCAGTCATGGTTGCATAGAGCAAGCAGAACCTGAGATGTGCTACAAGTGCAGCTCCCTCTCTGCAGTCACTAGGAGTTAGAGAGGCTCAGCTGTCAGTGGACATTCATCTCATTGTTACAGCAGAAAAAATAGTGCAGTGCAGCTCTTCATACAGTCCCTGTGCCCCAGGCTGTGCTTTAGCTTTATTCCCCTCCATTACAGAAGATCCAAGACTTCTCATAGCAGGCTGCACAAAACTCAGTGTGGATCATTTTCAAGGGAACAACAGCAGCAACAAAAGGAACACTTTGAGTTCCAAGTCAATACCACTGCACAGCCATAGAGGGCTGTTCATTATCTTTCATGGCCATCAGAAGATGAGAAGTTGGTTACCCTACTGTCCTGCAGGAAGGGAAAAGCAGAAGTGTTTCTAATTCCAGGAAATTCTTCCAACTCTGCCCTCTGCAGCATCTTACACCTTGCAGTGATTTCAGGAGTAGTCAAATGCCAAATACTGTGTGTCAATGCATTTGACTCTTCCACAATTCCTTCAAGAACACACACCATTTTCTCCTTAAAAAGCTTGCAAGGCTTCATTTATGTGAAGACAGACTAAACTTCTCCTTTAACCTTTAAGTTCTAGAAGAAATTAAGATCAATAATTGTTCTTTCTAGCAATCTTCTCTTCTGTGTAATGAGCTGAGCCCAAAGCAAAGCTTATTCACCTCTAGGCTTCCAAAGATATATGAAATCACACTGAGCTTTTGCTGTAACAGGCTACTCTTCTCCAGCCCCCTACCCAGCTTCACTTACACAGCAACTTAATTTTGAAACCTCATACATGCACAAGTGCACTGTGCTCCTTGCACCCATCACCTGTTGAAAGACCATCTGAGTGTTATTCTGGTGGAAGTGCTGTAATAGTAGCTTACCTGAATATTTTTATTTTGCTACCTTGTGTTCCTCACATCTCCAGTGAAATGTCATGTTCATTTGCACATCCAAAACCAGCATCGACTTCTGTTACACAGTGTAAGGCTCAACAACCCTGGGCTCGTGAGGATTGCTGGCAAGATTCCTTATTTCTTTTCAAGTCCCCTACCATTTTCTAGGAGTTGCACTTCCATTTTCATTAGGAGATAACTAGTACAAAGCATCTACAGATAGGTTGATTGATGAATTCTGAGTACAATATTGATATCCACATCTCAAACATCTACTGTCTTTTACCACCAGAGCTATTCACAAGCATTTACAAGTAATAAGCCCTCAATGAGACAGGAGTAGGTAATACAGTGCTAGGCTGGACCTGAACACAGATGGTCCCAGAAACTTCTGACTGATAAGAAGGGCTCATCTGGTAGTGTTATATTTAAGCAAACCATTAACAATCTTAACAGTTATTTATGACCTCCTTTCCATGGTAGGTCAAAAATGCAAGCCTGGATTTTCTTATGAAGGCTTTATCACTTTAAATAAAACAAGCCAAAAATCTCCAGTGCACAAGAAAAGGGGCACTTGGGGCTTGGGTGAGATGGATAAAATTAAAAGCTAGACTGACTTTTCAGCCAGTTGTGGCATTTCAACAGTGGCAGAGTGCTTGATCATTACCCCTTGAGGGACACAGCACTGCAAACCCATAAAAACAGAGAGAATACCCACAAAGAGATGGAAAGAACTGTTTTAAGATCTGTGGCATAGCCCACCACACAGAACTGGTCAGGCCACCAACAGGAGAGGAACGTAACAGTGAAGACAGTCATCTCTAAGCAAGCCATTGGTCTCCATAAGTAGTAAACACAACTCTGACTTACCTTCTCACATAGTACACAGTAGTCTGTCTCTTACCTTCTGACTAGTTCAGCTAGGAGCAAAAACTCCCTGACTACCCAAACAAAATGTTAGTTACAGTAACATCTTGAAAGAATGTATTCAAATAGCTGCTGCTCCCCTGGATTAACTTCATCCTTTTATTCAGTGTGCATTGCTAATTCTTCATTTTCTTAATTAGTATGGTTACCCACTCACATCCATACTGCTCAGGTGTGGTGCCTACACACCTACACAGGTGGCAGAGCGGGGAACTTGCAAAGCTTATAAAGTAATTTAAAGATGATGGATGGGCAGGAAATTATTTTCTGTTTCTAACTGCCAACTCTCTGATAAGTACATACTTCTTACTTCCTTTCTCCTTAACACAGGTGCACATGGTGGTAGGAACTCCACCAGCCCACAACTCCACACCACTATATGCAAAAGCAGCTCTCTCCCTTTTTTGCACTACAGATGACTGCCATCAAAACCAGATCATTTTCCACATTAATGGAAACAATAGTGGTACACAATACAACGATTTCCAACAATAGTGGTAAAAGTCCACTAATCCCTTGGTACCTGCTCTCACTTCTGAGTTAAAATCTACCCTAGGGTCAGTTCAAGAATTTTATATGTTAATTAAGTTGGGAAGGAAAAGATTCTTAGGGTTAATTTGTTTCCAGGTGGGCTATTCCCTGCTTTTCCTGTCTGGAGAGAAGAATTTAGCACTGAAAGGTTCACTTATAGAGCTGACACTTCTTCAGAAAGGATGGAGCAGCTGAGTTATGAACTCACCACCTCTCTCTGCAGTGATGTTTTATAGCTTTGCTGCTTTACAGTCATGCTGCTGGGAAGCACTTTATGCCAGAACAGTCTGATACAGTGAATGCTTGAGCCACACATTCATCCATGCTCCCTATGAAAGTCCAAGAAAAATAGTATTTATTCAGGTTTATACATGTACTGGCATATTTGTTCAAGGATGTGTTAAAGAAACAAGAAATCCTGAGCTGTCCTCTGTGATACAAAGATATCCTAATACTGCAGCTGCCTTTAAGGAGGAACTCCTTTTGCTTCAGAGAGCTCTTGTGGTGCAAGGTGGGGAGAATCAGAGATCTGACTGAATTTAGCAGTGCTATTGCAATCCTGAGTGCAAACCACCCTGCCTATGCTCCAAGCACTCTGATAAGCACAGCTAATTTACGTGAGGGGGGGAGGAAGGGAGAAAGCTTCCAATATCATCAGAGAAGGATGAACAGAGTAAGAAGCAAAAGACACCTGTGTGCTACAGTAAGGTCAGAAAAGTTTGGACACATCTGAAAAACAATTGCACAGACTCTCTTTCTTAAAGTATTGTAAGAGACGGTCCGAAGATCCCTCATTTCTGCCTCACGATCATCGCCAGAGACAGAGACCCTAAAATCTTAAAAGGACTTTGCACAGGAGTCCCGGCCTGGCTGAGGTGAGATGTTTGCCAAGTGCTGCCTGCAGGTGTGCCCAGGGAACCGGTTGCTGAGAACAATGGATGCTTATCACGGTGGACTGCGTCTTTCCCTCACTGCGTAAGCGGAGAAGGAATGGACTGTCCCGTGTCACCTGCCCTGTTCCAGCTCCCCCCGAGCACCGGGCCTCGCATCAATGCCTGCTGACGTCCCCCACCTCTTGGCCAGTAGCCCCTCGCTCTTGCAAAGGACTATAAAGAGACTCTCTAAATTAACCAACTTGGAGATCTCCCCAACGGACAAAAGACCCTGCGTCGACGGACGGCTGGACGGACTTCGTCTGTTGGTAGCTATAATCCCCCTGACCCCTTCTTTTCTTTCTATACTTTACTTTCCTTTTTCTTTACCCTCTATCGCATACTAGTGCTGACGAGCACCAATAAAGTGTATTTTGCTGTGTTAAGTCCTTGGTGTTGTCTACCTTTTGTACTCTGGGATCAAATAAAAGAACCTCATCACGAATCTCACCTTGCGGATCGTGACACTGACTTAAATATTATTTGTTCTAAATATGTAGTTTGGCAAATGGTCAGATAGCAGCAGAGAAATAGTCTGGCCTTCTCCTCAGCCCCACCATGCCTGTGAGCACAAACCACCTGACTGTGGAGCCTGCACACATTTTTTCAATCTGGCTCTTTGTCAACAGAGAGCTTTTTGCTCCCTTACTCCAAGGTGCTATGATTGATCAGTGATCACAAATACTGTTTCTACACCAAGGGCTCCCTGCTCCAGTCTCCTCTCTTGGAAAGTATTCCCTCTTCCTTGTCATTTATCCCAAGCATTAACCTTCTCTCTCCTGGCAGTAGTTTTCTTGCTCGCTGTCCCACAGAAATGGCAGTCAGCTCACCCCAGCACATACCCCAGCCTTCCTTCCCACACCCAACTCTCCTTACAGGCACAGCATCAGCATGGTCAACACTCCCCAGCTTCAAGAAGACAACCCACAAACTTGGCATCACACTTTTTTCCGCTGCTCTAAGCAGAAGTCCAAACATTGAGAGGGGAGTAGTAACACCCAAAAGAAAAGACCCCTAGTTCCCTTCCCACTCTGCATCAGCACAGAGGTACGACACAGGAGTATCTCTGGGGCTAACTTCCAGAGACAGATCTGCAACAGCCCCTTCCAGGAAAGGCACTTGCTTCCACTGCATGGTGCAATGGATCATCAGGCTGTTACGCATGTGGTGCAGTCAGAGAGAAGAGGAAGTCCTGACCCGTTTTGTGTCAGCACAAGCTTCTGGTATGTTAAGAAACTTCCTGGGGGCTGAGCAGCCAGACAACTGTGATTAATGGGATCCTGCAAATCCTAAAGGCGTAAAATTGAAAGGTGACCATTTTCCACTATGATTTTACTCTTTGAATGCATCAGTTCTCTGATGACTCCTACCTACCCCAAACACCACTCAGAGAGAAATAAGAGTATACCAGCTACATCAGCTAGCAGCAATGCAGCAAAAGCTCTGGCACGGAGTCTTTGCAGGATGTGCATGAGGAATGGAAAGCCAGAAACAAGGACTTGTGAAGACACCAGTCTCCTGTCACTCCAATCAGTGCTCTCTGGGATTTTACTTTTCAGGTAACATGTCAAATTAGACAAGAGCCCTACAGTGCTTTGGGTGATCTCTTTTTGCTGCTAGGTTAGTTTTGAAAAAAACCCAACCAAACAACAAAATACAATCAACCTGGAGTCATCTGTTCCCTTCAAAGCAGAGAGGAACAAGAGCAATAGTACAAGGGCTTAAGAGCCTCCAATGTGGCAGACAGACAATTTCCCACAATGCAGGTACTGCCTGACATTTTTCCTCTGAGCATATCCTCCAAGCCTTAAATAGGAGTGGTGAGACTATAATCAAACCATGGACACTTTACAGGGCTGCCCAGAGGCCGAGCTGGAGTGTGACTGAGGAGAGGTTGCTATAGCTAACAGAGCCAGCCTTTCAAGAAGTCTATTTGGAATACAATATATCTTATTTCCAATCATAAAAGAAAACAGTCAATTCCTGTTATCCTATAGGAGAGAGGGTATGTGTGTCCTACTGCTCTTGTCAACATATTTTTTTCTTTCATAACCACATTTCCTAATTTCCTTCCAGACCTACAGCTCCACAGAACCAACCACAAGACACATCTTTGAATGTACCAAAAGCACGTCTCCTTCAACAGTGCAGCTCTTTCCTTGCATTTCATATCCCTTATCATCACTAGTAGAAAAGTCACAGTTTCAGTCTTACCCTCCTGAGGTCAATTTTTCTGCTGACACATACCTAGACCAAACCAGGACTGTTCCCAACTAAGTCACAGTGATACTGATTCCTTCAGGTTTCTGAAACTGCTCTGGGATTCAGACCACAATGGCACTGCCCAGCCGTCTCAAATCTCAGAGCAGAAGTATCTCTGTTTCACAGATTGAGAAAGGAGGGCAAAGAGAAGCGCACTGATTTGCCCACACAGCAAAATGAATATCAAGAATAAGATATTCTTAACCCTCATATGTTTCTCCCTCTATGTCTACTACTAAGACTTCAATGAAAAGTGGCAAGATAAAAGTATGTGTTTGTTCACTGTTACTCTATTGCATACTCATTAGAGAATAAACCTGAAAAAACAAAGATCTTTGCTTCTATTTTGAATTAAACAGGTCAGATATAAGTTGGAAAACTTCTCTGATGTAATTGAGGGAAAGGTGACAAAAGATAAAATCCCATATCAACACAGTTTGGAAAGGGCCCCTGGTGACAACACAGTAACTCGAAAGAACTGGCATGGTTTATTTCATCCAGAAAAATAGAGAGTTTTGCCATGTCTGGCCTGGTTATTAAGTGCCCTGACAACACACTGCTTCACCAGATTTGGCTGTGCTGCTCCACTCAGGCTGGAACTGCTGCAGCTGAAGTTTTCGTAACACCCTTTAGTGCTAAAGTCACTTTTTGAGTAGTAGCTGAAAAAAACCAGAGAAAACCCCACCCATTCTAGGTATGTTCTCTTTTACACATTTCTCAATGTCAAGTATTTTCTTAAAGAACATAAAAGTGATAAAACATTTTTCAAAGCAGAATGTCACTACTCTAGTTTACTTTGTAATCGTCAGGTTTGAGATTTTAAATTGTATAGAATGTATTTGGTATCTAAGATTATTGCAATAGGAGTCAATAAAAACTAGTTCTTCCTGTTCCAACCGTAACACTCACTTTTTTTAGGCTCTTCTTGCTCACGGCTTGGCAAATTCCTGAATTTCTCCTCTTGCAGACATCCTCAGAAATTATGCAGGAACACCAGTACTTGAATCACACTGTTGACAGCATCAAAGCAGATCTCACATTCAAGTGCACAGCAACATCATGAACTTAACCCTTGGGTTTTCCCTACTTTAGTAAGTAGGAAAAGAAATCAGCATTGAGACCGAGTTATTTCTGTCTTATTTCTAAAATGATTTTTGGTGCTTTGTGCCCTCTGAACCTTCCAGGATTCCCACAGTATATCTGGAGTCAGAACACAAATCATGCGCATTTACCTCTGTATGATGATCATAACAAAAGGAAACAAAAAGAGATTAATTCTTCCAACTTTCAAGAAAAAGGCCTACAATATCCCTGCTCAGACAAAAGCTATAGTAAGATGGAAATTTATGCTCTGGGTATTTTTCATTACATTAAGGATAATTATGTGTTGAAGTTGAGGTTTTATCATATCTTTCTCCATTAAAAAACCTTCCATAACAATAAAACATCTGAAGAAATGAGGCTGAGTGTAGAGTGGCTAATGTCATCAATGCTGAGCTAATAAGTGACTAAGCTTTGACTTACATTGGACTGTCATGCAAAGCTCTTCTGTGTCCTCTTCCTCTTGAAGCTCCCCAGCAGCTTTTAGCAGCACTTGCCCTTCCCAAGATTAGCACAAACTGGGTCAGAGTTTATCTAAGGAGGGCAGAAACTGTCTTTTCTGCTTTCTGCATGCACACTGCTGGGGAAGAGAAGATCAGGGACTCCTTCAAGTTGTAAAAATAAGAGCTAGTGTTAGGATCTGTCAGATGCACTGGCATAAACAGAAAAACTCTCCAGAAGTAATGAAAATTGAGTGATGAGATGCACATCTTGAAGTTCGTACTCAGATTACCCCTTGTGACTATAAACCTCCTGGATAATAGCACTAAACTCCAAGAAATATTATTTCTTCAAGCTGATGAACAGAAATCTGGACTTTCAGAATTGGCATGTACTTTTGTCCTTCCATAAACTACTTTTATGGTAAATGCAGGGATGTCACTTACACTGACTTGTCTTTTAAGGAATTTAAGGTCATTTGAATATCCTTGAGATATATTGGAAACTTGTTCAAATTAGTGTCTTTCCAGGGTAAAGCCTCCATCCTACACTGATCCACTATGGACAAACTCCTTTCTGCAGTTTGAGGGAGAGTAAATTATAGAAGGAGTCAGAGTTAAATAAGCAACACTATTTTCCTTTAGTACTACTGAAGGCAACAGAGTGCTGCAAGAAGATGCAGTGGAGACCATATAAAGCCAAGATGAAAACAGTAGTAAAAGGACTCACAGATGCAAGATTTGGGTAAAAACTCAGATATCACTGGAATGATAAGAGTGAGATCTTACATGGCATTCCCTGAACATTTGTTCAACCATTTTGTTGAGGATTCCTTAACAGCAGGAACAGGCCTGAGACCTTACTGGGCTGTACATTGTAGGAACAGCAGAGATTATCGGTGGAACAACAGGATCCTAGGAAAAATGTGTCAGATTTGAGATTTACCTAAAAAACACAGAGGGAGGATGGGCAAGAAAATGGGAAGGAAGCCAAACACAGCCCATAGGATGTGAAGTAAAAGTAAGTAAAAGTAAATTTAGTTTATACACACAGTGATGCTTCCTGAGACAGTTTTCTCACTAGCAGAATAGGAGTCATGTTCAGTTTGAACAGAAGTATTATTTTTCTAAAAACATAGAAACTTTCTAATGAATAAAAAGATCATGAACTGAAAATCTGTGGTCTTCAGAGGTGGTAAAAATTCCTCCAAGTTACTACAATGCCACTGTCAGCATTTCCTCGCATACTTGATATTCACTGTTTACAAAAATCTGCAAAGTAACAACATTGCTAAAAAGTAAGCACTGAAATGTCACCCTGTTAAGTGTGCACAGTGGGAATCTTGCTGTTATTGGAAAGCCAGCAGTCCTCTTTTGAATGTGACACAGTTATGGCCAGATGAGGAAAAAATAAAAAGGAAAAAAAAAAAAAAAGCTGTACCTTCCAAATGTCCAAATGCCACTTACAAGGCCATTTTGGTACAATCCATCAGGAAACATTCGTGCAAGCGTATAGTTATCCTAGGACTGTAAAAAAGATACAAAGGAATTTTGGACACAAACATAATTCAATTTTACTGCTTTGCAAAAAATATAGCCACTCTATTGAATGCAATATATCTCCTCATAGCCAATCATTGAAAAGGACAGAAACTATGTAGGGACTTATACAATAAAGTAGTTGTCAAAATTTAGATGCCTGTAATAAAGATCACTGCAACTGCTCAATTATTGTTGCTTTCTGCAATATGCATTGACAACCAAAGCCCAAGGCCTTGCAAAATAACCAGTGAGCAAAACAGGCACAAAAGCTCACTAATATTCTAAGCAGTGTTGTTAGAGGAGGGGGTAAAATCCACACCCCGAATAAGGCATGCATCAAATGATTTCAAATCCTTTTATACTATTGTTTGTTTTAGTGATATGAGCTCCCCTCCTGCCATCACCCATCCAAAAAAAAAAAAAAAGAAGAATATTGGAAATTTTCTCTTTTCTCTACAAGCATCTAACATTTGCCCAGCGCTGTCAGGGTGGTCCAAGTTCGTACAGTCCACAGGCACAGCCTCGAGCATCCCGCCCTGCCGGGCTGTGCTCACCACGCTGGCTCCTCCCTGAGAACAAGAGAACTGAGCTTAATTAATCCAAAAGCAAATTAAGAAGACTTGCATAACTTCAACATTTACTCTCCAATACATTACCATCCAACTAATCCGCTGTAATTTCAGGATATCATCATGCCTTGCAGGTAATATAGCTTATGAGGAGCAATCCTGTTGCCTGCAATCAGATTACTTTTTATGAATAAAGGCTTCAGGATCTTGCCCTTAAACAGAAAGCAATTCAAGAGTCATGCAGTCTGAATTAAAAAGTTAAGTAGTGACAGTACCAATTTGCAACTTCATTTCACATAGTTCATCATCACATGACTTTTCTTTCCACAAACTCACCTTAGTATTGCCTACAATGAAGGTGTGTAATAATTTATGATTTAATAAAATTTTTAAATTTTTAAACATACAAGGAAGAGTCTCCCTACCTACCCAATGCCTACAGAAATTTATGTAAATATCAGTCAACCCCTATTTTTAGGCAGAACTTATTATCAATTTGTTAAACTCCTATTAAGAGTCATACATAAATATAGTTGAAATATATAAAAAAATCAAAATTGTGTTTCTGTAATATCCCACATTCATTAAGGCCAAACACTACTTTTCCTACAACACTGCTTCCTAAGTAGTACGTAATTTCAAATGGTAAAGCTGAACTGGGGATTATCTTTATACAGCAAGATCTTGGCAGCATGACAGAAAAAATTAAAGGAGCCTGCTGATCAGTTAAAATACTACAGCTCCAAGTATGTTTGGATGACAGCCAAAGTCTTGGAATTGTTTTGCCATGAAATCTGCTTTAAAACAGGAAGAACAGGAAAGTTTTCAGTCTGGAAGAGGCTTCATGATGAAAAGCCTGGAAATCAAGCCCATTATTCACATCCAATCAAGCCTACCCCTCCCTGCTCCTTGCTGTCCTCTCCATCCCCAGCACAGGAATGTCCATGAATACAAGTGCACTCCACACACCACATACATTCCACACCTCTTACGTGCTCTTGGACTTTATTTTTGATAAAATTGCTCAATATTTAATTCAAAATTATACTTTGCCTTTTGAGCAAGCTGTGCTTCTTTCACATTCTACAGGTCACAGAGATGACTGCCATTTAAAATAAGTTATTTTCCAGTATTAGATGTAATTCAAACCTCCTGACTCCTAAACACAGAGTAAGTTCAGGTGTAACAAAGAGGCTCTACCTGCGTTTTCCTCTGCCTGCCTGCACTGCAGCCTTTCAATCATCACATTCTCTTATCTGACATGTGGGTTTCTATGCAGTCAGATTATTTAAAATCCAGGTGACATGTAGAACTCTAGTACTTTTGTGGCTGCAGCACAGGCAGCTCTCAAGGGCTGATGCTCTTGGTGAAGTACTGTGGTCATGCTCTCACTGAAGTCAGCAAGAACACAGTCCAAGGTCTTATCCTGGAAATCACAGGCAATTAAAAATCAGAGCCTGCACAGTTCATTGAAAAATATTTAGCTGTCTTGGTTCCTAGGACACACAAGGAGAGCCCTCCATTCCTACCCAAGCCTGCATGTAGCTGGGCATCTGCCCTTTGTGCCCAGCAAGACTGGAGAAGCAGCCCCAGCAGCTGCACTGCACTGATCCCATATTTGTTTCCATACAGAGTATTCAAAAGGTTTTCATAAGACCAGCTTGTCACCGCCCTAGATATTGGACTGTATAAATATTGTAGTGGTTTCACAACAATAAACTTTCACAACTTCAGGTATTCAATTAAAATTATCTCATATCAGATGGTAGAAGCCTCAAGTTTGCTAACTCAAATTTCTCTCAGAAATTGTGAGAAGTTAATACTGTGCTCGCAGGTTTTGGGCTAGCTCAGGTTACCTCTGTCACACTGGCATCAGAGCCTGGATGTCATGGACTCCATGTTCCAGTGCACAGGATGAAAATGCAGCTGTCTGCCCTCAGCTGATCCGTGCTCTGCTGTTCCTGGCACAGCAGCTGTAGTCTGCCTGAACCACACTGAAGCTGTGTGCATGCCTTCCCCATAGCCTGTGGAAAGCCATGGTCACCGACACAGGGTGCTGCCACCAGGGCTGGTATCTGATTTGAATACAAATCTGATCAAGCCTGTCTCACACACACCCTTTCCCTTTCTCCCTCCCACAGAACCACCAACAATTTGAACTGAATCTTAAGTCTGAATTTCAAGTAAGCCACTCTTTCCCCAACTCCTCACAAGTGTTCTAATACCCATTTGTTCTAGAAAATTTACTTAATTGAAAGATTTTTTAGTGTAACTTACTTGACCAAAATACAGCTTTTAGACCAACAGATGTAAAGCAAACAATTTCAAATTAGCATGGAGAGACCGTTTGCCTTCAAGTTATTCTTGTTCCAAGCTTGGAGGCTCTGAAAATTGGTAGGGAACATGGCAGTTTTACTCACCAAAGCTTAAACATGACTGAGAGATATTTATGCATTGTGTTGAAGCATTTTGTCTGTGTCAGTCTGTACTTAGCAACTCATGGGCAATTTCATAATTAGAGTTTTACTCAGCTGTCTCTTGGATCACTTGCAGCTATACAGAAATACTGAAGTGATCATGCAGGCCCACATGGCTTTTGAGTACTGAACTGAGTCCATTACAACCCCAAATGTAGTTACTTCACAGCAACTGAGCATCTGCTTGTCAAGCCATGGCAGTCAAAGTCTGACAAACTTGGCTGTCAGAAGCTATTTACAGCTGTCAGCTCTTGGATCTCACCTTGTCCCCTCAGCCATCAGGAAGAGGAGAGTCTGCAGGAAGGACAGGACAGCTCTAAAAGAGCTGGACGAGGAACAAGTTATGCATCCAAGACCTGAAGCTCCTCAGTGATCCTTCTCCTGCTACCCAGGCAAAGTACTCTTACCTACAGCTAGCCCTGATCTCAGAGAACAATCTTACAGGCTTTGAGGAGACTTCTTGATGGAACTTCTCCAGCAGACTTCTCATTTGGCTATATGTTTTATCTATAGGCCATTTTCTCTTGTGACAGAATCATCAGAATCCATGTATCTTATGCATATATATTCTATACTCCATCCAGGTCATTAAATCCATTGTGTAGATTTTTCAAATTCTTCTGCCTTCAGCTCCAGGAAAGTAGTGAAATAGGTGGGGTGGCCACAGGCCCCAGAGTCTAGCAGAGCTCAGCTGCCATGGGATACCTGACTCACCTGATCCACTCTGCCTTAGGGTGGCACAAGTTTATCAATAGATGGCAGGGATCAACCAATGGTAGATAAAATGAAGCATGGACCACTTCCAAAGACATTAACTTTCTCATCCTGGGCACACTGTTACAACATTCTCAGAGGAGTAGATGAAATTGCCTCTATTCCTGATCTATTGCTGTCATGAAATTTGTATACATTGTCCTGAAATCTGTTTGTGTTGAGAGGGATTCTTTTTGTTGCAAAAAGAATGCTAAATTTCTGAAGATGGTCAATTATTGAAAACTTCTGTGTCACACAGAGTGCTATGTTTTTATATTACATTGCATACCTCCTAGGAATATTTTGTTTATGAAGATATTTTACTGCTTGATGACTTCTATTTGGTCCTGCTTATCTTCAAAAAACAAGTATTTCATTTAAATGCTTTGACTGTCTTTTGAAATGTGCAGAATAAGGCATTGCAAACATTCTCAAATGCAATGCCTCTCAAATCATGGTTTATTTCCTCTAAGCTCTGCTAACTAAGGTTGTAATGGATTTTCTGCCAGCTTAGGTCTGTAGTCTATAACAGTGCTGAAGTCCACTGTTGCAAGTCCAAAGGTTTCTGTTTCCTTCTTCTATGCAGCCAGAGATTTGACTTTGCTCTGGCAGCCCCATTGTACCAATCTCACGGGGTGGGATCTGCATGCTCAGCACTTCTCAGCAGTCTGGGCAGAGTTGAACCATGCTTGCTCCAAGGATGAAGCAGAATAGCACACTTTGCTCTGCCTTTGGAGAAGTCAAAATTCAACTGCACAGTGGTGGCAAAAGGGCTCTGACAGACACGACTGCCCCAGAGAAGTTCATGGTACTATAGCTAAGTGAGCTCCCTGATCACAGAACAGGAGGCCACAGTCTAGTACTACCTAACAGTGATGAGGTAGTCCCTCAAACTGGTATCACAGTCCACAGAAGTACCCTGTATTTTGTCTGACCTTCAAAATGGATCACGTTCCCGGATTCATTGATTTGCTTTGCAGTTGATTGGGTGTGACATTAATTTTATGCTTACTTGTATTTGTATTCACCACTGTTAGAGCATTTTGACAGAGTATGGTGCAGACGTGTCACTGCATGAAAACTGAGAGTTTGTCTGCACTAAGAATTCAAATTAATAAGACTACAAAAGTTTTCAAATTGGTTTCATTTGGCAAATCAGTACAACCTTCCTGTGAGGATATTACTAAAAGTTCAAGAACACTTAGGCTGGCATCACATACACCACCAGCAGAGTATTTGCTCAGAGCAAGAGGTGTTGATGAGCTGTTATGTATTTGCAGATACTATTTTATTAAATCAGATTTTATCTCAAGAGAAATTGGGTAAGAGAAGGGCAAGGGAGCGCTGGCTATTATCATTCTCTGCATCTTTCTTGCATTGTTAAGTTGGTTTATGAAATGGTTATATGGGTATTCTTGCAAAACTAATTCTAATTCACTGCATGATCTTATTTGTTTAGTTTGTTTTCAAAGGAAGCTGATGTAACATACCAGTGTGTGTGTTCTCAACACTAGGGCTCTCTTACATGTCACCATAGATATGCTTTATCTCACAGCTAGCATCTAGAGTCTTATTTTATTCCCCAAACAATCACAAGAGAATGGTTTCAGAGAGACAAAGAGAAAATATCAGTTCTGTTTATGATTCAAAAGTGCACAGGAAAAACTTAAGAGTAAGTAAAACTATCCTATGAATTGTGAGGTCAGTGAAAACCAGACATTGTTTTGTTTGCAGTTAAAGTTCAAAGTGATCCCCAGTTATGCCAAAACCCCACCCACTTTGGCTGAAAGACAATCACTGTATTTGAAAATAAGTCAAGAAAGGGATGCTTAATCAAAATCAAGGCTTCTGCCTTCAAGCACTGGAGATAGATTTATGAAGGCAAATATACCCTGACCTGACAATCCAGTACAGTATCTAATTTTTCTCATGCTTCTCATCTTTGATCAAACCCAAGAAAGGGAGGAGAACAGACTTAAGGGGGTGGGTAGTCCCTGCTGTATTGCTACTGCTTGCAATTTCCACTATCTCTTCATTCTCATGCAACCCTGTACAGTCTCTTCTCTGCCATGTTATTACCTGAACTTCATCTAGCTATTTTCCATCAGCCTTCTGATTCAAGATTTCTCTTCCTCTGTTTTCTCAATTTGTCACATTCATCCACAGTAATTCAATTTTCTGCTCAAGGAACCATTCCATCCCTCAGTTATGTGTTTTATCATCATCACAACTTCATGCAATTCACAGCCCTTTTTACTTTCATTCAAATCCTCATTTAATGTATAGCTGTTCCTTGGTCACCAGCTCCCTAAGCTTTTCCCCAAGACACTCCATCCTGTGAGATGTGGTTTGTAAGGAATTGTTATACTTTGGTCCTTCCTTCTTGGCTTCACCTTCTCTTATCTATTAGCACAGTACTATTTCTCACCAATGCATATCCTCTTCTATGTTTTATTCCCATTTTCATCCATTACAACTTCTCTTACTAGTTCATCAACACCTGTCACCTGGATTGATAGCATAGCTCATCTCTGAGAGAAATCCTGTAGGAAGGATGGTCTTCCTTATCACAACAGTCTTCTGTCCTCTTCCAGAAACACCATCCCCTCATCACAGTTTGGCTTCTGCCTCTAACATTACACCCTTCCACCAGTTCTCTTTGCACAAGTTGTTGCTGATTTAATCTATGGAAAAATGGACCATATTCCTTTTCCCATAACTCCTTTTATCCTTCCATATCACCAGATTAGAATTTTTTCATGTTCACAGGGGTTGATCTTGCTTCCAGCCTAGGACAACAAATGCTACTGCTACTACAACAGAACAAAAGAAACAAAAAAACTTCAACATTCCCATCACAACCACCACCTCCCAAAAAACCCCTGAAGAAACCAAGCAGACAAAATCTGTCAGCCAAAGCTTATTTCATAAGCAAGAAAGTATAAAGAGCATTTAGTTCCTGAACAAAATACCTCAGCATCCTCTATGAGCAAGCATCAGTGCTTCCCTCAAAATAATCCAGAGGTGAACCATTAGCTACAAATGCAATTCTTCTCAAGAGTTCTTCCTTGGGCAAGCAAGCAGTTCTAAAAAGAGCCTCAAACTCTACCTGCTCCTCTTGTACTGGGGCCCAATATATCACCTGGAGATCATATTCCTGGGCTTACTTCCAACACCTGTCTGGCACAGGACCAGATGCTCCCCTACATCCTTAAAAGCATTTTCTCCCTATTACACTGCTCTTTAACACCTCAGTGCACTGGTGACCTCATCTGAGAGATGGATGTAGCTCACACCTGTGCCCATCCCTTCCCCTCTCCCAGGACCTAACCTGCCGTTCTTCCCTCCGGTGCAAAGCTAAAAGCCTCTCCCAGCTACTGACATCCAGCCTGAGTCATTGCCTTCCAGAGCTGCTTCCATGCTTTCCTTCCATCTCAATGCTTTTCTAAAGCCCTACTTCATTAAGAAAGCCTTCAGGAAGACCATTAGAAGACATCTGCTGGCATCATCATCTGTCAGGCTGTACTGCAGCTTCTCAGTTTCCTCCTATACTACCAGAATGCCTTTGGCCTTTGACACAGACTAAGCTCCTCAGGGTGGGCTTTGACCCAGACCAAGCTCCTCAGGGTTGGAATATTTGTTTGCTCAGAATCTATTAGCACTCAGTCCAAAAGCAATCTTCTATGCTCTAGCAATTAATAACAACAATTCAGACACCTATGGCAGAACATTTCCATGCTTGACAACTTTATTTAAGGAGATATTTCCCTCCTATTTTGTTTTCAAGTATCTGTTTTACTCAACTGTCTTACTGGTCCTCAGCCAAAGTGGGGGAAAAGGAGGACACTGCACAGAAATCTCAAGATGAATAAGCAGAATAGCAGTATTCCTTGAAGACAACAGCCTTCATGCTGTAAATAATTGTGTCTGAACAATTATTGTTTTAATCCCTAGCCCAGTACACAGAGATTTCAAACCCATGATCTGTAGGTCACTGTGTTTTTCCCTGCAGCTCAAAACTAGTCATAAATTTACATCAATATCAACACAGTTTCAATCTTTCACCTCACCATTTACTCACCACTACATTTTATTTTTTTCTTTTGACATTTTCGGTACAAAAGTTCAGCCTGTCAATTCAAATTGTTCCTTCAACCCTAATTTAATTTTAAAATAAACAGAAAACAAAAAGGAACATTTGTTTGGGGTTTTTTTCTGAACCAGTGGAGATTTGTGGGATGTTTCAGGGAAAGAAAAAAAAAGAAAGAAGAGGGAAAAAAATTACTTCTGTGTCTCCACTTTTTTCCCATTTTTACCAACCCAAATATTGTTATTAGTAAAACTGTAGTTTGCAAGCAACTGCCTTAGTCTGGATAGTACATTATCTTCTCCTGGTTTCCAGTGTTGAAAAAAAGGTCAGATTTTAATGTTATTTTCCACGAACATTCCTGATGCCACTGCCACAAGAATGCCACTGCAGATAACTGAATGGCCCTCTACCTCTTCAGCACACCTTGGTGGTAGAGTGCTCCATCAAAGCACAGCCTTGGGCTTTTTGCCCAAGAACTGTTTCTGCACAGATCTGTTTCTGGGAGAATGTCCCTGCAAACCCTATGGCCACATCCCTATAATCTGTATGTGCTGCAGCCCAGATATTCCAGGTGCCCTTCCCATGACTATCCATCAACCCCTGCAGAGTTTCTGCGAGCCAACAAAGTCAGGTCCATGAACCTTGGCATGGATGCAAGCTGTATTTTAAACACACCAAACAGCAAAAGACATCTAAGGTGCATCCTGACCTTGTAGATCACATTACATCTGCACAGCTTGGCTGAGCTGGGTTCCCTCCTCAGGATCATCAGCACCGTGGTGACCCTTGGGCAAGAGGCAGCTTCCCACACTGGAGCTTGACTGTATGACCTCTGCACCTTCTGAGGCTTCAGCAGACTGGGTTTCCTGCCCCAATCCCAGCCCCAGTGACTGTTGCTTACCTCTGCTTGACTTGCAACACTGCTTTTTCCACAGTATTTCATCAGCCTGTTGTAGCAATTTGGGCCCATGCTCGCTTTCAGGCTGTCTTTGCCAACTCTGTTGTGACACTGCATAAGAAACATGCACAATTCCAACTGCAAAACTGTTTAAAATGGTCATCTCTGCAGTTCCTTCAGCAGCAAAGACTGCACAATAACATTTTAGTATTTTGCATGTTAGTATTTTGAATGTTAGTATTTTTCAAGTTACAAGCATATGTCCTTTGCATGTCTTATGTGTTATGTATTTGCTGTGAATACCTGAGCCTTTTGCTGGGCATGCAAGGTAGGTAGAGCAGAGGGAAATAGAGTTGTTAGGGAAAAGTTAAGTAGGTAAAAGGTTAAAATAATGTCACTGGCTTGGGCTTCCCGAAAGAATGTAACCAGTTATCTGAGATCAGAGTTAACCATTCACATATGTGGAGGTGCCCTGAGGGGACAAAATAGGATCAAACTGCTCCCATTGGTACAGAGAATTAGAATTCATTAGGGAGAGGATCACTGAGGCAAGAGATAATCTAATAAAGAAGGGAGGAGGTTACAAAAGACAACTCTCATTTTCACAATGATTGTACAACCTGCACAGTATGCCCATCAAGTGATTCTACATTTAAAAAAAACAAACAACAAACAAAAACTTCAGTCTCCCAAAATACAGTGAGCACATTTTTAATGAGATAAACAAAAACATTAATGATCTTGCATATTAATATTAACACTTGTGCCTTTCAACATGCTAACTCACCCATGCTTCTCGTTGTTGGCCCAGAGCCCACATACACATGATTATATATGTCATATTTTATAGGTGGAGCCATATGTCTAAAGACTAACTAGATTAGCATTTGCACAACCTGGCCAAAGATTGAAGGAGCCCCTGCACAACTGTTTGGCAGCCAAAGTGACTCTTTGGTCCTGCTCAAATACTTCTAAGAGCCTTTTTCCCAAGTCACCATTCACTGTTTTTCCCAAGTCAAATGTTCTCAATGTATTGCTGATGAAAGCTAGGCACGTTGTGTCACTTTATACAATTTTAAATCAATTATCCTTTTGAAATACATCATGCATGTCTACTGATTGTAAAGATTATTTTTCTTCTCTTATTTGTAAAAGCTCTGTAAACAATGCTGCCATTCCATATAAAACAGAGATTCACACTTTTGCAGGAGAGTATGCAGGCAGAGGTGCCCCGAAGCTGTTTTATTGCCATATCATAATGGCATTTTTAAATAACTTTTTTCTTACATAGAAAAAAGGTTTACAAATACCCATTTGTTTTTAAAATACTTTATTACATTTAAATACTTATTAGTAAAAATTTCACCTTAATATGTTTCTATTTTATCTAAAATACAAAGTGCAGGCAGATTCAATCATGGCAATGATTCAGCTGAAACTCCTGGTCTCAGTGACAGTTTCTTGAGTAACAGAAGAGGATTAGGTGCCTAGCTTAAAAGCTACTTTCAAATCAAGTAAACAAACTGGTCTGAGGTTCGCCACACCTTTCTTACCAAGGAGTCTCTAGTTGAAAGGTGTAATGCAAAAGAAACACCTGTCAGAAAATTCAGTGGCAATACTTCTATACATCCTACCTCAAGTAGTTCCTAAGATGTTACATTTACACTACCTTTTAGGTTAGTACTCTTTCCTATCACACCCACAAAAGGGAAAAAACCTGAAGCATAAGAGAAACAGAATAAGGAGGTATGATTGGTAGGTGGATTAGTATTATTTTTCGATGCTGACTTGTCAAAACAATCCAGCTTTGCTCTTTGGGGTCCTCCTGAATAAAATATGCTGTCCCGCTAAAAACATCTATCAGTTCCATCAATGTCTTTCAGAGGCTCACCTTGTTACCAAACAAAATACATCAGTCCAGCCACACCTCCTCCATAGCTCAGTTCCTCTTAAGCCATCACACCTCTTGTCTTTTCTCCAGTCCTCACTGAGCTGTCCATTATATCTATGTGCAGAGTGGGAGGGTAACAGCAAGTCATGCTTGCAGAGAAACAGACCTTTATAAAACTGCTGTGAAATTAGTCCTAGTGCTGCACAGGTAGAGCTCAGACACCAAAGACATATCTCCATCAGAGTCACAACTCCTAGTGTATACTGAGCCCAGGAAAAGAAACCAGGAGAATCACCTTGGAGAAGACAACCTATTTTTACCCACAAGCCCTGAGTCTCAGCAAAAAGGAAAACAATCAGAAATCAGCCTAATTTGTAGTAACAGGCAGCTCAAAACTACTGTAGGAGCTTCCAGCTGAGCAAAGAAAATTGGAGTCAACTGTGAAACACTGTAAAAAAGAATAAAGAATAAGGTGCCTCATAAAGTTGAGACATGTAAGCAGTATTGTTTAAAGTACAAAAAGAAGGGGGAAACAGCAAGCAGATCTGTGACTAAGAAGTTTGGTGAACCTCTAACAAGAGACATAATTCATACTTGGGACAAGAAGTGTTTAGCAAAATAGTTCAGGGAGATTCAGGATTAACTTGGGACAAAGCAAAGAGAATTTGCTGGCCAAAGAAAGGCACAGGCATCACACTGACCTAGTGTGTACTAGGCAGTACTCTGATACTGTGAGCATAGATGAGAATCTGAAGCAGCAGATTAAAACACATGTGAATCAGAGCCATGAAGGACAGTAATGCCAAAGTCCACATGAAATCAGAGAATACTCTGGAAAGACACCTAGTGCCAAATTTTTTTCTATACTTCATCATGGAGTCACACAATGGCTGCAGTTAGGAGGGATCTCTGGAGAACATTTAGTCCAACCCCTTTGCCAATGCAGGTTCACTCAGAGTAGGCTGCACAGGATCACATCCATGTGGACTTTAAATATGTCTGGAGGAGATATATGTCAGCATTGCTCTGCTCTTACCATGCCAAACTGTTGCTGAAAGGGTCTCCCTCTTCCCCTGCTCCTTTGAAAAACGTTGACTTTTTTTAGTCCCCAAATGGATGATTTTTTATTTAGACTGCAAAATTGTATAACATGCAGAATGAAATACTGGTGAAGGGCAAAATCCGGAGCTGAGCTGATATGTCAGTGCAAGTCAAATACACACTGTTAGGTCTCATGGACTGTAAACTGCAGCTCTATCATGGACCAAATCCTGAACAAAACTGTCTGATGTCCTATGGGAAATGGGAAAAGCCTCCCAAGGGAAAGCAGGCATGGGTGCATTGGTGGCAGAAGGGAGGTAACCACTGTCTCCTATGTGCCTGGCAAGAGTAACCACCAGGCTATGGTACAGAAGTACCTCAGCTCTGGGTGCTGGTTTGAGGGACGTATGTTACCTCAAGCATCGCGCACGACATCCCTGTCATTAACTGAAGGCTCAGGTCTCCATCTCTCCAGTGGGATACCTGGGGTGAGGCTCAAGGCTCATTTCCAAATGCAGCTCACAAATGCCAAAAAGGTCAGACAGAAAACACTTCTTTCTACCAAAAAAAACAATAAAAAATAGGTCAAATAGTAGAAAATAGCAAATCCATGGTTTAATCTAAACCTAGTATTGCTGCAACAAATCTTTATCTGTTGGAAGAGCTTTCCTCAGTCTGTGGGAGATGCCCTGGGTTGTTTACCAATCTTCACAGCATGTTTAGAGGTCAAATTGTATCACCTTTAATGTATGTGTTTTTCCGAGAACCACAGGAAAACAACATCCCCTTAACAAGAGCTTATTTAGGTATTTGACTGTTTGCTTATCGGGTTAAACCGTCGATTGACAAACCTTTCACACTGATTGAAGAGTACAAATTCCACTGGAAAAGAAGCAGGCTTAAATACAATCTTATTTAGCAAAATACTTGAAGTACCTGAGCTTATCTCGCCCTTCAAATTTCGAAAAATCTTAAACTTCTTGACAATGCATCTCATTGATACTGAATACCAACAATTTGCCTTCAGCAAGTTTATTTCAAATCTGCTTCTGTGCTTCTGGAAACTAAAATTTGCACTGCTAAATAAAGGTCCCCAAAATCCCAAAATAGTACTGGAAAATGAAGTTCTCAGAAAAAGAGGGAAAACTGTCTGATCTGACAAAATGTATGACTTCTGCTATCACAGCCGCTGCTGTTAATGATCAGTGATCAGGGTGAAATGTAATAAGGATTACAAATAGAGAATAGCTTATTAAGCAATTTATTTATCCCTTTTACCAGGGTTGGAAAATTCCCTACAGTGCTCCCCTGAGCTTTCTGCCCAGGACTGTTTAAAGATTACTGCTAATGCAATTTTGAAAGATTATGCCTTAGTGTAATAGATCAAATCAAGAAAATTACGCTGGTTTTCTTCCTAAATTTTCTTTTAATGTCGTCCTCCTTCTCCCTTTAACTGTTTTGCCTGAGGCCACAATTTATCACTTTGATAACATAACAGTGGCACATAAAAAAGTGCTTTGAATGAAAAAGAAGGTGTGTCCCAACTTCCAGTAAGGAGAGTCTGTAAAAAAACTATTAATGAAAGCTGGTTTTTTCTCTTTTTTTTTTTTTTTTTGACTCCCGTAAGTTTTGCTAGTTCTAGTTGTTGGCTCCCTGCACCATGTCCTGCTGCATGGGATACATTCTGGGGCTTTTCATTTCCTTACAGATCTTTCTTCTCCTGGCACCCATCTGGTAATTGCTTGTGCTTGAACATCAGCATTACAAGACATTTTTGCAGCTCAAGTGCTCTTTTATGCATTCCGTATTTGGGAATAAAGAAGAAATATTTCTCTCTCTGTTAACCAAACACATATCCAAAACCTATTTAAGAGGTTTTTTAACAGTGAGGTTAAAGACTAGAGCAGATTGACAGCTGCCTGGAAGGTTTGCTCAAATTTAATACTAATGTAAATTCACTGAGTTCAGAAGCAATACAGCAGAGGTGAATTAAATCTTTTGATTCCACATGTATTTGAAAAACCAAAGACTTCTTCAGACATTACCCGTCTTAAAAAATAAGGTTGTATTTCTCATGGAAATAAATATTCAGTGCAAAAATCAGTAGTATCATTACCACAGAAAGGATGTACTGAAACTTCAGTGTTTTAACTCCATGTTTAGAAAATTAACAAGATGAACATGCAAGTTTAAAGAAAAATATTAAGTAGACTGAAACTGTTAACAAGTGAAAATAGAAGTTTCCAGTGCTATCAGAGACATAATTTAATGCCCGCCGGTGTTAATGGAATTACTCCAATAGTTTCACGTGGACTGTTTTGGGGTTCAAAGGCCCAATAGCTGTGAAATAAAATTACCTTTGGTCTGAAAGAGAACACCCAAGACCAAGAGTGGCAGTAGCCATAGCCTCTCTCCTCCTCCTGCCCACTGCCCTGCACCATGCAGTCAGTGCATGCAGCATCAGCTGCCAAGCCTCAGCGCTCCTCTGCAGTGACCTGAGAAACACCCAGACAACACTGCCAAATGGAGAAGGTCTAAAATAATAATATAACAATAATACTAAAACAATACCACAACCACATTGCCATGACTAGGGTGATTTCCAAGATCTCCTCCACAACAGAATAGGAATGGTTTGAGATGCAAGCAGTAGCAAGGCCAGCTCACATGGAAAGAGGAAGAAATAAGTAAATAAAGACCAGAAACTGTGCCTAAGGCTCCAGTGCTGGCATCAATAGCAGAATGACTTGGTCAGTGTAAGTAGTCTACACATATGGTATAATTTGTGTTTACCATATAAAAAGGAAAATATCTATAGGCCAAGGTTAGGTGAGGATCCAAGTAACAGAACTTGCAATGCAGGGACTTACAAAACTGTGGATAAAAATCATTGCTTAATAAAAATAGCATACTTGTACATTATAATTAAACAATCCTGTTCCAGGTGCCATCAGGCATGGTTGTGTCCATCCAGCCTCTCATATACATTCTTGACCAACTTCTCCTATTCCCCATTCCCATCATGATGGTCAAGAGGACAGCTCAGACTTCTTACCTTGATGGTAATCTAAAATTAATATCAAAACAGCCCCTTAGTGTTCAAACAGCCCCTTAGTGTTCATCAGTCTATTAGTTCATCAACATATTTCTTGACAGTCTCCTTCTCATCCTGCAGAGCAATCTCATCTGGCTAATACAACATTTTAAATAAATATATTAATATATTTAAGCACAAGTGGTGCTTGTGTTTTATACAACAAATGCACTGAAATGCATCTCTTGCAGTGCTGTGTGCTGCTTGCCAGTGCTCTTCACTGCACATTTGCTCTTGAGTACCATCATACCAAGACAGCCACTTTTTTCGCTGTAATTATTTCAAACCAAATTCTTTCAGACAGATACAGCATAACATACTCTACATAAAAACAACCTGCATAGGTGCTGAATTAATAACCTGTTTCTATGAGATTATCGTTGGACAATCTTCATCTCAAATTGTCAAGCAAACAGAAATTGTATTTGCTGTAGGTTTTTGGTCACAGGTCCAACACAAATGGGGAGGCTGTGGCTTTGGCCTCCACAAAAACACTAGTAAGAGGAAATAGCAATATGCAGAAGTCTGACTGTGTATATCCTGGCCACACGTAAGCAGATGGATAGCGGAGGAAGGGATTCCAAAGCATAAAAGAGAAAATACAGTAATGAAAGATGACAGAAAAATTCTGGGAAAATAATCTTCATGAGAAACTTGATGATCGCTCCTCCCAGTCTACCTCTTATCCTTATCCAACTGTCACTGAGTATCCTTAGTATATATCAGTGGTGCTAAATATTATGTACTCCATCAATATAAAATACCTCCTGGATGCCTCATTAATAAAATGCTGTATTTCCTTCCTGCTGATCTGCAGTGTTTTGGTAGTTTCCTCAGATTGAGGCTTTTTGCTAGGAGAACCTGAGCAGCAGTTAGCATGGGCAAGTCCACCATTTGCATACAAACAGCTTTATGCAGGCCTTAGCAGCAGACACCAGAGAAAAACTTGCAAAGTTTAAACACCAGTTACTCCCCCAGCTTTAATTTTTATCTTTCATCACCCTCCTCCCTTGTTATTCAGTTAGCCGAGCAGAGCAGTGGGGTAGGCTGCTGGCAGCTTCCCTGGGCCTCCCTTGTGCAACCCAGCCCAGCCCCTTAAGTCAGATCTGCTGTGACAAGACTCTGTCCCCACATGAGTTTTTTCACAAGGGATTGCCAGCCATAAAGCTAGACAAACAGAATAATGTATAACAATTCAGGTGTAGGGATTAAAGTAAATTTTTATCGCTTGCTAATATATATATATGGTTCTCTCTTCCCAGGAGGTGCATATTGGCAACCAGGAGCAGGTCAGAGGGAAGACCATCTGAGGACAGCCTGAAGAAAGATAGGGCTCTGTAGACCACCATCTCCAAAGGGAGGAGGCCAGTTATAACACTGGAGAAAGCTACTAAGATGCTGTTCCCTGGGATTAATTATTTTTCTTCTTCTACTGTGTGGTTTTAGGTGACAGCACATATTCTGGCTGGTGACCAGTCAGTAGTGGGGTTCCACAGGGCTCCATTTTAGGGCCAGTTCTCTTCACTGTCTTCATAAACAACTTGAATACAAGATTGAAAGGTTGTCTAAATTTGCTGATAATACTCAGCTGGGGAGCTGTTGACTGCCTCAAAGGCAGAGAGACCCTGCAGAGAGACCTCGACCAATTAGAGAGCTGGGAAATCACCAAGTGCATGAAGTTCAACAAGGAAAAGTGTTGGATTCTTCACCTGGGACAGGGAAACCCTGAACATATAGACTGGGGAATGAGAATGCTGGAAAGCAGTGCCATGGAAAGGGACCTGCAGGTCCTGGTTGATGGCAAGTTGAACATGAACCAGCAGTGCCCTGGCAGCCAGGAGGGCCAGCCCTGTCCTGGGGTGCATCAGGCACAGCATCACCAGCCAGGCAAGGGAGGGGATTGTCCCCCTCTGCTCTGTGCTGGGGCAGCCTCACCTCGAGTGCTGGGGGCAGTTCTGGGCACCACAATGTAAGGAGGATATAAAGGTGTTAGAGAGTATCCAAGGGAGGGCAAGGAAAATGGTGAAGGACCTTGAGGGGAAGCCATATGAGGAGCAGCTGAGGTCACTTGATCTGTTCAGCCTGGAAAAGAGGAGACTGAGGGGCCTCATTGTGGTCTCACCTTCCTCATGAGGGGAAGAGGAGGGGCCAGCACTGATGTCTTCTCTGTGGTGACCAGTGACAGGACCCAAGGGGATGGCCTGAAGCGGTGTCAGGGGAGGTTTAGGTTGGATATGAGGAAAGCAGTCTTCACCCAAAGGGTAGCTGGGCACTGGAACAGGCTTCCCAGGGACATAGTCAGAGCACCAAACCTGAAAGTGTTCAAGAAGTGTTTAGACCAGCACTCTCAGTGTCTCTCAAGAGGCACCTGGTGTGATCTTGCAGTGTCCTGTGCAATATCAGGGGCTAGACTTGGTAATCCTTGTGGGTCCCTTCCAGCTCAGGATATTCTGTGCTTCTATGCTGTAATATGTTAGCCAAGTAAGTTTGACTTGTATGCCAAACATCTGCAAATGCCTGCACAGAAACAACAGTGTGTATTGTGCTCAAGCATCAGCAGCAGAGTCTATTGCTTCATTGAGTTGCTGTTTATTAAGTTTTCAAGGATTTGGGACCATCCTCCTATGGACTTTCTGGCTGTTTTCAGAGCACACTTACTGCAGGCTGGCTGATGCAGCTGGAGCAACAAACCATACAAGACAATCACATTTCAAATGCTGAACTCCTGATGATACTTAAGAGATTCCTCTGTATCTTGTATCAAAAGGCATTGCTGTGAGCTGATTTTAGTGGAAATCAAGTCTTTCCAGATTCCTGGCTTTTGCTCGAATCAGTATGACTCTGATAAGAGTGGGAAAAACTCCTAGTGGGTTTCTTCTGCACAGATGTATGCAGCAGCAGGGGAGAGAGGTTTTCAGGAGACCAAGGGGAAAAAAACAGCCTGACTCTGGTTTAGCCAGTTTTTAGAGAACCTGAAGCTACCTAAAAAGTTTCTGGTTTCCTTCACTGCCTGGAAAAATCTATTCTGTTAGCAAAGCACCTGGTGAGATCCTTGTTCACCTTTTTGAATGGTCCAACTACCAGCTTAGGGGACACGAGACTTTCCTACCTCTGCAGATGTCAGCCATAAATGGAGTTATTTTCAAAGGTACCTAGGACACATTGAAAACCATAGGAACTGAGAGGATGATGTTTTGGAAAGTACTGTATTGCAGCAGACAAACATCTTCTTCAGATAGAGCATTGTTTCTCATAGCCAATAATTCTGCTGATATTTTAGGGAAATTACTGGGAAAATTGGCATCTCCAGTATCAAGCTATTTTTAAGACCATTCAAGATCATTTCAAGACAAGTGATTGCTGAATTTGGAACAATCATCAAAAAACAGAGTAGCTATCAACATGGTTTATGCAGAGGTGATTCAGGATCTGAAACACGTTCTCCTCTAGCTCATAACTTTTTCCACGCATTTTTTTTAACCTTCCCCTGCCCTCAGCTGATAGATGAATCATTATCCTCTGACAGTCTGATGTTAATTAATTTGCTTTCTATTTGCTCCAGAACCTTTCCTTATAAGTAATACAAATCTGGGCTTTGTAAATTATTCTCATGCCTTTGTAAGGTTTCATTTTATAAAGCTGCCTTAAAGACATTTTTCTACAACACACAATATTTACTGTATAGGAGGCAGTCTGATCAGCAGACAAAGTGAACATTTTATTACCCAAACATCTCCAAAAATATCAGTAGATTACACAAGAGACTCTCTGCTGATGCAGCTCTCCTCCTACATGATATGGCAGATGCCAAGGACTTTTGTAACCTTTGCCCTACATAAGTCTGAAGGGTAAGTGATGAAATGAGAAGACATGGTACCTACAGATGATGCTAAGCAGTGTCTGTGGGCCTAGAAACAAGAGGCCAAAAGGCATAGCAGAACAAATAAGCTGCACTGTACACATGTGTAAAGACTCAAACCCTGGAGCAGTCTGTGTGACTCTGGAGAGCACTTAAGCACATTCATTTCACTAAGTTGTGTTGCTGAAAACAAGTCAGAGCTGTGAACCACTCAAGTACTCTTGCAGGATAAAAGTAAAGGTGACTCCCTTGCCTGTGTGTTTCATACACAGGCCAATTAGATGAACACACTTGTCGCTCTGAGGATCTCATGATTGCAGCTGTTCGACCTGCAGAGCAATCCAGCTGTCCCTGACCCGCAGTTGTTGATGTTCATCAGTGAGAGACACAGCTGGGTGCTGGACTTAATGAGACAGGGGGTTTTAAATGACTGTATTGCGTTTAGAGCATAAATAGCCTTAAGCTGCTTTAAATTAGATCGTAGCCAGATTGATACATATTTTTAAAAAAAAAAAAAAAAAAAGTCAAATAAACCCTCAAGGCTGCCCTCTAATGCCAGCAGCAGAATTCTGCTCAGACAGCCCTTCCATCAGGTAACATTTGATGAGAACTTAAACAAGGAGCTGAGCACTTTGCATTAATAACTAGAGCAAAAAAACCACACATCCTACTTCTTAACTAGCAGATATTTGCTCATTTTAGCACAGAGGGAAAAAAAAAGAAAAAGGGAGAGAGGTGTCTAGTGCTACTCACAAATTCAGCTAAATCTTGGACCATTACTTGGACCAAATATTCTGTTTCTCAATAATTTATATTCTATAAAGCTTCACATAGTCATTGTTTTGTTATGTTGAGGGGTTTTCTGAACGAAGGGTGATTTGCTTATTATTGAAAGGCTGTATTTTAAATGCAGCAATATTTTTATTTAGGCAAAAATTCAATCAATAACCTGATTCAAACCAAGGTATATCAGTTTCTTAAGAATTGGGAAATACTAACTTAGGTGATAATATAAATGCCTAATAGCACGGTTGGATTGCATTAACTGTATTTTTAGAGCTGTATCAGCTGGTGTCCATGCTAGGAACATTTCATCATCTGGTGTAAATTCTGAGATCTGATGAATCAAGCACTGTTTCGTAATACTGAATTTCATGCATCTGATCACACAGATTTATTTTTACTTTGTTTATTTTTAGCAATTTCATTAGAAAATAAAAGGCGAGCCTGAGACCTCAGGCGCTGGTGACGATCACTAGAGGGCAGTAGCCAACCCCTAATGTTCCCACAGTTTTCCATAAAGTTTTGTAGGCTTCCCCACGGGAAGAGAGAGCTGAGCAGCCTCCCCGGTGACGATGCTCGTGTGTTGGAAGAAAAGCCTGCCTGTTTGCCATGAGTGTTAACACTAACATTAACTTAATGTTAATAACATTAAGCTATTTTTTAAAAGTTCGTGGTGACGAGTAATACAGGCAGTGTTGTTTCTTTATCTAATGGTGCCTGTCTTCAGCACCACAGATGGGCTGTGGAAGAATTTCGATGTTTCCACCTTGTAAATGCTGGGACCAATCTGTGGGACTTATTCTCCACTCCCTCCTAGCTTGTCAGCCACATGTGCTATGGGGCACAGTGACATTCCAATCAGCATTTGATATGGATCCTCATTTATTCATATAAGATAACAGTGCAGAAGTTAGTGCTTTTTATACCAGTGCCATTTATATCTAATTTTCATGTACATACATATATTGGATGAAACAATGCCAGATCAGTAGAATGGAGTGATTCCAATGCTTGTCCACTGACAAACTCTTCCCAGTTCTCCTTTCTAGCACTGACACTTTCATGTCCTATTTTCCCCTATCCCATAACCAAACCAAATTTATTAGAAAAGGTAGTAACTAATGTTCAAAGCACCACAACAGGCTGGGTACCCAGACACACTATTATCTGTGCCATCGAGAGGGTGGGATATGAATGTGAAGGAACAATAGGACCTCAGACCATGCACAAAGTGGTTATACATGCTCATGACATGTAAAGTAGCTTTCCATCAAAATGGACATGGCATTAAGGCCAGAGGAGACATGGGTACTTCTTTCCTGCCTGCTATAATTAGTTTAAAGAATGAGCCAGATGAAATGAAAAATGGGTGGCACCATATATAGAACTGATACACTTTCTAGTGTTCCAAAAACCATTATGTTTTCATTTAGAAAATATAATTATATTTGGTGGTTTACACTTCTGCTTCAGGATCTAAGGCTTTCATAAAAATTACATTTCTATTCTAATAGTTATGCAGAATGGTTAAGAACCTGAGTCATAAAAGCTGAGGAAGCAAAAACCACTAATGGAAAACCACTGAAATAACCAACCTTCTGATGGCTTGTTATATTGCTGACAATTTTAAGTTCCAAACTTTTCATTATCTTAAGAGTCTGGGGGCTCATGACTTATGAATGCTGGCATTTCAATATGCTCTTAATTTTACCCAGAAAGAGAGAGTTGTTGCAGAAATATTTGGCCACCATCTGCCATCCCTGTGTCAGATATACACAGTTTTGGCAGAAGAACATCCACTCAATCTCTGGGAAATCAGAGCAAAGCTGGACTGAACCAGAGAACATTGCTTTGCTGGAAAGTCCTGTAAGTCCCCAGTCCACTCAATAAGCTCAGTACTGAGGGTTTATAATAATAAGATGCTTGAACTATGGCATTACTAAATTAATAGGCTTTGCAGAGTCCATAAATCTCTCACAGGGGTCCCCTTTTCCACTTCGGCTAGAAAGAAAGCCATGGCTAGGAGTTACAAAGGACTCTAGAGGGAATTAAGATCTGAAGTCCTATTGAATTAGCATTGTTTACAAAGCAGTCATAAGTATAATGGATGTTAATGAGTCTTTAATGGGCCGAGTTGCAATACAACACGTGGTGAAGTACAATTAACAGAAAGACTCTGCTTCCCTCCCATTTATTCTGCTTGACATAGGTGTAGAAACCCCAAATCTAAATTAATTGTCCTGTTGAGAACAGAGTAAAAGAGCTCAAACTGTTGTGTAGAGTAAGAAAAAATTAAAATACATTTCTTCTATGCCAAACCAAAATGGGGCTGAATTACACCAAAACGAAATGTTCACACAGGAAGTGCACAGAACTATGATATGGTTCAGCTTGGCAGACATCTCTGGAGGTCATCTGGTTCAATCTCCTTGCTCAAGCATGGCCACCTAGAGTCAGTTGCCCAGAACCACCTCCAGACACCACAACCTCTGCGGGCAACTTGTTTCAGTGATTACCCATCCTCACAACAGAAGAGTTGTTTCCTCTTAGACAGAAACTCCTGTGTTTCTGTTTGTGCACATTGTGTCTGTTCCCATGACTGAGAACCACTGAATACAGTCTGGCTCCAACTTCTTTACATCCTTCTTCAGGTATTTGAACACAGTGGTAAGCTTTTCCTGAGCCTTTTCTTCTTTCTGCTGACCAGCATCAGCTCCTTCAGCCCCTCCTCCTACATGAGGTGCTCCAATCCTGTAATCATCCTTGTAGCCCTTTGCTGGAGTCCCTTCAGTGTGGCCATCTGTGTCTTGTACTAAAGAGCCCAGAACTGGACCCAGAACTCCAGATGTGGACTCCCTCAGTGCTGAGTAGAGGGGCAGGGTCACCTCCCACAATTTGCTGGCAATAATCCTCTTAGTGCACTCCAAGATACCATTGGCCTTCTTGGCCACAAGGGCACACTGCTGGCTCATGTTCAACTTGATGTCCACAAGAACCCCCAGGCCTCTCTCCACAGAGCAGCTTTCCAGTCAATGAGCCCTCTAGCATTTACTGGTGCAGGGGTTTGTTTCTTCCTTGGTGCAGGACTTTGTGTTTCCCTTTGCTGAATTTCATGTCATTCCTGACAGCCCATTTCATTTGCCTGTTGAGACCCTTCTGGATGGCAGAATGATTCTCTGGTGTATCAGCTGCTCCTCACAGTCTTGTGTCATCTGTGAACTTGCTGAGGGTACGTCCCAGCTCATTAATGAGGATGTTAAACATGACTAGACCAAATTCTGAACCCCAGGGTACACCAGGAGTTACTAGACACTAGATTTTGTGCCACAGATCACCCCCCTCTGAACTGGGTAATTCAGCCAGTTTTAAGTTCTGCTCATCCAGCCTGCACATCATCGGCTTCTCTACAAGGATGTTACAGAAGACAATATAAAAAGCCAAGTAGATGGTATCACAGAATCATAGAATACCTTGGGTTGGAAGGGATCTTAAAGATCACCTCATCCCAACCCTCCTGCTATGGGCAGGGACACCTCCCACTAAACCAGGTTGCTCAGAGCCTCATCCAACCTGGCCTTGAACACTTCCAGGGATGAGGCATCCCCAAATTCTCTGAGCAGCCTGTTCCGTGCCACAGTCACAGTAAAGAATTTCTTTCAAATAACTGATCTACTTTATTTCAGTTTAAAGCCACTACCCCTTGTACTGTCACTACATGCCCTTGTAAAAAGTCCCTGTCCCAGTTTCCTGGTAGGTTCTTTTCAGGTACTGAAAAGCTGTGATAAGGTCACCCTGAAGCCTTCTCTTCTTCAGAGCATCCACTGCTCTTTCCTTATCCACCAAGCCAGTCACTTCATCATAGAAGGTTATTGGGTGGATTAAGCATAACTTCCCCTCTGTGAAGCCATGCTGGGCAAAAGTTTTAGCTTTTGTTTGTTTTTTAGTTTTTACTAAGACTGGAGAGAAGGGGCTAGACGTTTTTCAGCATTAGACATGTGATTACAGAAAAAGTCTTTGTACTTTCTGAACCTTTCAGCCTTTATTCATGCCAGACAGTCACTAATCTAGCTATTTAGCTATTTAGAACACCTCGGTCACAAGCAATCTAATGTACACCTCCGCAGTGATTTATGATTACATAAATCCCACTGAAATAAATTTTAGCACTCTGTTCTCATTCTGACAGGCTGCCATTTAAAGAGCAACATATCCTGTCTCAGTAGTGACATGGCTGAGAAGATAGCTGTAACTGGAAAAACTGCAAACATCTCTCCACTGTCTTGGGGGACTCATCTTGTACAGATACACAGTGGACAGTCTTAAGTTTTGCCATGTACACACATTTGATGGACAAAAGGTGTATCAGGTCTTCTGTCAATGTAAATCAGCCCCTGCAAATGGCTATAACATGTATAACCACACCTGATTTTAATCAGTGTTTCAGTGATTAACCTGATCACTGAAACATTTTACCCTATGTAATTCTGAATAAATTAGCTATACTAGATGTAAATCTAAACATAAGCTTAAAATCTTGTATCTGGGAAAAAAGTAAACAAATGAGACAGTATAAATTACAGGAACATACGACTTTCAAGCAATCCATACTCAAAAAAGTTCATACAAAGGGTATTCTAAAAGTAATCCATATTGGAGTTTATATTCCTGACAAGCTTTTAATTATGAAGAACAGAGTATGTTATATTGAAATTACACCAGAAAACATACTTACAGTGAACTGTGCCTCCTCAGACATGGAATTTGACAAGCACTTGGCTGCCCTCAGGAGCACTACTGACCTGGAAGTCCTGTCTTCCACCACAGAGATACTTAACTTCCTATTACAAAGATCAAAGTTTTAGAGTTTTTAGGACCGAAGTTTAGCTTATGGGCATGACCGTATCTCACAGAATGAGAAGAACATAATCTTCTGAAGCATCAACAGCAGCTCCTTGAGCACTCTAGGATTTTGAGGAGAGCACTCAGAATCTACTCAACAATACAAGAGACTCACAGTTATGAGCATGGCTTCTTCTGCAAAGGACCACATTGGCATGGAGTCCCAAGACCTGTCATGTTATCACCTCCCCTCTGCTGATGCCACTATTCGTGGCAGGTGAGCAAAGAGAGGAGCATGGTCCTTCCATTAGGAAGGAAGACACAGAAGTGGACTATAGCTGGAACAAACAGTAGCATTGAGGTAAGGAATACCTCTGCACCTGAGGAACTCAACGTGAACCAAGCAGCCTCATACACAGAGGCAGAGTGCATTAGGAGCTATGAAAAGACTGGAAACTTTGCTAACCTAGTTAGCAAGTAACCTTGCCTCACTGAGGGTGCAAGAGTAAACTAACAGTAAAAGCTGGCACCACGTGATGAACTGCTGTATATACAGCTGAGGGTTAAGCTCCTAAACGAAATGCCTTCTCTTGAGTGAAGAGATCACTGCTTCTTTCCAGATCCAGGATTGCTAAGTGATAAAGCTACCACTTCTACAAGTGAGACCTTTTGCACCTTTTGTGAGTTCTCCCATTCCCTAGCAGCTATGAGATGATCCAGAAGTGGAAATGCCTCTCCACATTGCACAGCAGGACCTCCAGTATGGGACTGAATCACGCTGGCAGGGCCCGCCCCAGCCCTAACCACACTAGGACACTACTTTGCACTTGATTCACCAGTTGCACGGAAAACTCTTTCCATGGGAGACTGGTTAGCTAATTTCTTGCTTGCACACAGCGACAATTATTTTCAAGCCTAATATCCACAGTTTCAATAACTTGGTGAAGTAATTGCATGTAACCTCAAAGTTACATAGGAATCAAAAAAGAAAAGATGGGGTGAAGAAATAGAGGGAAGACGATCTGTTTTCACAAAAAGGCAAACCTAGATGCCAATTCAAAGCAGCTTGGCACCTCCCAGAGGATCTCCACCTCCCGTCAGAGCCCATGTCTGGCAGATGTCGGCAGCGCCAGCGCCCACGGGACAGGGGCCACACGCCACTGAGACGCGGCACCCGTGCGCGCCCCGGCAGCGCACCGGGGGCCCAGCTGGGCCGCTCTCTCGGGGCGCAGCCCCACCAGGCGGGGACCCCCGGCCCGGCCGCGGGGAGAGGGCGAGGGGCGGCCGGGGCGGTGCTGTCTGTGCTCGCCCTGCAGCCCTCGCCCTGCAGCCGCCGGAGCGCGGGCGGGCTCATCCCGCTCCGCGCGTACCGGGTAGGGCTCTGCGCCCCGGCCGCCGGCGAGCCCCTTGCCTGGGGAGAAGTCTGCGGCCCGCGGGGCTCCTGGGCGAAAGGCGAAAACCGGTGGAGGGTGATGGGGGCGCGAGTGTCCGCCGTGGGTTGCCAAAGAGCCGTGCACGTGTGTCCCGTAAGGACAGCCAACAATCCTCGAGGGGAACTAAAAACTAAAAAATACTCAAACCCGCCTTTTCCGGGCTTCCCTACAAGGGTGACAGTCCGAACGTGGCAGTGTCGGGTCATCTCCCTCTGGCTTCAGTCCCGCTGAAGCCCTCCGAGGACGAGGCGGGGGTACACGCGGGGATGCCACGGCCACCCCGCGCCCCCCGCCGCTGACCCCACGGGCAGCCCGGCCCGCGGGGGAACCAACGAGGGAGCCAGGAGGGAGCAGTCAGCGAGCAAATAAACAACTTCCCTCGTGTAAGAAGTTGCCTCGCAGGTGCCTGCAGCTGGCGGTTAACACAGACAGTAAGAGGATCAACTCCATCTCCGCCAGCGCAGCAAAAAGAGGAGGAAAAAAAAAAAGCCTCCTCATTTGCTATTCAGAATTTAGTTAATTTGGATGATAACGGTTAGTGTTTAATCCCATTGTACGAGAATGAATATACCGAAACCTACAAGGCTCCTGGAAGAATAATACGGCCGGCGGCACGGCACGCAGGGGTGCCCAGGCGGGCAGCCGGCCTTGCCCACTCCTTGCCGCCGACCGGGGTAGACGCGCCCCGGGACCACCGCCGCATCCTCCGGCGGAGTCGTTCGGCCCTCCTGGCCGGCCCGGAGAGGTGGGAACCAGCCCGGGGTGGTGGGGTGAGGGCCGGCACCGCGCCTGTCCTCCGGCCGCTTCTGGGGAAACGAAGGGCGAGGGCGGCGGTGCCACCCGCCTGCTCACCCGGGGACATGTGGTAGGGATGGTTTCCCCATTTTAAACCGCAAAGGGAAAAGGGTGGAAAAAGGCGGAATACGGGAGAGGACGTGGGAGTTTCAGAGAGAACTGCCCGAGCTCACACGGCGGGGATAGCGCCCTTTCCGCAGCCCTGCACGGGGCTCGGTGGCGTCGCCCGGGAGGGCAGAACCAGGCGCCGGGCGGCCCTGCCGCCGGCCCGGTCGCTCTTGGGTTTTCCCTCCCCCTCGGGGGTGGTGGCGCCCCGCGGCAGCGCCAGGCCCGGGGG